>CM055903.1:50292876-50757876 GCA_029582155.1 Panopea generosa | reverse complement strand
TACCAGCATAAATAACATTGATATATTTAATGTCACTTAGTACGACATTGAGATACCAACAGGTGGCGTTTGCGCACTGACCTAACACATGGACCCTGAGATCTCTTTTTATTAGAATTATTTTATACTTTTCGCGTAGCAAGTCAGGAGTACCTCAATTGAGCCTTTTTCCCCCGAAACGGCATTTTAACACCCAATCCGTTCTTATCGGTTTGGTGACTCCGAGAGATATCGCCGTCTCTTTCAGAAAACCTGTCATGGTCAGCAATACTTCTTGTACGAAACTGGTTCGGGGCGAAGCTTATATCACGCCTAAACCATCACATAAATGTGATGAAATAAAATGTTCAGTAGCAATTCCGGTGATGGTCCGGTCATAAGAAATATTGACATCAAAGGTGAGTCGTCTTCAATGATTCGGTATTTTATTATGTTTATGAATGAAAACGAAAAATCAGAGAATGTTGTACGATATATTTATGAATACCCTATTCACGCATACAGGTTATTTTTAGGTACGGTGTTTTTCTGTAATCACTTCTTGAAACGGAACGGCCGTGGCGAATTTTGTCAATTTTGGCATGAAGGGTGATACCCAGTGGCGTAGCTGCCTTTACGCTATAACGCCCGGGTTTGCACATATTTTTGCGTACGCATCATTATATCTCCTGAGAATACCCCCCAGAATGCAGGAAATGCAATCTGAAAGTATTTTTACTGCTGGGGCATGCCCCCAGATCCCGCTAGAACCTGTTGGGCTTGCACATCATTTTAGGGTCAGCTACGCCTCTGATACCCAAATGCTTTTATTACCAGTTGCCCCAAGGATTGTCACTTAAATTGGCTTTAAATTGCTTATTTGATATGCCCTAGAAGGTATTGAATTTGGTGACACCAAACACACTTCATTTTCGAGAGATAATGGATTTTGTACACGATGTTATGGTTCGGAAATGCATGTAACAGTTCTGTGAGGCATTTTGGCGGCAATGAAACCCTCTTGTTTTAAAACGTGTTTATGTTTTCCCATGTAAATAGTCTCAACTTAATGAATTGCCAAAAGTTAAACTCATTCTTATGTTGAATTCACATTTTACACATGTATTAGAAAACCATAAAGCAGACGAAAGTTACTGTGGGTTGTTTTGATGATGTAGCCTTGTGTCTCTTTAAAGGCAAATTGTGAAATAAGTAAATACAAATAAGGCCATAAACTTGTGGTAAGTCTGACGATGACTTGGTATAACCAAACATTATAAATCATAAAATTATAAATTATAATCTGTATTTTTTTTTACAAAGCTTTTGTTAAATATGTTTTTACTTCAGCACAATACATGTAAACCCTGTTTACATTTCGAATACATCTTTATCGTGATTTACAAGTTTGTTTATTCTTTACCTCAATAACTTAAAACGTAAATCCTTTTCAGATTGCAAATGGCAAAGGAATACGGAAATAAAAGTTATTTTTATCATACAGAAAAGTAATATATCACTTCAAGACCAAGGACTCAAAGCTGAAAATGACAATCTTTATTCAAGTTATTCCTATATGAAAACAAATGAGCCAGAAAAGCCCACTAGGAAATATCATGGATCATGCTCATATTCGACACCATTTATATCGCCATTACTGAAGAAAGCAAAAATTGTATCTCCAACTGTATTCATTGTAAGAAAAACACTTATTCAGCTATATCTTAAACAGGCCACGAACTCGCTATTGGAACCTTATATTCAACCAAATCAAAACGTGCTTAGAGTACAGGGATAATAACGCTCTTAGTACGTCTTCTTAGAGTACAGGGATAATAACGCTCTTAGAATGTCTGCTTAGAGTACAGGGATAATAACGCTCTTAGTACGTCTACTTAGAGTACAGGGATAATAACGCTCTTAGAACGTCTGCTGTATCTATAGATAGTGATTGTAGTGAGTTTCTGTATGTGGAGAGTATTGACTATAATAACGAAAATTCATCTGAATTTTATAAAAAAAATTCCTGCGGTTAGTTTCAAGAGATGAACGTCCCTTGTGTAATGTTGCATTCAATTTACTGCCAGTTCATTCAACAATTTAATTACATCAGTGAACAAATTGAATGCAAGATCGTCCAAGGACAATTCATTTCTTGATACTAACTGCAAGAATTTTATAAAATCACTCATTTTCATGTACGTTCTCATCTTCAATATATATATGTATTTTTCATTTGGCAATTCAGATGAATTTTCCTCAATATAATCAATATCCTCAACATACAGAAAGGTATCTTAAAACACCAAGATGGTCAGCCTATAAAATAGTGTGAATTTTTATATGTGGAAACATACCTGCTATGAAAACAAATACTTAAAAAAATCTATGTGGAATTTCTTTTTAACCGTGAAAATCCTAGACCTTATATCATATAGAACCAAATTCAAATGTGTGGTGAGACCTATAAATGTTATCATAAATGCTCGACCAGTCAAGATTGGTAAGATTTTTACATATTATAATTGTAGACAATGTTTTATTTTTTTTTGGTCGTCGTAGGACTGCTTTATGGGTTTATTTTTGTTCCATATGTCACAATTCGTCTCCATAGAGATATAAGGCTACATCATAAAACCAGCCTACAGTAACTTAAAATCAGCCGGTTTCAATGCAGCCGAACCATAACTTGCCCCACAGAACCATCACACACATTTCCGAACCATAACATTGTGTACAAAATCCATTTGCTCTCAAAAATGAAGTGTATGTGGTATTATTTAATTCAAGATCTCCTCAGGCATATACAATACGCAATTTAGAGTTAATTGAAGTTACTGTCCTTGGGGCAAACGGTAATAAAATCATTTGGTAATCAACCTTCATGCCGAAAATTGACAAATTTCGCCACGGCCGTTTTGTTTCCAGAAGTGATTACAGAAAAACAAAGCATCGTATCTGAAAAGAACCTGTATGTGTGAACAGGGTATTCATAAATATATCGTACAACATTCCCCGATTTTTCATTTTCTTTCCCATCAGATACTTGCAACAACATTTATCACAGTAAATAAAAGATGATGTAATCCAATATGGTGAGATTGTATTGCCAGCCTCTTCTGTGGGTTCTTGGTAGAAGGTATTGATTTACAGAGGTTCAGGAAAATTGCAACAACGGTTATTACTTACCAGCACAACATTTGACACGTTTTAAAAGTTCCAGGTCTGGGACCCATGATTACAAATATGACGACAAAATCTAATTAACATCATTTAACATAATTATATACCATATCATAAAGCACTGAATGTATTATATTATAAACATGTGTTCATGTGTATACATTACCACCACCTCTGCTGCTGCTACTTCTACTACTACTGCTGCTGCTGCTGCTACATACCACTACCTTAGAGTATAGTTGTAAGTTCAGACCTGAGACCCGTTTCACTAACGTTCGTAAGTTTATGAACTTCTTAGTGTAATATTTTAAGTTATAAAAAATAGTCGGGAATTCACTTAGTGTGTAGCTTACTTATTTTACGATCTTTTGTAAGCCTTATCAAATGCATTCTTTCTAAAAATTAGAAAAAAATACTGAGCAAATGAAACGTTCCTAGATGTCACAATTTGTTAAAATTCCTAAGTCTTCCGAAGTTTAGTAAAACGGGTCTCTGGACCTAAATTCATCAATATTTCGAGTGTGAGATTTAGACTGAGGCATCAAAATATAAAAAAAATTAAGATTCAGATTAGATCTATTTAACAAGTATATTACTATATTTATTTGTAGAATCAATCAGTTTTTGTGATTATTTAACAGAAACTGTTACAGGATCACTTTACTCATAATTGTATGTTTATAGAGTTTTACAAAATGTAAGATCTGAGTCTGAGACCGATTCTCAAACTCAAATTATTGATGAATTTAAGTCCAGGACTGGTACGCCAAGACTGGAACGGGAGTCACTGGTGATATGTTATTGTCTGTTTAAACAGATCTGCCGCCAGTACCGGAAAAGCTACTGAAAATAAAGTCGTTGCAATTGCAAACAATATTGCGATCTAGGGCGTTGTAGATGTCGTAAACATGGGTGTTGCCGAGGTATAGTAAAGTGTTCAGTTTCAATCAGTTCATATGTTGGGAACATCGAAGATAATGGCACTTGACATTGTTTGGATTTGGATAGCTGAGAAATGATTATGTTAAATTTGTCATAAGCTCTTAGTGACAGTGTGTCATAAACAGACGCAACATATTGTCTGTTCCCTCTTTTAACTCAAAACTCATGATAACATCTCTACTGTATGTACCCATAGTATTTCGTCTACGTTTCATTTAATTTCAATACAATATCGTCTTGCTAACCGCGTGCCACTGTATATTGGAAACAAAATGCATATATTTAATCTTATGCATCGTAACAAAAATAAATGCAGACTACTCGCTTGTTCTGGATTCAATTAAAAAAACTAACTTCAATTTGGTTGAGTTACAGAATATATTTAAAATCATCAGCTTAATTAATTTAATCAATTATAAGAAATTTACATAGGTTAATTCCCAAACAATAGTCTGTTTTGATTTCCCCATATTTCTCATTTGTGGTTATTAAATATGGATAGACAGAAGATGTTAGATATTTATCATTAATAATTCTTCAGAATCTGGCTTTGCTGCTAAGTATTTATTACACTGAGCCGTGTGTTTAAGCCGGATATTCTTTTGAACGGTGAGATGTTGCAAATATCAATCTTTATACGCACAAAACTTGATTTAGCTGAAAAAAATAACGTAAATATATATGTGTGTTTAACTTTCTGATTATATAAATAGCTTTTAACGTTTGTTTACATTTGTTTATTATAACGCCATTTTCAACACATTTCTGGTCATATATGGCATATCCAGTTTTACTGGTGGAGGAAGACCACTGACTGATTCAAATTGAGTAGAACCACCGTCCTTCCGCAAGTAACTAGAAACTTTCTCACATAAAGTTTTTGGAGCGAGCGAGACTCGAACCTACGACCTTAGCGGTGGAAGGTAAGTGGTCTTGAGACGGCGCTCGGCGACGGAGGAACTTTCACATGTATATGATAAAGAGACAAACTTCCCGGGATCAATTCAATATAGACCGCATAGCTGACATGGCGCCTTTAGAAATGTTTCTTTATAAACTCTTTGAACATATTTGGTTAGGTCGCATGAGCGACCGAACCCTATATAAGGGCGAGTTAAGAAATTGACTCAGGGCGCTGCCATATTGAAACGTCACGATCACGTGTTAAAAACACGGCATTCGCCACATGGAGGTCGCCATTGTTTTTCTAAACAGTGCATCATGGGAATGTAAAAAACCGCTATTGATATTAAAACTTAGTCATGTTCCGACCACTTTCCGGCTAAGAGGAAAATTCAAATGCGGTGTGTGTGTAATAATTGATTGTGACGTTTTAATGCACTAATTGAGATAACTATGAATTGTTATTTGCATATTGAATCAGAAAAAAATGATAATGCCTTAAATCAAGGTAAATGAGGTCTTGAAACTTATCTTTTTTGACAATTTATCGCCGTTTCTGACAGATTCCTACCGAGTTAATGTAAATTATTTTCAAATAACGATGCATTTACTCAATTATTATAATATGCTGAACCCATAACAATGAAAATAATAACAAAATTAAACAGCTACAATTGTTTATTTTATTCAATACAACAGAAATATAAAGATAGTTTACCGGTGTGACATATTTTCAGCACGTCATCAGAATCGGATATATCGCCGAATGCACAAGTTTTGGAAAAACAGTAATTTTTAACTGTTGTTTTTAAAAATAATATATCCACAAATTAATTTAAAATATGGATACGAATTATTTTAAAATATATTATTATCACAGTAGTAAATTGTATAGAACATAGCAGTAAGTACGTTAGGCATTATATAAGGTATATGCAAATGGCAATACATAATGATTGAGATCAGTACATTTAAACATCAAAGTTACTATCAGGCACACCTGCAGCCGGGAATTCGCTGTGTCAGCCGGAACCGTGTCGGGATTTGGTATCACCCGTGTATTTAGTACCTTGTACAAGGAACCAAACTTACATATTCATTCACTTTAATTGCCACATCGTTTATAAGACCTAACCATTGGATGCTCTTTAAAAGCAGCTTGTTCTGAATGATTCTGGTACCAAAGTAAAGCTGATAAAAATATTAACTATTTACAATTATCAATTATTTAAGTTTTTTTCTACATTAAAACTATTGCGGGTTGAAAAAGAAATATGATAAATTTTATACACTTTTACGAAATATTGTAATTTTTAACCAAATAAATAGAATACTACTTTAAATAAAATCATTTCAACTGCACTTCATAGAAGTATAAAGTTTGTGTAGTAAGTTGGCGAAGTAAATAATATCTCTCTTGCGAAGACACGTCAAAGCGTGTATGAATTTGTTTTCTGGACAGAACCAGGGATGGTATTCACCAACCAATCTTAAGAATATTCTTAGACTTTTAACTCGAGAATAAATTTTTAAAAACAATTTTAGAGACCACGTACTATGACCGAACTTTGCAAGCATGTAGTGACAACTAATATATAGTCAAAGAAATTCTCACAATTCTTTTATCTGTCATGGTAAACTAGATATCTAAGGTTGAAATTTGGATTTTCAATCTAAAGTCTAAGAAAATTCTCAAGAATGGTTGGTGAATACGACCCCAGTAGTTACTGATTTTTTTATTTTTGGCCATTGAGTAGAGCGTGGGATCAAAGCGGAACCTCGGGTGTGATCGGCAAACATTAGAGATAGCCACCCCTCTCCCTTGCTTTTAGATTGTTACTTTTCTATTCACCACTATAATATCCGGCTACCCCTCTTATAGAATATTAAACAACTAAATTGGATTTTAGCTAATGATATAGAATGACAAACAGGCCTGTTTAAGTATGTGTGCAGCATATTACACATATATTTATACTTGATTGTGCGAGTTTTACGTTACATAATACGGTTGCCAACTAAGTAAAAACTAAATAAATAGTTTCTCCTTCTACACTTTGCACCCTCGCGCGCCAATGTAACGATATTTAAATAAATTAAACCGATTCAGATTACCACGGAGTCGTATCTCAAAAGCTGCGAGATGACCAAACCCAAATAAACAGGATATCATAATGTGAAACACCGCGCCATTACTTGTATAATGGGTTTGCAGTAAGTAAAGTAAATAAACACGCTACAATACCCACCATAGTAATCAAGTACGTGTTTCCGGCGCTGCGAGAAAGCTGCTCCATCAAACAAAACTAACGTAAACACTTATTTACGGAATGCGTAAACCACCTCTATGGTTAAATAACAACACAAGCAGGTAAGTTACTGCGTCGTACAAACACCTATATATACATTAGATAGTTGGTAGTCCGGTATGCGACGGTGTCATTCATTAAAACTACAAAAAAAGCGTAGTACTACTGCTCCTGTTGGTATTTTAAATATTTATTTGAGGCCGTTTGTCCATTCAGTTATAGAGACTGGAGAAAAAACCTGTCAAGAGTCCCTTACCAAAATCAAAGTACTTAGGTACTGATAGCTGGTTTTTAATACAAAATTTTATATAGACTTTTATATTTTATAAGAGTGTCACATACAAAATTTACAATAATAGTCATATATAAAATACAATCAAACTTTCATACACGGCCGTAATTACGACGTATGAGACACTTAAAACAAATTTTATTCACAATGTAAAACGCATATACACTTATACATATCCATATGCCTTCCCCTAATTGGATTGATATTATTGTAGCGATTGGGTTATTTTATGAAATATTTTTTAAAAGTAACATAAAACAAAGTCCACAATATATAAATTTATTGGTTGATTTGTTGCTGTTTAAATTAAATAAAATACAAGGAAAAAAATAGAATACGACGAATAGAAAGTAGTTCCCGACGCGTATGTTCAGTTTGGCGGTAATCAAACTGCAAAACTTGATCACGCTGACATAAGCCCAGCTGATAACACGATTATATAGCATTATCAAGGATAAAAAAAACCAAAAACAACCCAAAACCCTACAATTTATAATCAAACCAAATAATGTCAAATAGATATAAGAATTCATTGCAGCTAATTTCACGTTTGCACATTTCCCTTTGGTGAAACAATCGTTTATTCACAAAACTTGTACATGTTTACAATTAAAATATATCCCAGTGTTATCAATTAATAATATCAGAAGCGGATTACTAGGAAAACAGTAATTAACGTTATTTTAATTGGAACAAGCATGTGCTTAACATAGTCACTGATTACTAATTTCTTTTATAATGATTAGACAAAAGTATCAGTGCGAAAATTACTCAAATGCTATTCAATTCGAAGGTATCCAACATAGGTATCTAAAATAAATATAATAAATAATATCAAGTTTGATTCCAGTGTTAACGCTATATTTTGATTTATTCATAAGAAGGAGAAGAAGAAGTAGAAGCAGCAGAAGCAGAAGAAGAAGAAGTAGAAGGAAAAGAGGGAGAAGAAGAAATAGAAGAGGGAAAAGAAGAAGACAAAGAAGAAGAAGAAGAGGGAGAAGTTTGAAATCAGGGCTAACGCCATATTTTAATTTATACATAAGAAGAAGAAGAAGAAGAAGAAGAAGGCGAAGAAGAAGAAGAAGAAGAAGAAGAAGAAGAAGAAGAAAAAGAAGAAGAAGAAGAAGAAGAAGAAGAAAAAGAAGAAGAAGAAGAAGTTTTTAATGATGAATAAGAAGATGAAGATGAAGATGATGATGAAGATGATGATGATGATGATGATGATGATGATGATGATGATGATCGGAAAATAATGTTTATTCATGTGTTACACATCTCATATGTTATATTTATGAAATAGTTATCCAGATTATACGCTCGGAAAAATGTTCTGCACACTTGGGTTATTTGGGTTATAAAATGAAAACTGTATTTCATACGGATATGTTGTATAAAATTATCATATTAACAATACTTCAAAGTAAACAAACAGACGAAAATATAATGAAATTCATTCATTAGTTCATTTGTAATCTGATGAACATGTATACAGGGGTCATTGTTAAAAAAATGTTGACAAAAATACTGTATTTTGGTCATAGTTGACTGGTGACCTCTGTTCACTTTGACAATGGATTACTAATGAACTAGTGAATGGATTTTCATTCTGTTTTCGCCTATTTGTTGAGTTTGATTTTTTGTTTATTATGATACATATAAGATTACAGCGTATCTAATAGGCTTATAATTTTTTGTTTATATAGAAACACATGTAATAAAGAGGTTATTTACTGGGACCGGTGTGCCTCTTGGTGATATTGTCCCATGAAAACGATATGAGGCCAATGTCACCAAGGGGCACACTGGTCCCAGATAATAACCTCTTGTTAGTATCATTTGTTATAATTTATATATATATATATTTATTTACGGGTAATATAATTGTTGCTAATTAAAAGTAAAATTATAAAAAAAATCCAGTCACTTGTCTGAAAACTATCTAAAAATGTTAGTTCACTAAAAAAATAATAATAATAATAATAATAATAATTTTAAAAAATGATTTAAAAAGTGAATATTTTAGGAAACACTAAAGCCTGTATAAATAATTTATATTATAACGCTATATCGATTGATTGAATGATTGATTAACTGATTGAATATTTAGCGTCATTTTTATGCCATCGAGGGCTGAATCATTGGTGAGAGACGGCTGATGATGAGACACAATGTCATATATTTATTTCCCACTAGAAAAAAAATGATATCTAGAAAACTGTAACAAAATAAATATCTACACCTTTTGTAAATTGGAGAAAGACTGAGAGAAAGAGATATGTTTTATAGCGAGAAAGATAATGATAATTTATAATTTGTTATTTGATTACAACTATGCTATACTATATATTTATAATGTAAATGAAATGTGGAATAAATGTTAAAAAAAAAAAAAAAAAAAAAAAAAGTATTATACAAGTTCCATTTTATATTTTGATAATCTTATATAAGTGACTGTGCCTTCTATTTGACTATTTATGTTGCAAGACTTTGCATGTATCTTTTATCGCGAGTGATTCACAACTTTGAGAATAAAAATTATTTAAAAAAAACCCCAAAAAACAATGTCATATATTAATCATCACGGAGACTGTTGCCGGGCGGGGATTTTGAACTCATGACCCCTGGATTAATAGTCAGACGCGTCACCGACTGAGCTAACCGGGCACGGCAATATAAAACGCTATATAACACAACAAATGAAAAGTACATACATTTTTCATGGCAATTGATGAAGATGTGAATTTTTGGCATTGTCAATGTTATCCAGGCACTACTCGTCCATATATTAACCTCTAAATATTTGAGTGAGTATTTATAAACTTATGTAAAGTGCGGTGGTCCTACTCAGATTCATTCTGCGGTCTTCCTCTACCAATAAGACTGGATATGCCTGTCACATGTCATGTTTTGAAAATGACGCTAACCCTCATTCCAATAAAAAAGGGAATGAAAGGTCACATTGGATGTCGGCATTGTAAAAATAACTACCTACAGGGTACCAAATAAGTCTGTACGTTCAAAAACAAGGGACAGTCCTCATTCGGAAAACGTCGTCGATTATTCTAATTAAGTCTATTGCCAAAGGATGGCGGAATTGATTGAGTATGTATGATTGGACAGTTATGAATATGTTCCTTTTACGGGTTTCACATTACAAAAGCATAACGGTTGAATGCCAAATTTGAAATAAATAAGTCTGTTTCAGTTCGTTAAAACATGATTTAAAAATATTTGTAGCTTTTTAATGAAAATAATCTTGATCATATGCGACGCTTGCTTTTCTAAAAGACAAACGTCTTGATAAGTTCGGCCGAGAATAAAAATCATTTTTGTTTAGCGAAAACCGAATTGGTTGATTCAACAATCGGACTACCTCAGATATTTCCATAGTATTTCAAAAGAGTATCGGTTGGAGGTTTATTTTTATATTCAATATTTTTTATATTATTAGATATTTTCTATTGCAAAGATCTTGTACAAGATACTTGCCATGAGTTCCGTCCAAATAAATATTTTAAATTTTTATTGTAATATAACCATTACAGAGGTGTGTTTGTTTCAGCCAATCAGATCTTACTTCCAGATCCAAACGTTTCTTCTGCACCACTTGTCAAGACGTTTGTCTTTTAGAAAAGCAAGCTTCGCATATGATTAAGATTATAATGAATAATAAAAATAGTTATTAAAAATCAAAGCACTATTGTTGAAAAATAATTTCTTATAATGGCGAGTGCCATGTCACGTGATCGTGACGTTTCAAAATGACTGCCAGCAGTCAATTTCTAAATAATCATTATATAGTGTTAACGACATCAGTACATGACGTAATTCTGTTTTACACGTGAACTGTACGAAAATGTGTCGGAATTCTGTCTCGTGCGGTAGTCGAAATGACGAAATGCAATAATCGCTATCCTTAAATTACGCAAGACTTACACAGATGCAATACCACAAGAATGCGATAAGCCCTTACATGTGCAATACGACGTTCACCCGATAAGCCCGTGCATAGGCGTCTTTTACAAATGTCATAGCTTACTCAATTGGGTGTATTTGGGCATAGGCCAGGTTTACGACCGCAAAAAGAACAGCACATTATGCGTTTTTGCTTATAATTAATTTCACAATAACATTCGCTGTTAAAAGTTTTATTGCGGACCATTACATTGCGGTTTGTGACATTACAGCTGTTGTTAAACTAGGCGAATGTTAATTTCGCTTTTTTAGAAATTGTAAAAAAAATGAAATCCTGCTTATTGTAAATATTAGTCGCATGTACCAAATTTAAACCATTTCATTTTCAGTTTTCTCGTTTATTTCCTCATGTTTTTGTAATTTATAAGTGTTGGTTTTTAATAGTACATTTTCCAACTAGGGAATTTTCTTTATTTTGTTGCGGTATTTATTGTCATTTTTTTTTTATAATTTATGTCATTTCTTCTGGCCAATTATAACCTTTAAAACCTATGAGTAGAAGAAAACACATACGCAATTTTATATATTCAGCCACGTCATGTTTAATGTCTTTTTAAGGATCACATTTCTGGGGATTTTTTTTCGGAACAAACGACTGAGCCAAAGGGACTTCGTCCTTTTTAAACAAACAACGGTGAGACAGCATTTTAAACAAACTATTAAATGTAAATTAACATCTTTAACTTGAGAAACTGATGCATTATCTTTTAGAAATAACACCAAAAAATAATTGGGTTGTGCTAGGAGCATCCGTTGAGTGATTAAGCTCCTCCCCACTGGCGTCTGTTGCTACTGGCCCCTTCCAGCCGGTAACCCATATTGTCACATCTCTATACGTGCACTGTACTAGTTGGGGTTATTTTGTATACTGACTATAATTCATTTTTTAAAATATTGTTTTCAATTCTGCCCTTTTGCTTAAGTTTAAAAAACACACACAATGGAATGATAGAACATAGTTACGGTGTTCCGTTAGGGCCATCGTGCTATCGCTTTGTCAACAAGCCTACGCGATAGCACGATAGCACGATGCCACGTACATAGTTATTTAATACAGTTTTAGACAAATGAATAAAATGAAGATTTGTGTTCTTTTTTTCTAGATTAACAATTGTTTTGCATAATTTAACTAGTAAGTGTATTATAGTAGGATTGTATGCGTGTTATTATTATTATTATTGTATAATTACGGAAGTGTATAATAGTTGTGTAAATATATGTTTAATATTGTGTATGCTATAATGAGACTAAAATATGCGAATATATAATAAAGTTTCTGTGGCTGTGGTGCCTGTGTTCTTTGATTGCTACTTTCCTTTGTTGGTTATGTACGATCTTATTTTTTGGTACGAAACTTTAAAATATAAATAATTCATCTGAACACATTTTGATGCCATGTCAACTTCGGATACTCACGGCTATCAATTCCGATACTCTCCATCCGCCACCAGTGGGAATTTAATCTAGCTCTGTGCCGTAATACAACTAACGTTAACAACGTCTTATCAAAACGGCGTTTGCATGAAACAAGCGTTGCGATTGGTTAACGTTTCCTTCATGAAATCGTGAAGGAACCAATCATATGGTTGCATCGTGGCTAGGTAGAAACGACGCAAAGGTAGCGTAATATCCCACGGGTGATGAATGGAGAGTTCGTGTGGATATCCGACGATGACGTCAAGTGCTACCAATATTAATTCATCAGTTGCACTTCTGGTATTTCTATTTTGCCGCTGTTTTTATGGTATTATTCTTCATGAACTCTTGTCAAATATTTGTAATTAACATTTATACTCTCAACTTCAGTTATTACAACAATTCGTCCTTGTGGTAGAAAAAAAAAACGATCAGCGACTTGTACCGTTAGATGGTAAGATTAACACAATTAGTATATTGACATTTTCATCGTGTCTTCCTTTGGTGCGTTCTGTATATATGGTTGGAACAACCACTTTGTTCTGGGCGATCGCTTCTGGGCACACTGACCACAAAGCATGACTGTTACATGACGAGGCAGTTGAAAAAAAACAACAAACCTGCAGTTACTTTAATAAAAGGTGCGCATACATCACTGTCCAAAGTCCAGTCTGCATGCTCAATGCGTGAAGCATTTTTATTACATTCTGTTTATCCGTGTTGTCATTGCTAGGTAAGCGATTACATAATGCCTGAAATGGTATTTCCTGTGGGCGTCATTAAGCCTGCTTGTGTTGGTACGATGTTAAGTGAAGTCCTTCAGTAACCATTCATCGTTCCAACTGATAAGCGTTTTAAAGTGATCTTTCATACGGCTTTATAACTTTGTTATATGTTTATATAGCTTTACATTCGAATGTTCTTATGCCTGTGCATGCGATTTTAAATATTTGTTGGCGGCAGCTCTCTCAAAGTTCAAATTTTACGGCGCATGTGTCTGTTAACCGTACACGTCGCAAGCTCTCGTATCCAAATAAGATGAATTTATCTAAAATGTATATTGAAGGTCAGCACGTATTTTAGTAGTGTTGAGTGCTCAGGCGACATACTGCCCACACCGTATAGGAGAGGATCACATCCAAAACCGACCGCGTCATTGATAAACAAAAATAAAATGATATGTTAACTAAGAGACATTACACTCAAAGAACACACAGTAATACACAGAGTATGCTGTTTGTTTGTTTTGAATATTTAGCGTTTTATACCATCAAGGGCTAACAGATGACCAGTTAACCAAACTACTCTTTGCTGGGGTCCTTGAAGGTTAACCAGTACTCGACCACACACATCTCTACAAGTAAGTGATAACTTCTCCACTTGAATCAGCGGTGAGAGACGAATGGAAATGACTTAGACGCAATTTCGTATACCAATCATCACAGAGAATGTGACAGGACGGAGATATCTCCTGTATTGATAGTCAGACGTGTTACCGGTTGAGCTAACCGGATAATAAGAACAATACAAACATACAGAAGAAAAGACATCATGGGCCACTGCCTTGTAACGGCCAGTAACTAAACCACAACTGAGCTGCTTAAACATGGTCTACGAAAGTTTCCAACATCGCTCTTCCCCTGTCATCATATCATAGATTAGAGAAACAATCTACTCCCAGTAAGAGCGGTACCAGAGATGCCAGAGTAACCAACATCGCATATATGTATATATATACGGCGAGTGCGTCTAGCTACAATGCAAACCATAGATACAATATCAAGGCCTCTGCCAAACCAATAAATTTGGTGTCGACCATGACTTATATACTATGGAATTACATACAACACATCTGGACAGTGTGGAAAATTTACATACATGAACCGAGAGCTTTATATGAGTAGGATCCAGTTAAGGATTCATAACCACTCACATGCTATATAAAGGACAGATTTATTAACCCGTTGGGTCATATATATATAGTGAATGTATATATACACTGTAATAATGTTTCTGCTAAAAATGGTAACCTTAACTACAATTAGTGAGTTGAAATCATATGACGAGAACATATTGACTCCATTTCTGATGCGGTATCACGCTAAATGTAACTTGAATAAAGTAAAACGTTTTAATAAAACTTTTATTTACGAGAAGCCTGACTGAATATAACAAATAAATGTATAGACTTCATGCTCGACGAAGTTTGATGTTTCATTCATAATCTAATTAGTAATCAGCCACGATGTTATTGTAGATAATTACCGTTAATTGGAGCTATGTTTGCGTCGTTCATGTCATTTAATTAAGAGTTTAATATGGAGTTGTCAGTTTTACTTAAAGTTGATGTATTGATTTATTGAAAACTTTGCCTTGAAAAATACGCAGAAAATAATCACATGTCTAGCAGGAGACATAGAATATAAGAATCTTACATGGGTTTGAGGTCCGTCCCGAGGGATAACTGGCTCTGCCAAGTTCCCATGAAAACAGTTATTCCAAGGGACGGAATTTTCTATCCGAACCGAAAAAGCCATGAATGTTTCTTTTTCTTGCATACCAAACATATCAAATAACTATTTTAACTTATTTTATCATTATCTTTTTAAAAACAATCGCTTTTAAGACGTTTATCATTATATATCATAGGCCTATACGTTAATCATTTACGTCATATATTTTATACGTTACGTCATAAATGATTCCTAATGTCATAGCGCGAGAATTTTATCTCGACCCTAGGGTAGAAATATCTCACTCCGGTAAAAATGCAGATATTTTTATCCGGTGTGAAGAAATACAAAAGACACGTCTGGTGCACTCAGTATATAGAAACATCATAACCTGGTTTGTAGGTACCTCCAATGACTACATAATGTTGAAGTCAAAGCAATTATTTACTCACTGGTAAAGGAAAACATGGTTTATTGAATATTTAGCGTCATTTTATGCCATAGAGGGCTAACAGACGATCAGTTAACCTAACCACTGTTTCCCGGGATCCTGAAAGGTTAACCAGTACTCGAGCACACCCCATCTCCGCAAGAAACTGATAACTTCCCCACTTGAATCAGCAGTAGGAGACGAATGATAATGAGACACAATGTCGTATATCAATCATCACGGAGACTGTTGCTGGGCGGGGATTCGAACTCACGACCCCTGGAGTGATAGTCACACGCGTAACCGACTGAGCTATCGGACCCGTCCCCAGGAAAACATGGAAAATGACCAATGTGAAGTTAGTTTAAGCATTTCAAAAATTTGAAATGAGGGAAATCTCAGCTTGAGATGTTTAGTGAAATTGGGACCAGGCTCTAGTTTCACTTGAGATTTTCCTCATCTCAAATATTTGAAAGGCTATAATTTTATTTACATTGGCCAGTTTCCACTTTATATTTTACTAATGAGTAGAGATTCATTGTGACTTCAATTCTGACCGGTCATTAAGTGTGTAAATGGTTCAAGTAATCATTTAGAGAAATTGAGATTTTCGAATTGAGGAAAATATGAGCTTCAGATGTTTAGCGAAACCGGCCCAAGTTACCATTCTAAAAAAAACCGTTGAAACAGCCGGTCTACTTCGTAAGGAAGTAATGAGCTAGGGCGCATAAAAAAATCATAACTGTCTTTTTTTTTTTTTTAAAAAGTCTTTAGGGTTACCCAGGCAATGCTCGTACGTCAGAAAGCCCTAGTAGCAAGCAAAAACCCATAAAAATATAAAACTATCAAATATATTTTTATTGAAAGGAGCATTGACCCGTTTGTTACGTACATGCATATATGAAGATTGCGAACATAAAAAAATAAATAAATTGGTAAATGTTCAAGTGTAAAATCTATTTAACACAACTATGGGTTTATGTATGTTTGCCATGATCCAACAAATGCTATAAATCAACGTGTATATCACTTTTTCCATAATATATGATGTTTGACATAAATATGCGTTTTACTGCTAAGACCGAAAAAAACATATCGGCGATATAAGTGACGCCTCTTTAACTAAGTTACGACTGTCTTCCCTCAATCTGCTCACCTCGGTCTTTATGCTACGCAATATTATACGGAGGATACGGAAATACCCGATGTTTCACGATTGTGTTTTCCCTCTCATACACTGGGACAGATTAGTGAGAAACAAGCGAATATGTCCAATATGTGACAGTAACGATTTTAAAGATGACTTTAATTGTTTTGTAGCTAATGGGCTCTAGATATATGAATTAAACATTTTTTTACTATATTAGATAACTAAGTATGATCTTCGAAAAAAATGAACTTAATAAACGAAACTTAATACAGATCGAAATATTTAGCAGTACAACGCTCTATTCCGAACTTTATTTTAAATTAATGAATTAAAAGTATCTCACCGAAACTATGCCAGCACATGTTATGCATTTGTTGTTTAATAATTAATCTGAACCAAATGATTATAGTTGATTGGATAAAATACACAAGTGCCAATAACAAGCGAAAGAATACGATTGACGAACAGGTTAGACTTCACTATTATGCGAATAATTCCCTATACTCGTATGAGTGATGCAAAAAGAAACAAGAAGAAAAAGAGTCGAACTCTTCATAAAACACAGACTTAGTTGATGAACGGGCACCAGCCAAGTTACAGATACAAGAACCAAACAAAAAATTGGAACCAGGAAGCAAACACTTGGTTGAAGAACAACGAGCTTCATTTACAAGATATACGTAATTTATAAATGAATATATCCCAGACAACGTTGATGGTCATTTCCTTGTTTCGAGATGTAGTCTAGCTCAATGCCTGATCGGAAACGTATTCATATCATTTGAAAATCAATCTTTAATCTTTAAATGCATCGTTTTACATATTAAATGACACATTAAACAAAAGAGATGCGAAATGAATTAATTATCTCTTCTCTGCCATCGCACCTGTGCCAATAATTAAACAATATGGTTACAAAAATACACACGGGCGATACAGAAATACAACTCTTTGTATGTGATGATGAGCATGTTAATTAGCGTTTTTAAGATTTATTGCTACATAATTAATCTAATTACTAATCGCGTGACTCATTATAATATTTCCGCTGAATTTGTTGAATGAAAAGCTAAGAAAAATACTACTACGTGAGTAGTGTTCATTGTTAGACATCTACAATGACATTTATTGCGTTTTGTTAATACTTCATATATGCGTTTTTGCTTAACATTAGTTGTTAATATTTTATTTCCTGCTTTGCAGTTGAATATGATGAGTCTTCATGTTTTTATTCTTTTTTTTCTAATCTTATGTTCCTGAAGTTGTACAAAGGAGCATGTACTTTATCTCGGGATAAGCGTAACATGGGTAATATGGTTTCATTCTATTTTGTTTTAATATGTCAAACATACAGTGAAATAAGAAGTAAACATATTAATCGATTTTACACACACACAGAGCTGACATGTTGACATTTTTATCTCTTCTTCAATTAACAAACAATAAAGATATCATGCATTTTAGTAAATTCCTTTCAGAAACATTATGTAAAAGACGTTCCATAATAAACAACCAGTAAGTGTTCATCCTCCTTTGATATTGATTTTTTTTATAATTAAAATAGAACATAATAAAATTTCTTTCTTACTCGAAAAATGTGAGTGAGAGATATGTATATGTTGAATATTTGATATTGTTAAAATGTGTGCATTGATTTGTCACGTAAATGTATTGTATATATGTTTTACATGATGAGAAACTTTAATAGTTTTAATCAATAAAACATTCTTCTTCTTCTTCTTCTTCTTCTTTTTCTTCTTCTTCTATTTAAGTAGATGTCAGCTGGGGACCTTAGTAAGTCTTAAGAATTCCGTACGATCAAACTGTGACATATGGGAACGTTTCATAAACGCAGTATATTTTTTTATAGATTTATAAATTTTAGAAAGACTACTTTTTATAAGGCTTGCGAAAGATCGTAAAATAAGTAAACGACACAATAAATAAATTTTCATATATCTTTTTTTTCATAACTTCAAATTTTACACAAGAAGTTCGTAAACTTACGAACGTTAGTTAAACGGGCTCCTGAATATTACATAATAATGTGGTAAATGACTGCTGTAAAGGAGAGAACAAACCAATACAAAACCTAAATTCATATACCAATAATACCATCCTACATGAAAGTCGGCCTAATACCGAAGTATGACGAAACTGACCAAGTATGTACGATTGCAATAATACCACACGGTTTCCCTAATCCACAAACTCCCAACGTGATACTTGTATCCTTTTCGTAAAATAAGTATAATTTAAAAACTCGTATGTGGGTGTGAGATCACGTGGTAAATCCAAATGCCAAATGATCAGAGGATTATTGTACGGTGAACACGGCGACCGCATAATGTCATCTCGAGTTTTACAATTATAATTCATACTGTATCCGCTTCTGTTTATATCTGGCTCTTCCCATGTCGACAAAGAACGGAATTTACTTTTTAATGTTTCGCAATTGAGGTTTTGCAATTGATGTGAAATCAAAAAAGTTTGAAATATGTAGTTGTTAATGAATGAATGAATGAATGAATGAATGAATGAATGAATGAATAAATGGTGTTTTACGGCACGTCGACACATAAATAGGTCATTTTGTAGTTGTTAAATGCGTTTGAGTAATATCGCTGCAATTGTTATATGTTTCCAGAATTGTAAATGCTAAAATATGTTGGTTTTGAGTTTTTATATATCCGACATGTCAATCAAACAAACACCTGTATATGTCAATCAAACAAACACCTGTAAATGCCATTTGACAAATCAGGTACTCTTTTCACAATGCCTACGTGAGAAATATTTTACAACACCATATATGTACTTCCTGGCCAATGTGTGGGCTCAAGTTGACCTTAGTCAATAACAACTGATGGTGACGTCAAGTCGACTGCACGAATGGTAGCATGTTTCAATATACGTACAACTATATCCGTAAAGTTGACATAACTTCTCATGTCAACAATTAGTTCGTATTTTCCATGAACAACTTTGACCAAACATATTGTTGTTTCTTTTACACTTTTTTACAGCTTACCCTCATAAAGTATTGTGCTGCATTATGGAAGTTATTATGGTCATTATTCAACATTCATTCATTATTTGTATTTAACAAACACGCTACGAATAAAAGTATGTATATATGCGAACATAATTTGTACAGCTTTTCACATCTTCATATTTCAAAGTGACCTTCAAACTGTAGATTATGTCGGTATTGTAAATGTTATATAGCTTAACAAGGTGCTCGCTATTTTCGAGCACATGGGGCGGTATCCACCAACCATTCTCAAGAATATTCTTAGACTTGAACTCAAGAATGAATTTTGAAAAACACTTTTATAGACCATTTTATGAGGTCAAAATTTTCAAGCATGCAGGGGACACCTAATATATAGTCAGATAAAGTCTCATAATTCATGGTAAACTGGATATCTAAGGTTGAAATTTGGATTTTCAAGCTCAAGTCTAAGAATATTCTTAAGAATGGTTGGTGAATACGACCCCAGAAATGCTATCAACACGGGCTAAAGTATGGTTGCTATACAGCTCATTAGATTGTAGAATGGACCCGGCTTTCCCACCTGGATGTGATACAGCTTGCTGATCGTTCCCGGGACACGCAAAGCATTCCCTGCTTTTTCATTGGGGTTGAACAGATTTGATTTGGAGATTTAAGGGACAATGATAGACTATACTGATGTTATTGTTATAGTCAGTAATATTTAACATAGAAAGAGTTAAAGCAACAGGCACCAAGCAATAAAAGAAACCAGCAGGCTCTCTGTTTTATCTGAGTCCGTTAATGTTGCGGACAATACGTTATAGCCTACCGAAACCGGACAAAACTGTTGTCTAGATTCATCTTGTGAATGTTCTAAATAGTAGAACACGAATACAGCAAACATAAACATTGAAGGAAAACATCCTGGTAGTAATATCCTGATATTTTCTGCTTTCAATCATTATAAATATATTTTTATAGGTGATAAAATAAAATCGCACTAACCGCAAAACCACGCATATATGGGAAAACAATTCATTAAACCCACAAATAACAATCTTACAAGTTTACACTTAATAAATTCCAAACTTAAAAGTTTACGATATTTCTATGCAAATGCAAAACGTTTTATATTAATATGTTTTTTTTTTTTAATTTATACAGAAACTGAATACCATTGGCTGACAATTCAGGTACGTCGGTTTTGTTTGCCAATGAAATTTTCCTTTGCTTAAATACACAAATAATGAAAATGAAAAACCCATCTCTTGTCATTTCACAAAAATGCCAGTTTTACTTTCATATATCTTTTCATAGCATTTCCATTGGATAACACCAATTTTTTTTATAAATAGACGAAAACTTTTATTTTTCGATAAAACCCCTGAGCCGGACTCCTTTTTTTATGTTTCCGCAAAGATGACGGATTGATGAAAAGCCAGAAAATAAATCCATGAAAATTTAACGGTCGGTTATCATACGGACGAAAATGACACACACCACGGTTCCACGCTTATTTCAATAATGAACTACAACAGAAATAGTTGTTAGTTAATTTTTTATCGTTTTTACCACACTCAAACAAAACACAAACAACTCTCTATATACACTTTAAATACCCAACAATAGAACTCTAAATACCCAAACATGGAACAAAATACGAATGTATAAACATGGGAAAGGGGTAAGACTCAATCAGCATCTTTATATTAGGTCTCAATTAAAAATAACTACAACTCAGTGCTAGATGTCTTAGTTATATGATGATGACCTGACAGGGATACTTTTATTTACATTGTTTTGTCTTATGGTATCATATGAAGGGAACAGCGAGGTGGTGGGACAATGTTTCCGCTCCCATGTGGTTATTGCTACTGGTCTCGCCTATGTGGTGTCCTCTGCTGTGACTTCCTTTCTGTGTTGGCAATTATTGCTACTGATCTCGCCTATGTGGTATCCCCTAATGTGACGTCCTCTCTGTGTTGGCAATTATTGCTACTGGTCTCGCCTATGTGGTGTCCTCTGCTGTGACTTCCTTTCTGTGTTGGCAATTATTGCTACTGATCTCGCCTATGTGGTGTCCCCTAATGTGACGTCCTCTCTGTGTTGGCAATTATTGCTACTAGTCTCGCCTTTGTGGTGTCCCCTGCTGTGACGTCTTCTCTGTATTGGCAATAATTGCTACTGATCTCGCCTATGTGGTGCCCCCTGCTCTGACTTTCTCTCTGTGTTTGCAATTATTGCTATTGACCTCACCTATATGGTATCCCCCAATGTGACTTCCTCTCTGTGTTGGCAATTATTGCTACTGACCTTGCCTATGTGGTGTCCCCCACTGTGACCTCCTCTCTGTGTTTGCAATTGTTGCTACTGACCTCGCCAATGTGGTGTATCCTTCTGTGACGTCCTCTGTGTGTTGGCAATTATCACTACTGACCTCGCGTTTGTGGTGCCCCATGCTGTGACTTCCTCTCTGTGTTGGCAATTATTACTACTGATCTCGCCTATTGGTATCCCCTGCTGTGACGTCTTCTATGTGTTGGCAATTATTATTTCTGACCTCGCTTATGTGGTGCTCCCTGCTGTGACCTTCTCTCTGTGTTGGCAATTATTACTACTGACCTTGCGTATGAGGTGCCCCCTGCTGTGATCTCCTTTCTGTGTTGGCAATTATTACTAATGATCTCGCTTATGTGGTGTCCCCTGCTGTGACCTCCTCTCTGTGTTGGCAATTATTACTACTGACCTCGCCTATGTGATGCCCCCTGCTGTGACGTCCTCTCTGTGTTGGCAATCATTACTATTGATCTCGCCTATGCGATGTCCAATGCTGTGACCTCCTCTCTGTGTTGGCAATTATTGCTACTGACCTCGCCTATGTGGCACCCCTGCTGTGACCTCCTTTCTGTGTTGGCAATTATTGCTACTAACCTCGCGTATGTGCCCCCCCCCCCCCCCACCCCTGCTATTACTTCTTCTCTGTATAGGCAATTATTACTACTGATCTCGCCCCCCTGCTGTGACGTTCTCTCTGTGTTGCCAATTATTGCTACTGACCTCGCGTATGTGGTGCCCCCATACTGTGCCGTCCTCTCGGTGTTGGTAATTATTGCTACTGATCTCGCCTATATGGTGTCCCCTGCTGTGACGTCCTCTCTGTGTTGGCAATAATTGCTACTGACCACGCCTATATGGTGTCCCCTGCTGCACGACGTCCTCTCTGTGTTAGATATTATTGCCACTGGTCTCACCTACGTGGTGCCCCCTGCTGTGACGTCCTCTCTGTGTTGGCAATTATTGCTACTGACCTCGCCTATGTGGTGTCCCCCACTGTGACCTCCTCTCCGTGTTGTAGCCTACTTATTATAATCAGTGTGTATGTTGATTGAGTTATGTTGTTTTGGTGAATATGTCCCCTTTGAGTGCTGCGTCACCTACTGTTTATGTAATTTCTTTGCTGTGATAGTATGCCAAATCAGTATATCTTAATGATAAACAATAAAGTCAATCTACACTGTAAATGATCATATATTTTAGATAAACTGAACGGAGTATATACTGAATATTTAAATTTATTAAATACTATATCGATTTATGCTAAATATTTTATTTACAAAAACAAGAATACAATTATTTGTGTATATTTAATAAAATATTAAAACATATTCAAAAAATAGAAAGAACGTAATCAATGTCAAAAGATAAAAGTGGACAACATAACTGCAAATAGGACAAATTACTACTGGATTAAAGACATCATCATGTTGACTGTCAACTTGGAGAGTCTAATACTTCTCATGTTTGAAACATTAAATTCCTCTTATCTACTGTCCCTGCTCTACTGTCCACATACACATGTAACTTATTTCATATTTTATACATACAGGCGCTCCATATTTATATTACACATTATGACAACGCTAAGTTATACAAAGTAAACGGATAAGTTGTATGTATAACAAAAAATAATGTAATAATGTACTTTTAAAAAGTAAAATCATACTTGTGAACGGTTTTAATATTTATCGTTAGACTATATAAACATAGTCTGCCTGAACTTGTTAATATAACAGTATACATCTTAGCATGCTACTGATTTTTATCATGGTGTTATGAACAATATATTGCTATTTACATGTATGCAAATGAGAAATCATTTTTAAAAACATTTTTTCTTCTAATTATCCATTATATTGCATATTTATACGCATACTTGTTGTCATTTTAGTGACACTGTTGTCAATTTTCTGTATATTCGTATTGTACGTCTTGTAGTTGTGTCATATATGGATTATGTTAAGGGTTGTATGGTTATATGTTTGGTTTCAATACAACTACTTAGTTGGACATATAGTTTTGGGTTGATTTTATTTAAATACTCGGAATATTTGGAGAGATTCTGAGTATTTGACGCACATACCATATGTGTCGTAGTCCCGATGCACCACCGATTATTTACAATTACACATATATACATGTACATCCAACAAGAGACGGAAAACTCACAGCCACCAAAAACATAAACGCAGTCAATATATACAGAATACAGATATTGTATTTGTCTTTAGCATACATGACAGCTAATCATCAACATATCAAAATAAATAAACAAATCATGCGCTGAAAAACATATATATGGAATTAAATATAGTACGTATATACACATATATCTATGTACTTTACATACAATGGTTAGACTGAGAGTATAAACAAGAATAAGTGAATTTTGTTCAAATGTAAAACATATATATTTACAATTTAACATTAATCTGTGTTTTGATTAAACAGTGTTTGTCTCTTTTGAAAGGCTTTATTAACATTTGTTATTGTTTCCTGAGTAACCTCGTGTTTCGTGTATTTAATAGTTCCACAAACTTTATCATACTTATATTCTTATAACATACTTATACAATACATACATACAGAAGAAAAGGCCACAGCGTTTACTACCTTCGACGGTCATTAGTACAGCTGTCATAGGGTAGTTTAAACCTGGTTTACGGTGTTATCACGTGGCCACAGCATAAACGGCAGTATTGATGTATTTTGAACAGTTTGATAGCATTGTCAGGTTTGAATTGTGAATTTAGAAGAAAAAAAATAAAATTGATGCTTGGAAATTGGGGTATGAATATATGATTTCGGAAGCCTACTTTCACTTTGTCAACAGTGTACACACTGAGCAGAGAAAAATCTCTTATATAACACATGGCCCCTACTTTTCTCATCATATTTTGATAGTGCAGAGGTTGACAGACAGTAATTTGGGGTTCTCTATGAATGACAAGCCTTCAAACTTATTATTTACTAAAGAATAAAGAACGAAACTCAATGGTGGATTTGTTAACGTTAGGTGTATTCTGTTCTTTTCTGTTCAAATGAAACGACGCAGAGATAGCGTAATTTCCCACGGGTGATGGATGAAGAGTATCGGACACGTGGGTATCTGACGTTGAAAGACCACTGAGCCACTATACAGCAATATATTCAACATGCATGGCATATAGGAGTGACAACCCTGTTTGTTGACATACATCTACTTTGAATCAAACAGTTGCAAAAAAAACATGCATACTATATACTATATGTGAGACGAGTTAGCTGACATCCTCACTTTTGGACAAGTGCGGACAAATAACAGACCCAGATCAGCACAACACTTGAATATTTGTCCAGATTCTAGTATGATCATTCAAAGCATTTCCGTTCTCAATCACAAGTAACGCACGCATAAACTGAACTTGGTATATTGTGTTTGTCAAATTCTCACGTAACTTATTGCCAGCGGATAACACATGTGCATATTATTCCTAAGCGCTTCTCTCAAACTCTAGAAAACTAATCTAAGCAACATTTTGTACATATATTTGAATCTGTTAAATGAATCATGTTTGCTATTTCCAAGAGTTCCGGTATTATAATTAGTTGAACGTAAATTTGGCCAAAGTTTGTCATTATGTATGGTGTAAACTACAAAAAATGCTTGGATAAATAACTATTAAGTAAACAATTGACGCTGTGCGCAGATATACTTGATTACCTTGCGGAAGAGAATAAAAAATTAGATCATGAGAATGACACGTTGTATCTCACACGTTAAAATGTCTCAACTTATGAATGCTAACCGTATACTACGGCGGTTTTCTGTCTATCTTGACTATTATAAAAAAAAAACTTTCTGTTTTCAACATTACGATTTAAAAATCTTACAACTCACAAGTGTCAGACGACATAAAAATGCTTGCGACAAATCAATGCCATAAATAAAATATAAAGCAAAAAACAAAGACATCCCTGTACAATATACACTTTTAAAACGCCATATATCTCTTGAGTCATGATGGTGTCAAAACAACATACAATAATGAAGATGCATTAGGGCAGGTATATTGCACATATAACTTGTAATTGTAAATGTTTATTATGCACCTTTATTGTACAATCGTGAAGCTTTGATACTTTATCGGAGTGACATATGTTGTAGTTACAATTGCCTGTTGATATTATGCATATTTCTCCATTGTTTGAAATATTATTGTCAAAGTTCATTGCTCTGTGGAATACAATTTTATATGAATGTAAAATGTGCCATTTACGTCAATTTCAACACACTGGTGTTGTGTATGACATATCCAGTTTTACTGGTGGAGGAAGACCTGCATAATGAATCTGAATAGAACCGCCGCCCTTCCGCCAGTAATGAATGTAGCTTTTTGTGTCCTTTACTAACATATGACTAAGAACGAATGCCTACAATTACAAGCCGACTTATGTTTGAAGAGAACGTTGACGGAAGAATAAATCAAAGTACTTGAAGTACCGAAACCTGGGCAAATAATTGTTAAGAAGAAATAAAAAAATATACTTTGTGTTAGATGTAGCCCGAGACATTATTTAAACAAATTGATGGTGTGATTTAGTAGATGTTACTATTTGCAAACCGTTATTTGTTTTACGGATTCACGAACACACATAAAACATGATAATAATTTATTTTTAATAACTTTAAGAAAATCTCCAAGTTAAATGACAGTTCAGTCTCCAAGATAATCTTCATATATATTCAGGTATATTTTTAAAACAATCATATCGATAATAGTTTAAAAATGTTTATTGTTTTATATGTTACGTATAAGCATCAGGGTCGGTCATCAAGTTTTAACAACATTAATTAAGGCAGGCCCTTCCCGACAAAATATTCATATACAAATATTGATTAAGATGAAATACAATACATTTTACAAATTTGAATGTATGCAATTAGTACGCAACAATCATTTGACGAAAGCAACGATGAAGTAAAGATAATATTAACATCAGTTAATCTTATGGAGACGGGTACATTCAACGGAAGGGTCCACAACCAGGGACGTCTCTGAACACAAAACAAAATAGATATTTATTGTATATCATTTGGTGCCTTGGTGGTATTCTGAACATAATCGAATAAAGTGACACATCGATTAAATCACACACGCTTAATTACACGCTTGAGAGAGCACATACATACATGATTATGTCAATAAAAACGACACACTCGAAATAACACGGACATACATGATAATGTCAATAAAAACGACACACTCGAGATAGTACAGACATACATGATAATGTCAATAAAAACGATACACTCGAGATAGCACAGACATACATGATAATGTCAATAAAAACGACACACTCGAAATAACACGGACATACATGATAATGTCAATAAAAACGACACACTCGAAATAACACGGACATACATGATAATGTCAATAAAAACGACACACTCGAGATAGCACAGACATACATGATAATGTCAATAAAAACGACACGCTCGAGATATCACGGACATACATGATAATGTCAATAAAAACGACACACTCGAGATAACACAGACACACATGATAATGTCAATAAAAACGACACGCTCGAGATAAAACGGACATACATGATAATGTCAATTAAAACGACACGGTTGGGATAACACGGCATACATGATAATATCAATAAAAACGACACGCTCGAGATAGCACAAACATACATGATAATGTCAATAAAAACGACACGCTAGAAATAATACAGACATATATGATAATGTCGATAAATACGACACGCTTGAGATAGCACGGACATACATGATAATTTCAAAAAAATGACACGCTCGAGATAGCACGGACATACATGATAATGTCAATGTCAATAAAAACAACACGCTCGAGATAACACGGACATACTTGATGATGTCAATAAAAAAGACACGCTCGAGATAATACGAACATACATGATAATGTCAATAAAAACGACACACTCAAGATAGCACGGACATACATGATAATGTCAATAAAAACGACACACTCGAGATAGCACGGACATACATGATAATGTCAATAAAAACGACACGCTCGAGACAGCACATACATACATGATAATGTCAATAAAAACGACACGCTCGAGACAGCACGGACATTCATGATAATGTCAATAAAAACGACATGCTCGAGATAGCACGGACATACATGATAATGTCAATAAAAACGACACGCTCGAGACAGCACGGACATACATGATAATGTCAATAAAAACGACACGCTCGAGATAGCACGGACATACATGATAATGTCAATAAAAACGCCACACTCGAGATAGCACGGACATACATGATAATGTCAATAAAAACGACACGCTCGAGATATCACGGACATACATGATAATGTCAATAAAAACGACACACTCGAGATAGCACAGACATACATGATAATGTCAATAAAAACGACACGCTCGAGATATCACGGACATACATGATAATGTCAATAAAAACGACACATTCGAGATAGCACGGACATACATGATAATTTCAATAAAAACGACACGCTCGAGATATCACGGACATACATGATAATGTCAATAAAAACGACACACTCGAGATAGCACGGACATACATGATAATGTCAATAAAAACGACACACTCGAGATAGCACGAACATACATGATAATGTCAATAAAAACGACACACTCGAGATAGCACAGGTAAGCCTGATAATATCAATTAAAACGGTTGTTTGTTTGTTTAAATACAATACTGTCTTTTTCTACGGAAATAAAATTGCCTCATAAAACTTAGAATTGTAAACGATGGATGCTGCATGCTGTTTATCATATTCCTGCCCAACGGTGCGTCTACGCTTGAACTTGTCAAAATAGTTACCCCAAACAGAATATTTAACTCGCCAGAACTTAACATACAAATTATAATAATAATTTGGTAACAACACACATTTGTGTTCTTATTGAACTTTTCGCAGTTTTATTAAGTTTTATGTCAAGCTCAAACTCAAATATTATCCCCGACGTATGACTTCCGTTTGTATTTTACGGTGTTCCAATAGGATCACCATGCCGTCGCAGGTACACTCGAGGCCATAACACTACGATGGCGTGATAGTGATGACACGACCTTACGATAGCACGACGATGATGGGGCAACGGCACGATGGTGATGGGGCAACGGCACGGTGGTGATGGGGCAAATACACGAGGACGAAGATGCGATATACACGAGGACGAAGATGCGATAGCACGATGGTGACGGGGCGAGGGCGCAATGGTGACGGGGCAAATACACGAAGACGAAGATGCGATAGCACGATGAAATGACGGTGATAGAAATATACTACGAAAGCATGATGCCAAAGATGTAATATTACACCGTGTCTCGTTATATTGTGCTGTCATGCTGTCGTGAAATCGCTTATATACTTCGTATTTCTTTTGTCCAAATGAGTACTGGATATGTGTATAGCCTCCATTTAAATGCAGAATATAAACAAGAAATATAATCAAGTGTATATTTGTTCTAAAAACACTTACATCTGTGTTCGAACCTATGACCCCCAGCGATCCATCAAAAAACGTTTATATCTAAGGATTCTTACGCATACCGCCATAAGTAGAAAAAAGTATCACCATACCAGTAAGCAAATGTATTTTATATAGGTTACAAGTAGTTGTAGTGTATTATGTTTAGCGTCGCTTTCAACAACTTTTTCACTCTATGTCGCGACGATGTCTACTTGATAACAGTATTCTAAGCGTTGTCCGCTGCAGTATCAAGCCGCGGACATATGGCATGATACCTAACCCAGCCAGTCACATTATACTGACACCTGTCCAACTAACCATTCCTGAACTATGCTCTAAATGCTGAGCACTAAGCGAGGAAGCTTCTAGTTCCATGTTTTAAGTTTTGACCCTACCGGCGATCGAACCCATGGCCTTCCGCATGCGAGACGGACGCTCTAGGATAAAAGTAAACGAATATGTGTTTGGTTTGTTTGTTTATATGGATTCAGCGCACCTAATCATTGTCGTAAGATCCGCTGGTTTACGCAGTAAATCTGTACTAGACACACATTATCTCTGTAAGACCGGCTGGTTTACGCGGTAAACCTGTAAACCTGTACTAGACACACACTATCTCTGTAAGACATGTCGCTCTTCACCTGCCAGACGAGACAGCGTATCCCCCACCAGACTGTTCTTTTACACGTACGGCAACATTTAAACCATATTATATTGACTGGCGAATTTTTTATTTCTCGAGATAATGGGTCTGACACGTGGTCATATTTTCATTTAAGTTTGTCAATTCATATATTGGGCATGTCACTCTATTTGTTTTTAAAACTCAACATCAACTTGTTTTATTATACCATGTCTTTCTTTCAAACTCAACATTACCTGTGCTATACTAGATACTGTTAAAGATAGTAGTTTCAAGATCATTTATTTTTAGTTTAGTTGAAACCAATGAAATGGGAATTTCTAAATATATTTAATTGATCGCATTTAATTATATCACGATGTTTCATAAAAGTTAGAAAAAGAAATATTTAGAAAATTCAAATCGGTTTACTGCACACATGTGACGTATGCAACCACAACTTATACAAACGAAGTCATAAATTCACACGCCTCCTTGTGTCTATATCAAAAATGGCATTTGCATTAATAAGAAATTTGCATCACCACATATGTTCATGTGACAGCTAAAAATGTAAATCATCGTGCGATGATATAATATGCTATTTTAAGAAAAGATAATTAATTACATAAAAGCACAAACTCATGCTGTTCAAACGGATTGCAATTAATTAAAATTGTCTTCGGTATTTCCTACACAGGTATCTCCCAACTACGTCATTTACTGGGCTTGATTGTTTATTTACACCAGTTTGATAGCCCTGCCCAAAGTGGGCAAAACAATATAAATACTCTCTCGTTTGCTACTTCACTTCATTCATTCGATCGCACTGACTGAAGATTCAACTAACTGACCGAAGTTGAACGCGTTACCAGATTAATTAACATTTAAAACAGTGATTTATTATTTTAATTGGTTGTTGTTGATAGCGATATCTTTAGTTAATTTCACTATGCATCTTCTAGGGAAATGTTTTTTATTGGCTGTTGTTGCAGTCACCTCAGCACAGGTGCCTGAGTGCCAATCTGGGGTATATAATCTTATACCCAAACTTGACTGTAGGGGGTACTATCTCTGTGTGTTCGGGAAGGCAGTAGAAATGCCGGACTGTCCCAGGGGATCCGTTTTCAGCAAAGTGGCACATGTTTGTGTTCCGGAGAACAGCATCTACAACGACTGCACCGTGGACTCCAGACCTGTTCTACCGGATAGTGGTAAGTCATCCATTGTTTTTAATGTTTAATATTTGAAATATGATGGCGATATTACATTGAACTGAATCCATTGTCATATGTATGTACGGGAGATAACCTGTCAATTTCATGGTTCAATATAGGTTTAATATTATTATCAATCTATATATTCGAATTCGATTAAAATATTTTTTTCTATATTCAGTTTTATTTTGCATTGAACGACTGTGAGGAAAAGACAATTGAGAGCTCTGTTATGAAACAATGGTTTTAAAAAACTGAAGACCATTAATTGTTTAAATCAAGAAACAAAACATTATGAAAAGTGAACAAAATGCTATAATTTGCAATTCGCAAAATACAAAAATCGTAAAATGATAGATTTCAATTCCATTTATAGTATATTTTATTGTTCAAGAAAATTAAGTTGTTTTTGAAAACAAATCAAATATTCATGAAACTGTTAGCACGTTACCTATAGTTTAAAGGTTCAAGTGTATACAATGTTATCTGTTATAAATAAAACGCTCAAATAAAGGTATGCATCGTAATAAATCTAATAACAGTAAAATATCTAACTTAAGTAGTACACTGATGTATACTATTTTCTTATAGGTGCTTAATTTGATTCATTCAAAGCTCCTCTTTATCTAACAAAAACGCAATTATCGCTGTTTGTTACCGCATTTGTTACAAGCTGAATAGAAAAGCCGATTTTGCATGCTCTTTTACCATTAATTATGGAATTCTGGACGTATTTGCGAAATTCCCATTATGATTAAGTCACATTTTGACATCAAAACAATAGGAACATTGATATAAAAAAAGCCGGAAGAAATAAATTTGAGAAGTTTAAAGGGATTATATTGGCAAGTAACACAAACACGCTGTTAATCCAGACTTTTCCTGTATGTAGTGTGCACAAAATAATGCTTATGCATTGACGTATAACATTTATTTACTTGAAAGTTATCAAATTAACAGTAATTGAATATTGGCCAAAACTTTAATACGTCCCGCAATAAAGTATTGCGCAATGTTTACATTGAACTCCGTAAACTTCCCGAACAAAGCTTCGAAAACGAGATCGGGAACGAGTCTTCGCGATGTTATCCGATGATTGATCGGAAACCCGAAAGCGTTTTTTTGAAAATAGCAATGTAAACAAAAACAAAAACGTGACTTCAGAAACCCGATATTTGTAATAAAGAGGTTATGCAATAATACACTTTAGACGCGTATATCTCTAAGTTATCAGTGTATCTTCATGCTGGGCGTGTGTATTTAGGAGGGGGAATTGACGGTAATATGCCAATATAATCCCTTTACTAATTATGGAGCTCTTTATTACAGTTATATGCTTCAAATAACACAAGGATGATGGTCATAACACAAATAAAGATAACTAATAAAGATAGCAGCATTAAAATTGACGGAAAACATCATGACCACAAAAATGAATGTCTTAATACACATATGTGAAGCAACAGTTATTCAACAATGTTAAAGAAACAGTAATGAAATTTATCCTTAATTCCAGGTCCCCTTACTATAGAAGAACAATGCAGTCGCAACGGAGGTCTGATTGCCCACCCTACTGAATGCCACGCATACTACAACTGTAGTCATTCGTACACAGAAGTACCGAGATACTTCGAACAGCACCTACAAGAATGTCCCTACCCTGAACTGTTCAACTCCGAGACGATGAAATGTGACCACTTCGAAAACGTGAAATGTGGAAATAAAGTAGAATTAAAAAATGGATGTAAGTGTAATTTAATTAATCTAATGATTATATTAATCAGTACATGCTGTATAAATTATAAAACATTGTCAAACATTTTAAAGCAATTTAAGGAAAGAAAAATGAAGACGATTTCTTTAGGACAGACTGTTTAACCGATTCCTACATACATGTATATGGAAAAATAAATTTCGATCACCAAAGCTAATCGACAATATCAGTAAATGCTAATATGGAATTGGTTTATATTTAAGTACATAGTTGTTATTGGAATCAATAAATATGAAGTGCATGTACCTCACATATCACTTCTTATATACATAGTTGTTCAAATATCTATCATAAATAAAGTTTCATTGATAATAGCTTTTTTTAATCTCATGTGTCGCATAATATTCTGTATTGCGCATTTTAATTTTTTCCCTTGTTCATTGCAGGTGAGTACAGAAGGAACAAATGCCCCGTTGCCCACTGTATCCCGTGTTCTGTATGGCTACCAAACTGCGTGGGAAAGCCTAACGGCATGGTTGCCAACGAGGTGAAACTGTGGAGTCCTTACTATGCTGTATGCTACAAAGACAGAACAATGGCAGAGAAGACGTGCTTGGCTGATGCCAATGGCAGAACTCAACTTTTCCACCCAGAGCTCAACCAATGCGTATCTCTGGACTTTATTCCAAAAGAGCATGGCGGTATGATGCCAAGTTGTACAGGACAGAAAGACGGCTTCTACTTGGATGATTTTGGCAGGTGTGACCAATATACAGTATGCAAAGATGGCAAATTCCTAAATAACGTGAAGTGCATGAAAGGAGAGGTGTTCGACGTCCTGCTGGAAGTGTGCGTTGAGGCGAAGAAGGCATGTGGACCATGTGGCAACCGTGCTGATTGGTAAGTTTTATTATCATTCGTAAATATTCGACATTTTCCGGACATAACGGTCTCATTGAAAATAAAGGACTTCGCAGACATAGTCCTAAGTTGTTTAATATATGTCCAATATCTTGCAAAACAAATGCTTTGTAGATCTATTTAATTAAAGTTTATTTGTCAGTCCATCAATATAAATAATACAAAATATAATACAAAAATACATTAATAGTAATGTGTTGTTTTTCATTTACAAGTCTTGTTAAATAATGTTGTTACCAATAAGGCAGTTATTGTTTACTCGAGCATAAATATTCACTACCTGATAATCCAGGCGAGTCTTACAAGTGTTTTAGTTCAAACGATGTGTTTTACTTAACTTTTCCCAATCATAGTTACAGAAAAAATATCATTCTGGACTGATGTTTTTACACAACTTTAGTTTTTAAATTTTAATAGTTGAATATATTATTATTTACAGTTAATGACAGCGTGAAACATTCCAGACTGATGACGAAGGAGGTAAAATGTGATGTAACTACAGTGACGTCACTTGTAGACCGTGACGTAACAACGTTGATCGTTCCAAAATCACGAACATTACATCTTATTTGTTTTATAATATCTATTTATTTTCTCTATCTGTGATATTTTAAATGTTTTCTGCCTTTATGATTTATGATATATATATAAATATCAACGACTGAAAACTTAAAGAGTTGTGTCAAGTGTGGAAAAAGTAACTGAACGCTGAACGATCGTTTATAGTAAAATTGTAGATGAATGTGCAAATGAAAGGAAAAACATAAATGATTCGAGTGGATGATTTTTGTTACGTGACACAATGTCACATGAAGAAAACGTTTGCGAAATCCATTCTGTATTTGCAGTAGCATTAAGTACCCCACCTAAACAGTGGAAAGTCTTGATATATGGGCTAAATTTTGTAATTATTAAGAGTCTCACATGATAAATTATGGCAGCGGGATATGAATCAAACGATTTTACTCAGTATAAGATTTCTTTGAACAAAAGTGAGTTTAAATGCAAGTTTTGTACAATGTTATTTACCTAGCCGATCAAGGATTCTTAAAGGTTTAAGTTCGACGTAGGTGTGCTAAAAGTTCAACATAAAATTGATAAATTAAAGTGGTCATAAATTTCTTGCTTTACTGTATATCCACAAAATAACCTAATTTTGAAGTATTTTTGTTTAACATCCAAAGTGTGCGATTATATCCGCGGGAGGACGCCGAGTATCAGATTGAATTGATGTGGTCATAATTTTCTTGTTATCATTTAATTGTTTCTTTGTGTAATAAATGTCTTGAAATCAATGCAGATATCGTTATTTATTGTGGACCCATCTTGTCTATCACTTGGGAAAAATTAGAGCAGTTTAAATTGCTGTAGATTAGAACCCAAACCCTCAGGGGGAGAAGATTGGTTTTGAAGTCCCAAGTACACATATACTTTTAATATTTCATTATTTTAGCACGTTCTCTATATAGACACTTTCCGCCTACACCTGACATTATGATCATGCAAGATTGCTCTCAGTATTCTATACAAATAAGTTTTTGAAGTTTTTGTCTTCGTAAGAAATATTGCTTACATCAGCTATATTTCTGCTATCTTTTAACAATATTATAATTAATTTATTAGATTTAATTCATTATTCTAATTGTATTATGATTATTGTTATTGTCTACTAAATATTAAATAATAATACAACTATAATAATTTGAAGGAAAAATGCAAATTGATTTCATATTTTATATACATTGCCGATATTATATATCCGTTGATAACCAATGTAGAGAAAGGTTTAAAGAACACCCCGGCAAGGCATTTACCTACTACATTCGCTGCATTCTAAAAGACTTAAGATACCATTTATAGAAGAGGTAAACACTCTTTCTTTCCATTTCAAAATTGATGTATGACAAAAATATGGCAGGCCAAACATTGCAATATCTTTTACCTTTTTTTTCTTTGCAAACTTAACATTTGTGTTGTCAAATTGTACACAGTTGGTGCTAAATTATATATTTATGCTGTTCATTTTATTTTTAAACTAAAAACACAAATATAAAAAAATACCCCCCCCCCCCAGTAAAATAAGCGACCAAATTAAATTAAACAATAAGAATAAAAAATAATAAGAACATGAAAATATAAACAACAAACACAATATATAACTTTATAGCAAGAATGTAATATAATGAACATGAATATAAAAACATCAAACACACATTAGAAAGCTGAATAACGCGAATAGATACAATTACAGATGCAGTAGGAGAAATGGTTCCTTAGTATCATACGTAGTTGAGCTATTGAATGCGGCTGGACTTAACAATGTTTTCTTCCAGTTTTTCAAACAAGAAGACTGAAACCCAAGTTCCACTTACAACATATCATTTATGTGGACGGGTACAGTCAAATACGACCTCAATAATGGGCCATATGGAAAAGACCAACAAGCTCTGGAAGTTAGGTTGGCGACTCTTCGGTGGCAACTTTCTTATGTTTATGACAGGAGATAAGAACAACACACAAATAGTAACTGGCAAGACTAATAGAGAAAAGTGTGAATCAGAAATGTCTGATTTGTTACTGTTAGTTATATTATGTTCAATTCAAAAGTTTTATGAAAATCGCACCCTATTGAAAAATACACGAAACACCGAATATTGATTTTGTTATATTGCCATTCGTGAAATAATCTTTAATGGGCTATGTATAAACACATGTACTTGTATATTAAAAGTTTTTCACGATGTATCAATTGGCAAACATGGAAACAATATTGAAATGTTACAAAAGCTTATATAAGTGTAAAATATTCACATGAGAGACTTGAGCACAACTTTCCTTAATACCAATAGTTCACATAATTAAACAAGATCACATATCGCTGAGTGCAAACTTAAACGATGTACATAACTGATTCTGAAATATTGAACCATGGGTTATATTATCTGTCAATATAATCATAGTGTATGTACTCTATGGACTTCTAGCAACAAGTATATATATATATATGACAAAATGTAACTTTCATAATAATCATATACAGCATTTTTTATTTAACGATTATTCAGTTAATAGTGATTAAGAAATCTGACATGATTTATAAAAGCCAATCTGGAATAATTCGGCTCACATGATATGGAGCATCGTCGGATACCCCCGGGTGACAATTCCGATAAAAAGGATAAATGGACAGTATCGTGATGGACTATCCGTGGGTATTCGATCATAGGCGTAGGAGCCGGGGGGGGGGGGCCAGGGGGGGCGGGCCCCCCCCAATGTTCAGGCTGGGGGGGGGGGGGGGCCAGCATATGCTTTGGCCCCCCCAATAATTGTCACAAAATTAAGCATATTTACATATGATAATAGTAATATACCTTATATAAAACAAATTTAACAAAAAGAATTGAATCATGAAATTATTGATATTTGTATTATGTATTGATGGATGCTAATTTCTGTTTTCAAATAGATTACAACAATAAATTATGTTGATCTTTTTATTTTAATTTCCGTAAATTAAACCCGACCGGGTTTCTATTCCAGTGGTTCCCCGATATTATAAATACATTTTTTACGCTAGAAGAGGTCGCCGGAAACAAGTCTTATAATATGGCGCGATCATTTTAAAAAATATTATAAACATCATGAAATAAACGTGCCTCAGGCCCTGTATAAACATAGCAATGGCAGTTGCATCGTCGAGCAGGTAAGCCAGTTTATTTGATTTAGTAAGTCTTATTTTGAATTTGCCCAGGTCTACGCGAAATATTTATAAGGTTTAAAAAAAATTATTTGGAAAACCAGAAATTTACATTCGATCCGTAATATAATTGTTTTTAAAGCACTTCAATTTTACTACCATGACTGGGTACATGTCTGCGTAGCCTAATGGTGAAAGCATCGTTCTGTCACGCGGGAGCTCAAGGATCGAATCCGCTCACCAGCAATTTTTTTTTTTAGTTAATATTTTAAGTTTCACATAAGTTTGTTTGTTTGGAGTTTAACGCCGCTTTCAACAGATTTGGTAATATCACGGCGGTCAGTGCACCTACCCATGTTTTCCTGGCTTTCCCTTACCAGTACTTACACAACATTTTGCGAAGCCACTGACTACTTTCTCACTTGAATCATAGGTGAGAAGCAATGGAAAAAGTCGCCCGAAAGAATGTCGCCTCGACCGGGTATCAAACCTGTGACCTCCAGATCACGAGGCAGATACGCTAGCCTACCGAGTGAGCTACCCGGACCGGCAAGTTTCACATAAAACTGTCACTCAGCAGCTAAAGTCATTTCATGCAGCCTCAGAGAGATAAACGATACATAATAACTTCAAACTGTGTGCGCATATGATAGAAAGGACCACCCTTGTTAACACTACCAACTGCGCTATATCGTGCCAGCCTCATTACTTAATTAGGGTAAATGTTTGAAATTGTTTCATTTTACAATCTTGCTACTCCGATTTATTCATTTTTCATTCCATGCAATCATATTAACTATATTGCATTTCAGTGATGACTCTGTCATCTCCGACCTGCGGAAGTTGAAAGATGCCATATCAACGGGGAATAGAACATGCGTTTTAGAGTTGGATGCTAGGTATAAAACTATCATAGCATCACTCACGTTAACTACCAACAACCCTAGCTACTCAAATATGCAGACGGATGGTCTAGCTGAGACACTGGCTCCTACAGACATACCTTTTTCAAAAGTCCGCCCTGTGAAAACAACTGGAAATGGAGATTGCTTGTTTAATGCTACTTCACTGTATTTGAAAGGTTAGTAGAGGCCGTTTAATCATTTTTGTAAAAGTGTCACTCGTCGACAGTTTGTTTAAAGGGGTTCGGTCCGTTCGTTACTTAATGGTTAATGGTAATTGACTGTCAATAACTGGCCGTTACTGCTTAAGCGTTTGGGTCTCATTGTAAAGGGATTGTGGTTTCATGTGATTTCTTTGATTGGCGGTAGGCTAAGCAGGTGCCATTTACCACTGTAAACATGAAAATATCACCACTTAGCGTTTCATGAGATTTGAATGTATCAAAATAAAAATCCTTTTTGAATAAGATTGTTTTGTATGAACGTATATGTCATTGAAATTCTATATAGATAATAATAAAAATAATAATAACCATTATTGAAACCAATCATCGATTTGCTGTGGTTATCTTCTATTTCGGGAAATAATACAGTCATTGCTTTGTCTGTTTGTGTTCCCGTCCGCTTTCAAAATACTGTCGTTTGCAATGTTTCTCCAAAACTGTTGGTTGAACTTCAATTAAACTTGTGAAATTATTTAAACTCCATCATTTTATTATTGTTTTTGGTGAAAACATTTATTCGCCGCTGCGTCCGTCTGGTTTTCAGCCATCATTTAGGAATTGTCGTCTGCAATTTCCCCAAAAATCGTTGGGACGGGTGAACATTTATCACTGTAAAGTAAGTATCATGTCGTACATATCTTTAATCCATTTCGGCTTAAAGATTTTAGCTAACGAAGTAACTCTGGTATCCTGTTATATAGTGACTGTGTCCGGTTTTTTTTTTTTGCTCTACTTGGCAAAGGCCAGAAGGGCTTATGCCGTAGCAATTTGTCCGTCGTGCGTGCATACGTGCATCCGTCCTTCTGTAAACAATTTCTTGTTAACACGATACAGTCTTCATTTTTTATTGTATCGCAACTAATTCTATGCAGTAGTTATATATCCACGGGAGCTTGATTTCTTTTGAAAATCAGCCAGATACGCCCATGCAAGACTGGATTATGACTCTTGAAATGGTGAAAATTGCTATAAAAAAACTTTGTTAACACGATACAGTCTTTTCTTTTTTTGTTTGTTATATCTCAACCAAACTTATACATTAGTGAGATATCCATGAGAGCTCGGTACCTATTAAAAGTCAGCCAGATCCGCCCATGCATGACTGGATTATGACCCTTGAAATTGTCAAAATTGCTATAAAAGATTTTGTTAATGCGATACAGTCTTTATTTTTATTGTATCTCAACCAAACTTATACAGTAGTTAGATATTCATGAGAGCTCGGTTCCTTTCTAAATCCAGCCATATCCGAATTGGAATCGTGGAAATTGCTATAATACAGCTTGTGAAAACAATAGAGCTTCCACTTACTATCTGATCTTCACCAAACTTGGGTGGTATTTGAATATTGATGACATAATGGTTCCTTTTGAAACAAGCTAGATCAATGCCAGTAGAGTATAGGCCCTCATGGGTCTCTTGTTTAAAATATGTTGATCATATTTCAATGGCGGATATTAATAAGCGTCATGCATATCGTCCGTATGTTCGTCTGCCGATATGTTTGTCCTTCCATAATTAAAACTGTGTCCGTTCGAGTTCAATGAAACTGAGGAATTATTGATATGTGCTATGTATAGTGAATTTATACATGTGTTTTTTTCCAATTTGAAAATTAATCATACCGTATCTTCCTTGTAACAGCCATACGTGGTCTCAGGTGTATATTTGTTATATTTACAGGTGATGAGTCATTGGCATCACCATTGAGATTGCTGTCTGCCTGTGATTTGTATCTGAATGCCAATTTCTACAGCGATCACCCCATACTGGAAGAAGCAGCATCAAAACCAAGTATTATGACAACAGATAAAAAAACTTTGTTTAGTGTACTTTAAACCAATGTTTCTGCTAATAGAAATGACATTGACCTAGAGGAATGTGTTAGATTAGAAGCCATGCATATATGTGAAACAAAAACTTGGTCATCTATGCTACAGGTTTTAAGCCTTCCGAATGTGGTTAATACTGATATTTATTCAGCTTATCCTGATACAAGTCACGGCATTAGACCCTTGCTTAATGGTCATATACGAGTACGCAATTCAATCAGCAGCCCAAGTACAAAACGAAACCCGTTCATAGTATTGTGGTCGCGTGACGGAAATTTGGACGCGCGTACGGGGAGTTTATTTCAACCCAACCATTTCTGTGCTATCTTGCCAACTGCAGAGACCGTCTCTTGTGAACCAAAACAATCTTCAAACAAACGCAAGTGTCCTCCGAGTCAATCAAACTATAAAAACACAACTAAAGTAAGCAAACCAAATCGATCAAAACAGGGTACACTGTTTTCGTTCTTTGAAAAAAAGTCAGACAAAGTCACCAAACAATCAACGATAAAATAGAAAACAACAAAGAACAGAGTCTACAGCATGACATTGAAAATGTAGGTGAAAGATCATGTGACCAAAGCAGTGACAACAAAACAAGTCCATTAACGCAATCTGTTTCGGAAAACAGTGTCCACACGCCTGACAATAAACACATCGGGACCCATAGCCCTGTTCCAGTAGATCCAAGTGAAGTTCATGTTAGTACCTTACCGCGTAACGTTAATTGTAATGCTTTATGTTGTTCATCCTTGGAGCCATTTCACCCAACAGACACAGAAATATTAGACGGGTCTGTGAGAATCTATAAAAACCGAGAACGGACATGTCAGGCAAGTTGGTTTGTTGATTACCCATGGCTTACATACTGTATAACAAATAACCGTGTCTATTGTTCAACATGTCAATTCGCTTCCAACCATTCCCTGATATCATTCAGCACAAAGTCGGAAACTAACTTCATGAATGAAGGATTCAATAACTGGAAAAAGGCCCCCGCGAAATTTCGTGAACACGAACAGAGTCATACCCATAAAGAAGTAGTTGAAAAGGTTGAGTTCGCAAAGAAAGGGATCAACGTTCAGAGTAGTATACACAACCAGAATAAAGCCGATCAAGCTAATCATCGTGAATGTTTGATTAAACAACTAAAATCGTTGAAGTTTATGCTGCGTCAGGGCTTACCTGTGCGAGGTAAAAGAGAAGGAGAGGGGAATTTCGACCAGCTGATGATGCTCAGAGCAGACGATAGTCCCCTTCTTAATAACTGGGTTCAACAGCGCACATACCAATCTCCAATCATAATCAATGAACAAATCAATCTAATGGGGCACAATTTACTAAGAAACTTATCCAAAAAATATCTGAGGTGAAATGGTACAGCATATTGGCGGACGAAACAAGAGACATTTCCAACAGGGAGCAACTTTCAATAAGCATTCGTTGGGTCGACGAGCACTTTGTTGTATATGAGGACTTTATAGGCATGATTCAGGTGGACGATACCAAGGCTGCAACAATTCTCCTTTCTATTAAGGACGTTCTTCTTCGTCTATGTTTACCACTCAACAATTGTCGTGGTCAAGGGTATGGTGGAGCGTCCAACTTTATGGGTCATATAAATGGAGTGGCCGTTAAAATTCGATAAGAAGTTCCACAGGCCATTGTTGTGCACTGTTTTGCACATTGTTTAAATCTAGGTCTACAAGATTCATGCCGTCAAATAAAAGCCATGCGGGATGCAATCGGTCTAGTTAAAGAGATCGCCTCACTCATAAAGTGGTCGCCAAAACGTCAAGTTTTGTTTGAGAAGCTACAAGTCGAATCGGGAAAATCTACAGCAACTATCAAGCCATTGTGCCCGACTCGATGGACTGTAAGAACGTCTGCTATAAGTTCTGTGTTAGACAACTATGAAGTCCTCATAGATACTATGGATGAGGTGAACGCATCAGGGAATGATGATTATTCAAGACGTGCTGGTGGTATTTCAACCTTGATGCAGAAATTTAACACATATTTTGGGCTGCATCTTTCACATATGCTGTTTGCCGCAACTGAGCAACTGTCTATTACACTCCAAAACAAAGACTCGTGTGTGGTAGACGCTAAGAATGGTTGCAGGATGCTTATGTCCTTCTGTGCGAGACAGAGAACAGATGACTCGTTCAAAGTGTTCTATGAGAAAGAATATTGACGTTGTAGAGGACATAGAACGATTGGTAATAGATGCGGCAAATGGTGTCTCCGTTGATGTCCCCGTGAGCGTAAGCAACTTGTACAAAGACGACATCGACATGCAAAAGCTGCAGGCGCAATTACCTTTAATGGAAGACATGATCAAAGGAAGTGCATTGAAGGTCGATAAAGTATCAAGCATTAGAACTGTTTGTGACATATTAAATAATGAGCCAGGCGCAAAGAAGTTTATGTCAGCTGTCGTTATGCTAATACAGATGTATTTTACAATTCCCGTTACCACCGCAACGGCTGAACGTTCATTTTCGACTTTACGTCGACTTAAAACCTACTTAAGATCAACGATGTCACAGGAACGTTTGAACAACATGATGTTGTTACACTGTCACAAGGACGAAACTGATCAGATTAACATTCTACAAGTAGCGTCAGAATTTGTAGCAAAGAACAAAGAGAGGATGGAGTATTTTGGCAAGTTTTAAAAAGTGTATATGATAGTTCTATAGCCTCCTTACTGTCCAGTTTTACATCATTCGACGGAATTCGGCCCGCCACTACGATGGATTCCGACCCGCCACAAAGAGATCTTAACTATTATTTTAAACCTGGACTATTTCAATACTAACGAATAAGATCGTCTTTGCTGGGCTTGCTTGTATTATAAAAACCGATACATAATAATGCATTGAAGTAACGATGGTTGAAGTCTTTGATAGCAATGATATTTATTACATATAAACAAAAGGGACTATTATACTAAATAAAACATATAGATTATACTATCGGATCCGGGTGTGTGGGTGTCCGATCAAGTATACGCATATCACTTATCTGATTTGAAATACAATATCTGAAGAACTAAATGTGTATTGTAATCTGTATTAATGCTTTTTTGGTGCAAAACTGCAAATACTAACCCTGTATTAACAAATAAACGTAAATAATGTGCATTAAAATATTTAAGGCTACGTGGTACATGTTGGCTGCTGTTATTGGTTGCCCCCCCCCCCCCCCCCCCCCAAATAATTGAAACGCTCCTACTACGCCCATGTCGATGATGGATATGGAGTAACGTAGTCATAAATGGAAGTGAAAAAGTAATAGGCGTTTGATAGAATATCAGGAGTCCTTATGAATACGTTTTTGATTAGAAATATCAAACTATTAAAGTTCTTTTACGCTAACTAAAATATTTTTCAATTTCTAAAAGCACTTGACTATAGGTTAAAGGATAATTTGTTTATTTAGAAGTTGCATTGCTATAACGTTTCTAATGAAACTATCCTTTTGGGAACTTAAATGTGACACATCAACTTTATAAATATGTAAGTAAACTAATATGAAATCCAATGAAAAACAGCTGTAATAAAAGATGTGAACAGGATGAACAATTAATTCATATCCAGATATGTGTTCTTTTGATTCAAATTAAAATCTGACAAAATGAAATCAAATATTGATGACAAATATAACGTGATACCGGTTATTTCTTAAACGAAATAATTTGGCACAAGTTTCGCACATGTGTCCTTTATAGAGGTATTCACGCTGACGTGCACACCTTCACATGAAGTTTGCGTTATAGAGTTTGCAGCTGAACGTTTACATGATGCTCTCTCTTAACTTGTCGTTGTTAATGTGTTTTCCCACATACAGATAGTTCATACTGTCTCTGGGAACTTGCATTCCACAACACTTTTTCACAAAAATCGACATACCTTTAGATTAATCCTGAAACAGAAGAAAGAAATTTTTCCCAAATAAATGTAATTTAACAGATAATTTTGAAATACTTAAGTAGATATAAATAGTTTCCTATTAACTTTTATCTCCGATTAGTTCGAACATCTCATAGTTTAGTTTAAAACTTAGCAAATCACGATCGAAGTCTTCCTGAGTAGAACAGTACTAAGCATATGCGGAAAAGTGTATTGCTCAATACCAAATATAGCTGTGGCGGACGATCGAACTCACAACCCTCCAATCATGGGTTTGGTGCTCTACCACTGGGACACCCGCTCTACACACACAATGAAATAAGTAAAAGTATTAAATTAAGTTCTTTTTTTGTATATAAATTTAATTTCTTTATACTCAAATCAGTAATACTATCTAAGAGATAACAGTCTTTTAAAGTTTGGACAAAACATATTACATGTTTGATTGGACGTAACCGATACCTGTCATTTTAGGGATTGTGACATTTAGAGTTGTTTCCTTTCAGCGAAGACGCTGCTAATCAAATGCCAGAAACAGTTTTCTTTTGACTTCATTTAAGTTTGTCAATTCATATATTTGACATGCCATTCTATTTGTTTTTCAAACTCAACATCAACTTGTTTTAATATACCATGTCTTTCTTTCTTACTCAACATTACCTGTGTTATACTAGATGCTATACAAGATAGTAGTTTCACAATATGACAACATCAATTATTTTTTAGTTTAGTTGAAACCAATGAAAAAGGGAATTTCTAAATGAATTTTATTAATCGCATTAAATTATATCACGATGTTTCATAAAAGTTAGAAAAAGAAATATTTCAAAAATTCAAATCGGTTTACTGCACACATGTGACGTATGCAACCACAACTTATACAAACGAAGTCATAAATTCACACGCCTCCTTATATCTATATTAAAAATGGCATTTGTATTAATAAAAAATTTCCATCACCACATATATAATGAATTACATAAAAACACAAACGGATTACAATTAATTAAAATTGTCTTCGGTATTTGTGGGCAAAACAATATAAAAACTCTCTCGTTTGCTACTTCACTTCATTCATTCGATCGCACTGACTGAAGATTCAACTAACTGACCGAAGTTGAATGCGTAACCAGATTAATTAACATTTAAAACAGTGATTTATTATTTTAATTGGTTGTTGTTAATAGCGATATCTTTAGTTAATTTTACAATGCATCTTCTAGGGAAATGTTTGTTTTTGGCTGTTGTTGCAATCTACAACGACCGCACCGTGGACTCCACACCTGTTCTGCCGGATAGTGGTAAGTCATTCATTTTTTTATTGTTAAATATTTGAAATATGATGGCGATATTACATTGAACTGAATCCATTGTTATATGCATGTACGGGAGATAACCCTTCAATTTCATGGTTCAATAAAGGTTTAATATTGTTATCAATCTATATATTCGAATTCGATTAAAATGTTTTTTTCTATATTCAGTTTTATTATGCATTTAACGACAGTGAGGAAAAGACATTTGATGATTAAGTAACATTTTGACACTCAAAACAATAGGAACATTGATTTTTAAAAGCCGAACGAGATAAATTTGAGAAGTTTAATAGTTATGGAGCTCTTTATCACAGTTATATGCTTCAAGTAACACAACGATGATGGTCATAACACAAATAAAGATAACTAATAAAGATAGCAGCATTAAAATTGACGGGAAACGTCATGACCACAAAAATGAATGTCTTAATACACATATGTGAAGCAACAGTTATACAACAATGTTAAAGAAACAGTAATGAACTGTATCCTTAATTCCAGGTCCCCTTACTATAGAAGAACAATGCAGTCAGAGCAGAGGTCTGATTGCCCACCCTACTGAATGCCACGCATACTACAACTGTAGTCATTCGTACACAGAAATACCGAGATACTTCGAACAGCACCTACAAGAATGTCTCTACCCTGAACTGTTCAACGCCGAGACGATGAAATGTGACCACTTCGAAAACGTGAAATGTGGAAATAAAGTAGAATTAAAAAATGGATGTAAGTGTAATTTAATTAATCTAATGATTATATTAATCAGTGCATGCTATATAAATTATAAACCATTGTCAAGCATTTTAAAGCAATCTAAGGAAAGAAAAATGAAGACGATTTCTTTAGGACAGACAGTTTAACCGATTCATACATATATGAAAAAATAAATTTCGATCACCAAAGCTTATTGACCAATATCAGTAAATGCTAATATCGAATTTGTTTATATTAAAGCACATAGTTGTTATTGGAATAAATGAATATGAAGTGCATGTACCTCACATATCACTTCTTATATACATAGTTTGTTCAAATATCTATCATAAATAAAGTTTCATTGATAATAGCTTTTTCTAATCTCATGTGTCGCATATTATTCTGTATTGTGCATTTTAATTTTTTCCATTGTTCATTGCAGGTGAGTACAGAAGGAACAAATGCCCCGTTGCCCACTGTATCCCGTGTTCTGTATGGCTACCAAACTGCGTGGGAAAGCCTAACGGCATGGTTGCCAACGAGGTGAAACTGTGGAGTCCTTACTATGCTGTATGCTACAAAGACAGAACAATGGCAGAGAAGACGTGCTTGGCTGATGCCAATGGCAGAACTCAACTTTTCCACCCAGAGCTCAACCAATGCGTATCTCTGGATTTTATTCCAAAAGAGCATGGCGGTATGATGCCGAATTGTACAGGACAGAAAGACGGCTTCTACTTGGATGATTTTGGCAGGTGTGACCAATATACAGTATGCAAAGATGGCAAATTCCTAAATAACGTGAAGTGCATGAAAGGAGAGGTGTTCGACGTACTGCTGAGAGTGTGCGTCAAGGCGAAGAAGGCATGCGGACCATGTGGCAACCGTGCTGATTGGTAAGTGTTATTATCATTCGTAAATATTCGACATTTTCCGGACATAACGGCCTCATTGAAAATATGGACTTCGCAGACATAGTCCTTAGTTGTTTAATATATGTCCAATATCTTGCAAAATAAATGCTTTGTAGATATATTTAATTAAAGTTTATTTGTCAGTCCATCAATATAAATAATACAAAATATAATACAAAAACACATTAATAGTAATGTGTTGTTTTTCATTTACAAGTCTTGTTAAATATTGTAGTTACCAATAAGGCAGTTATTGTTTACTCAAGCATAAATATTCACTACCTGATAATCCAGGCGAGTGTTACCAGTGTTTTAGTTCAAACGATGTGTTTTACACAACTTTAATTATTAGATTTTAATAACTGAATATATTATTATTCACAGTTAATGACAGCGTGAAACATTCCAGACTGATGACGAAGGAGGTAGAATGTGACGTAACTACAGTGACGTCACTTGTAGACCGTGACGTAATAACGTTGATTGTTCCTAAATCACGAACATTACATCTTATTTGTTTCATAATATCTTTTTATTTTCTCTATCTGTGATATTTTAAATGTTTTCTACCTTTATGATTTATGATATATATATATATATATAAAAATAAACGACTGAAAAGTTAAAGAGTTGTGTTAAGTGTGTAAAAAGTAACTGAACGCTGAACGATCGTTTATAGTAAAATTGTAGATGAATGTGCAAATGAAAGGAAAACCATAAATGATTCGAGTGGATGATTTTTGTAACGTAACAAAATGTCACAAGAAGAAAATGTTTGCGAAATCCATTCTGTATTTGCAGTAGCATTAAGTACCCCACCTAAATAGTGGAAAGTCTTGATATATGGGCTAAATTTTGTAATTATTAAGAGTTTCACATGATAAATTATGGCAGCGGGATATGAATCAAACAATTTTACTCAGTATTAGATTTTTTTGAAGAAAAGTGAGTATAAAATTGATGTATTACAAAAATATGGCAGGCTAAACATTGCAATATCATTTACCTATTTTTCTTTGCAAACTTAACATTTGTGTTGTTAAATTGTACACAGTTGGTGCTAAGTTATATATTTATGCTGTTCATTTTATTTTAAACTAAAAACACAAATATACACCCACCCCCCCCCCCCCCCGCCAATAAAATTAGCGACCATCAATTAAATTAAACAATAAGAATAAAAAAAAAAAAAACAAGAAAATAAAAAACAACAAACACAATATATAACTTTACAACAAGAATATAATATAATATAATGAACATAAATATAAAAACATCAAACACATTAGAAAGCTGAATAACGCGAATAGATACAATTACAGATGCAGTAGGAGAAATGGTTCCTTAGTATCATACGTAGTTGAAGTATTGGATGCGGCGGGACTAAACAATGTTTTCTCCCAGTTTTTCAAACAAGAAGACTGAAACCCAAGTTCCACTAACAACATAGCATTCATGTGGACAGGTACCGACAATTACGACCTCAATAATGGGCCATATGGAAGAGACCAACAAGCTCTGGAAGTTAGGTTGGCGGCTCTTCGTTGGCAACTTCCTTAGGTTTATGACAGGAGATAAGAACAACACAAAGATAGTAACTGGCGAGACTAATAGAGAAAAGTGTGAATCAGAAATGTCTGATTTTTTTAAAGTGTGCTATATTATGTTCAATTCAAAAGTTTCATGAAAATCGGACCATATTGAAAAAAAATACACGAAACACCGAATATTGATTTTGTTATATTGTCATTCGTGAAATAATCTTTAATGGGCTATGTATAAACACATGTACTTGTATATTAAAAGTTTTTCACGATGTATCAATTGGCAAACATGGAAACAATATTGAAATGTTACAAAAGCTTATATAAGTGTAAAATATATCACATTAGAGAGCTTGAGCACGACTTTCCTTAATACCAATAGTTTACATAATTAAACAAGATCACATATCGTTGTGTGCAAACTTAAACGATGTACAGAACTGATTCTTAAATATTGAAACACGGATAATCATAGTGTATGTACTCTATGGACTTCTAGCAATAAGTGTATATATGACAAAATGTAACTTTCATCATCATCATATACAGTATTTTTTTATTTAACGATTATTCAGTTAATAGTAGTTCAGAAATCTGACATAAATTATAAAAAAACAATCTGGAATAATCCGGCTCACATGATATGGAGCATCGTCGGATACCCCCGGGTCCGATACTCTCCACCCATCATAAAAGATAAATGGAGAGTATCGTTATGGATTACCCGTGGGTATTCGACGATGGATATGGAGTAACGTAGCCATAAATGGAAATGAAATAGCAATAGGCGTTTTATATAATATCAGGAATCATTATGAATACATTTTTAATTAGAAATATCATACTATTGAAGTGTTTTTATTCTAACTAAAATGTTCTACCACTTTTAAAAGTACTTGACTAAAGGTTAAAGGATAATTTGTATACTTAGAAATTGCATTGCTAAAAGGTCTCACTGAACAATTACCTCCCTTACATGACGGTAGCAAGATTATTACGCCCAAGAAATTAGAGCTGTGTAAAGCGGTTGGGCAATTTTTTTGTTAAAGATGCATAAAATGTCATATTTCTTTGTGCATATGAGAACATTGGACATTTTCATGATTTCTTCAAAGTTTGGGTGACACTGGGAACTGTTTGATGATGCTATAACAGTTTAAAGATGCGTAGTGATACACTGCAACAAATGGGCAGAATTATCAAAAATGAAGGGGTGCCATCAAACCATCGAAATTGTGATAAAGCAACCTGGTCTGCATATTTGGACCAACAGATGACTATCTATGGGAATAAGGCATTTTTAGAACAATTGGTAATGTATCCAGTGTTCCAGAAGTGCATGTCTCTATATGTAGAACAGTACAAAATTAATTGGTGTGTGAGACGTAAAACGTTTCTAATGAAACTATCCTAAGGAACTTAAATGTGACACATCAATTTTATAAATATGTAAGTAAACTAATATGAAATCCAATGAAAAACAGCTGTTATAAAAGATGGGAACAGGATGATCAATTAATTCATAACCAGATATGTGTTCTTTTGATTCAAGTTAAAATATGACAAAATGAAATCAAATATTGATGACAAATATAACGTGATACCTCCCTCCAGAAAGGTTATTTCCGAAACGGAATAATTTGGCACAAGTTTCACACATGTGTCCTTTATAGAGGTATTCTTCACATGAAGTTTGCGTTACAGAGTTTGCAGCTGAACGTTTACATGATGCTCTCTCTTAACTTGTCGTTGTTAATGTGTTTCAGTTTTGAAATTTTTCTAACATACAGTTCAAACAAAACAAGTTTGCTCTAAATGACTAGTCTGGCGATCTTTATGCATGGTAGATGTACAAAAGGACGCAAGATAACATGTGTATGGCCTTTCTTTCATATGACTTAGTTCATACTGTCTCTGGGAACTTGCATTCCACAACACTTTTTCACAAAAATCGACATACCTTTAGATCCATCCTGAAACAGAAGAAAGAAATTTCCCAAATAAATTTCATTAAACAGATAATTTTGAAAAACTAAAGAAGATATAAATAGTTTCACATTAGCTTTTGTCTCGGATTAGTTTGACCATCTCATAGTTTACTTTAAAACTTAGGCAAATCACGCTTGAATTCTTCCTGAGTAGAACAGTACTAAGCATATGCGGAAAAGTGTATTGCTCAACACCACACATAGCCGTGGAAGACGACCGAACCCACAACCCTCCGATCATGGACTTGTTGCTCTACCGCTGGACCACGCGCTCCACACACACAATGAAATAAGTAAAAGTATTCAATTAAGTTATTATTTTTTATAAATTCAATTTGTTTAAACTCAAATCAGTAATACTATCTAAGAGATAATAGTCTTTTAAAGTTTGGACAACACATATTACACGTTTGACTGGACGTAACCGTCACCTGTCATTTTAGGGATTGTGACATTCAGATGTGTTTCCTTTCAGCGAAGACGCTGCTAATCAAGTGCCAGAAACAGTTTTCTTTTGACTTTATTTTTATCATCTGAAATAGTGAATAGGTGAATGTGACGATATTTCAACATATTAAAAACAATATTTTCACAGAAATGTAGTTCATCTGATGTATTTACGATTAATTATGTCACGTTTGGAATACACCTTAATACAGTTAGTGTGCTGTGTATTTTAACAAGTCTGTTACTATATGTCAGTACAGCGGGTGTTATTTTCGGTATTTCATCAATTTATGTTTTTACCATAGAATCAACATCATAATAATAATAATCACAATTCAAAATACTACTCATTTTAAACTGCCTAGCCGGGCCCGATTAGCTCAGTCGGTTACGCGTCTGACTATCAATCCAGGGGTCGTGAGTTCGAATCCCCCGCCCAACAACAACCTCCGTGATGATTGATATACGACATTGTGTCACATTATCATTCGTCTCACACCACTGATTCAAGTGGGAAAGTTATCAGTTACTTGCGGGATGGGGTGTGCTCGAGTACTGGTTAATCCCAGGAAACAGTGGTTAGGTTAACTGATCGTCTGTTAGCCCTCGATGGCAAAAAATGACGCTAAATATTCAATCAATCAATAAATCAATTAAACTGCCTTATATCGTAATACAATATTGACTAATCTTAACATAAGTATTTTCATAAAATATTTACATACACTTATATAATATCTTAATACATATAGCATCATTTTCCACTCTTCGTCCTCTTATGATACAATATAATTAATTACTTCACTCCATTCAGAGGTCTTTCAAAATTATTTAAACGAGAGGCAACTTGTAAAATAACGTTTCAAACGATTTATTATTTATTCCCAACAATAAGAACAGAACAGAACAGAACATATATTTTATTAGGATTTGTACAAAGTACATCATCATACTATATACAATATACAATCAATATAAACATATAGTCACTTAGCAGCAATGATTAAATTCATTAGAGTATATAACAAAATATTTAATGAATATTAATAAATGAAATGAGGATGAACGCTATGCTTAAACAGTTAGCACTGTTTTTTTAATTTCTAATGCCTCTTTTATATATCTTGTAATATTATATAATATGGTTTTATTATGTGAATTAAGTAACTCTAAAAATTTGAACACAGAAGGTCTTTGATAATAACACTTTTTCAAATACTGTTTTCGTAAATTATTAAAACAGGGACATATACATAAGAAATGAAACTCATCTTCTATATCCCTTGAATTGCAACATAAACAATATCTTTCATTTTTTGGAATTCTATTTCTATCATATCGTCCAGTTTGTATTCTAAGAGGATTAACAGATAGTCTTAATCTAGTGTAAAATAATTTAAGATTACAGGGCAATATATCGAGATAATTCTCATACTTAAATTGATGTTTGACAAGTTTATAGAATTCGAGCACTGGACGTTTTTCTACTGATCCAAACCATTGTTGAATGAAATTGTCGATAACCTTTTGTTTAAAAATATTTGGAAATACTTTGGGATTAACAAAACGATTATTCTCAAACATATAGGTGAATCCATAATCATTTAACATGGTTTTAATAGTTGATACCCAGTTCTTACAACTTCTATTACAGTCATATAGCCCCTGTTCATATAGTTGTTTTTATCAATATATTTTCCGTATAAATAACTTTACACCAATAGCTTATGATTCTTACATATCGTGATATATATAATGGATATCTCCCAATCTCCCAAGCTCTCCATACACACCCAGTGTACAAGTAATTAATTTAACATTCAATAAACATTTACAGAACTTTAATTGTATTATTTCGATTACTTTCGACTTGGTATATCCCCAAATTTCACTCGCATAACTTAAGATAGAACCAACGAATGCATCAAACAACTGGCATAGTAGTTTTGGCTTTAAATGGATTTTTTTTTACAATTAAATAAGAGGGTATTAAAAGCTTTCAAAGATTTGCCAACCAAATGTTCCTGATTTAAATTAAAATTACCAGTATAATTAAATATTGTTCCAAGATAATTAAAATCATCAACAACTTCAATAATTTCTCCGTTATAAGTCCAAGATTCATTGGGTATCAACCCACCACGTTTTCTAAATACCATTATTTTTGTTTTTAATGTATTTACTTTTAAGCCCCAATTATTACAATAAGTATGCAAACGGTTTAGATTATCCTGTAATTCAGGAGGAGATTTTCCTAAAATAGCCATGTCGTCCGCAAAAAGTAACAGAATCAAAACAATATCATCAATATTCAATCCTGAATCAACGCTGTTTTGTAAATACAGCTCCAAGTCTTCCACAAACATAGAGAAAAGTATAGGCGAGATTACCTCCCCTTGTCTCAATCCCACAGGATATTCAAAATAGTCAGAATAACTATTACAACTCTTTACACATGATTTAACCTTCTGATACATGTCCTTTATAATACGTAGAAGTTTACCCCTAATACCAAGCTTAAACAATTTTAGCCAAAGTGCATTTCTATATATACTATCGAAACACTTCATCATGTCAACGAAAATAAGGCATTACCAATGTTTGGTGTCATCGGCGATATTACAAGTACTTCCAGCTTTGTCCGCCATCCAGATCAGATCAGTCAGTATTTTTTTTAGTGTTGTATCAATAATGCATGCTAAGTTCGGTTATAATTGGGAATAGATGAGAACGAAAATGTATAAACTTCCCTTTAAGGCTTAGTTAGACGTGTGAAAAGGAAAAAAAAACAGGATGTGCAATAACTACAATCTGCCTCTCACTAACATGAAATTTGTGAATGACCCTTATTATTGAAATCGGATAGCAATCACGGGGATGAAAACGAATAGTATTTTTGCCAGAACTATGGACCGAAATATTGACAATGTACTTGCGTTCTGAAATCGCCAATGCATTAACAGTTCTCTGATCGTTACTATCTTCGAAAGGGCGGAGGCAATTTTTAAGGCAATTGTCGTGTTACTTAGCAACAATCGAATGGGAATTTAAAGAATGTTTCAAAACATTGTAATCGGCATTTTAAGTAATGATATGTTTTCGCATTCTAATTACTTTTATAATTACTGTCATTAACAATTACATCTCATAAATCAAGATAATGGTGTGTCACTGTTCCTTTTTGGCGCAAATACCATATATCTCAAAATAGAGGCGTTAATGGTTATATGAACGTTATGTGATGATTGATATGATCGAACAAATAGTTTATTTTCTAATTCTGATGAATAGTGATTTTGCTGAATAGTGATTCTGATGAATACTTTCTAGTCTCAAAATCACGTATCTCTCACTGCCGACGTCATGTATTTCCAAAATGTTTATGTGAGGAACTTTAGTCAGTTACCTTTGCAGGACGTTGGGAGAATGTTGGTCCTACTCGGATTCATTTTGAGGTCTTCCTCCACTGATACAACTGGATGCCTTTATCTGAACTGTGTTGAAAAAGCGTGTAAACCTTGAACTTTAAAATATTTCTTTTCGAGTATTTAATTATATATATATATATATATACAATGAGTGTTCATGCAAATAATGATGTGATCTAATTAACTAAGCAGATAGTAGCTTGGGTTTCTATATATGAATCAATATATGACTTGTGAATTAAAAGTTTAACTTTGTTTCGCCAGTACCGATACATATATCAATATTCATTTGTTAATGGAAATTATGTCGTGTTTTCACTGTAGTGGGAATTTCATTATTTATCCAATTCGGTTGTTATAATGTTTAAAAACGTTCATTTTTGTGTGGGATTGAAAATAGTGACACACCATTCCAAAGTATCATTGGCATCATTTGCACTCAATGAGATCGGCCAATTTTGATCTTCTGTAAGTGATCTTCAATAAATAACGCTGTTTCTGTTTAATTAACGATAGTATGAACAGGTCCTTTAATGTAGAAATTTGATGGGTTTTTTTTTCGTTATGCACAACGCATACTAGTTACTTATAGAATAAACAGGGATAGTAATGTCAACCTCATTTTCTAAACAGTTAAAATAAACATAATGTAATCTCTCTCGTGCAAGACTTGACTTATGGAATGAATTGCGATGCATCGATTGGTCTTAAACATTCTTTAATAGTCTATACACAAGAACAAACGTTTGTTTGTGGTTTGAAATTACTTCTATCAGAAGAAGTTCAAGATCACCACATGTAAGGTCATTGCATTGAAAACATGGTAAATAAACAAAGATCCCGCCCACATGATTTTTCCTATCTTTTCAAAAGGTATTAAAAGTATTTATTCGTAGTTCATTATCAAAAAGAAGTTTTATTAAGAAATATTGCCTATATCAATATTAGATTAGAAATACTTTACATATGTTAGATTGACTCTTTAAATCGATAAATTAATTTTGTTTAGTCTTGTATAAAGTGGATATTCAAATGAGTAGATATCTAATGTATGTTACATTATGGGACACAAGTCTAAATAGCTATGCTATATGTACAAACTATCGTCATTGTATGAGCTACTGTTTCAAACCCTTAATAATGCAAATATCTTAGATATCAGTCACTCTTGGATTAAACATCTTAACCCTTTACTCCATAGATACGCGTTTTCCCACACCAATCACAGAAGGCCTTTGAAAACAGTGCAGGAAGAGTTCAGATTGCTCGTAACGAGCAATTTGAACACTTCCTGCACTGTTTTCCACTTTGTCAGTTAATATAAACATAATTCACCCAATAATTGAAAAACCTTTTATATTAGATGTGTCTAAAGGCGTCTATATGAAGTAAAGCGTTAACTGAAGATACGCCTTTATAATATCTTCCAGTCAAACCCCCAAAACATAACAATGTATAAAAACGTAATAACCTTTATTTGATACACATTCAAACAGCAATCCTGATGTATATCAGTGTCATTATTCGATTATTAAAATACATATATGCCCTTAGATTGCACTGAGTTCCGTTTCTCGACCATGCGTTCTTATATTTGCATTGTATTCACCCATCTTACTCAAATATTTAAGAGAAGGCAGAAAGAAATCCAACATCTAACCATATGTCCATATCACTCAACAAGATTTAAGAGCATACACGGCTCTATTATCAGATGTCTTGACCAACAGCGTATCTGGTCAAGCAGTAAACATGAGTGATTTACGATTCATTCCTGAGAAAGCTGACCACAACCATTTAAGGCATAGTGAAGCCGCTCAAGACTAGCAAAAAACAGCTAGATGTCATTCTAGAACTCTTTGATTGACAATTTAAAGTTTTTTTACAAAGTATCCAATAGCGACTACTTCACGCCCTCTACGTCTATGGTTTCCAAGAAACTATATGTGCACTGAATTGCACAGTCATGGATACCATGGTGCTTCACAGCAAAAGCCAACGAATGAGAACCTCTCGTACAGATAATATTACACCATCGCTCTCACCGTCCGTCGGCATGCCGGTATACCAGAGGCAGACAAGTCGTCAAGACTTAGACAGAAGAACAAGAGGGGCACAAGATTTATCTCCCCTTTATCACTGGCAGGATATATAGGAGGGTTGTTAGAAATGTATTGTGTATTAATTTTATAGGCGCGCAAAATTCACGCGAAAGTTTACCTGGATAGTTATACGCATGGAGAGCTGTATCCAATACCTTCACAATGGTATATACATGTATCTGCTGAAACAAATGATTCCAGAGTTATAGTCAATTCAATATAGCCAGTCGTTAAACGCTGTTATAGAAATAGTTGGGAAACAAGCTGCAAATAATGAGGAAATTCGGACTTATATCAAAATTCGTACTAAACTCGGTTTTTCTCTAAAATATATTTTTGATGAAATTACACGGGTTTACGGGTTGACGAAGTGTCTAATGAGACAGTTTGTAGATGGCAAAATAAATTTTATTCTGGTGTAGAGGCTGTTAAAAATGCAGCAAAATCTGATCGGCCAAAGACATGTAAGAAAATCATGTCTAAAATAAAAGAAATTGTTCGAAATAATGCGCGATGCAATGTGCGTGATATAGCACGCATTACATGCATTTCCCTATCTTCAGTTCATTTCGTTCTGAGAAAAATTGAATACTTCTGCTAGGTAGGTGCCCCACTTGTTGACTGACGACCAAAAGAAGGCACGTGCTGAAACTGCCAAATAATTACTTAAAATGTGCCCTAAATATAACCAAAGGCAATTTGCAAATTTTATCACTGGTAGCGATTTATCACTGGTCGCGAAACCTTGGTACACTATTTCGAACCCAGTGCGAAATATTGGGAACAAAATATGAGCCATCAAACATGGCAGAAGGCTAGTCATTGCCAAACGGTCCTTGAGTGAAAATAATATTCTTTAAGCAGTTTTCTTCTCTGTTGAAGGTTTATCAATACGGGTACTGGTAAACAAGGGTAAAAGTGTGACTGGAATGTACTATCGTGATGTGGTACTAAAAAAAACTGAAAAGGCACTACCAGAATCGTCGCCCAGCCACTGGATTCAAACATGTTCGCCTCTTGCATAACAAAGCCCCAACGCACACCTCTATCCTTGTAACGGATTTTTAAGTCTGAGAGAGTTTAATACCTATCATACCCCACTTACTCCCCACCCACTTACTCCACGGACCTTACCCCGTGTGACTTCTTTCTCTTTTCCAAACTGAAAAACTTCCTCTCTGGTCGTAGATATGGATCATGGCAGGCTCTTGCCTCTGTAGTATATCTCAATCAGCCTACCTACCATGACACTTTCCGGAAATGGATCCACAGACTAAAATTATGTATTTCTAACCGGGGAGAGTATTTTAGGATATGAAATGAAGACATTAGCAATTTAGTTGTTATAAATGGTTAGAGGGCAAATACACAATACATTTCGAACACCCCTCGTACGGTTTCTCCTTTACACCTGGACAATCCAAGACAGAACCTACTCCGAGAGCCGGTTTACGTAGCCTTTTTAAGACCTTGGATATCGGCGCAAGTTGCGACTTTTTCTCTCTCTAATTTCTTGACATTTACAAATGTTCAAAAACAAGAACTTTCGAAGAGGTTATTGGTAATACATATTTTATGCTAATGTTTCTTTCATGTAGTTAGAGTCGCGACAATTTTAGCTGAAAATAATGGCTATTTTTTCACAGACATAACCGATTGGTACGGAACAAGCTTCATATGGCATCATTCCACAGTCATCATTCACCAATCACCATCGGGATCTACACTTGGTTCACCTACCCAATTCCGTTGACATAACCTTTACTTTTTTTAATGGGATTTAATGCTACTTTAACACATGTTATGTTATAAACATGAAAATGGAACTGGGCAGGCCATATACCCACCTTACTTCCGCAAGTAACTGGCAAACTTTTTCACATAAAGTTTTTGGACCGAGCAATACTCAAATCTACGATGGCCGGGCCCGATTAGCTCAGTCGGTTACGCGTCTGACTATCAATCCAGGAGTCGTGAGTTTGAATCCCCCGCCCGGCAACAGGCTCCGTGATGATTGATATATGACATTGTGTCTCATTATCATTATTCTCTCACCACTGATTCAAGAGGGAAAGTTATCAGTTACTTGCGGATATGGGGTGTGCTCGAGTACTGGTTAATCCCAGGAAACAGTGGTTAGTTTAACTGATCGTCTGTTAGCCCTCGATGGCATAAAATTGATGCTAAATATTCAATCAATCAATCAATCAATCAATCAATCAATCAATCAATCAATCAATCAATCAATCGAACCTACGATCTCACTCGGACACGGAGGACCAAACAGCCTTTACTTGCTGATACGTATAAGTATTTGGTAATATTAATATCAAACTGAGTATTACTATCAGTTTTATATTTTATAATTAGCAACTTCTTTTTATAAAACTTATCACATATGCCGAAATTTCATACAAAATTTCCCTATTATCGAGGTGAACGACTTCTTCTCTCTCATGTCTCACATTGCTTTCATCCCTTCGTGTTAATGCAGATTTATTTGGCAAATATGTACTAACATAACAAGATAATATCACTTTATTTAATCATGCTCAAAATTTAACCAGGGACGCCATAATATAGGACAATAAGTGTACATTGTGTTTTGCATGCAGACACTTGCCTGATTTTTTAACCATTCAATCGATTTCCGATTACTTCATCGTTGTTTTCATCTAATACAACTTAATATTTCATTACTTCAAATATGTTAAATGCATTGTATTTCATTTTGATCAATATTTGTATACAAATATAATGTCGGGAAGGGCTTTAATTAATGTTGTTAGAATTTGTGGTTTGCCGACCCTTCTGCTAATTCGTAACATTAACTTTCAGAATAACAAGCGTCGCAGATTATCAAGGTGTAAGCCCACCGTTGATTTTTGTTCTTTATTCCATAGTAAACATAGAGAGACCCAGATGAAAGAAGTGAAACTTACATTTTACTGTTTGTCAACCTCTGCGTTACCAAAATATGATGAGAAAAGTAGGGGCCATGTGTCATATAAGAGATTTTTTTCCTCTCAGTGTGTACACTGTTGACAAAGTGAAAGTAGACTTCCGAGAGCATGTTTCCATACCACAATTTCCAAGAATCATTTTTTTCAAAATTCACAATTCAAACATGACAATGCTTTCAAATAAATCAATAATGCCATTAAAATAAAATAAGAAATAGCATTAAAATCAGGAAAACACATTTTTAAAGAAGGATTGTTTATAACCACCATTATACGATTACCCCACGTAAGCATTTCCTTTTCCACGGTGGTACTATGCCTCAAGACTACAATAATCTCACTGTAAGAAAATGAAGCGTCGCAGGTGATAAAGACTATGCCGAAGACGGTAACGGAATAGGTCGAGTGAGTACAATCGGAACACCGCTCGGCCATTTCGGTAAAATTTCGAAATAACGAAATTTCGAACGTTTACGGAAATTGCCGAGCGATGTTCCGATTGGCAGTTGGAAGGCCGATACCGAAAGACGAACATGTACGATTGAGCCGCGATAAAGACTGTTGTTGTTTTAATTCCTTAATATGTCTAACATAAATTATAACAAAGCAAATCTGCGATTGTAAAAACTATCTATTGATGCAATATCAGAAAGTTTTTTTTTTCAGATAAATGGAAGAAAGCAGATGTAATCCCTATATTTAAAAAGGGGGAATAAATCCACATTTAGATATTACAGACCAGTGTCATTTTAAGCTGTACTGGAACAGTATTAGAAAGATTGGCATATGTGTACATATTTTTTTACATAACAATAGTTTATTATATAGATGTCAATCTGGTGTTTTATTTAATCACCTGACAGTTTTTAACTCATTGATATACAGACGCCATATTACTGTATGGTGTTTTATGACATTCTAAAGTGTTTTCACAGAGTCTGGCATAAAGGTCTATTATTTAAATTAAATGAAAATGGTATAATGGCAATATGCTCAATTGGATGTATAAGTATCTTAGTAACAGAACACAAAGAGAGGCATACTAGCAGGTGTTCCTCAAGGCTCAGTCCTTGGCCCCTCGTTTTTTTTTTACTTTTGTTAATGTGTAACTGAATAATTGCAAAGTTTGACAAGGTTCTATCCTAGTTTACTTTTCTTTTCAGCAACATCTCTTCGAGATATATATAGAGCAGAAATTATAAATCATGACTTCAATACAGTGTCCTCCGTAGGGTATTAAGTATATATATATTAATATGGTTACAATATATTTCCAATATTTCGACCAGTTGTTCTAATTGGGCAAGCCTGTGGCTAATTAAACTTAATTCGGATAAAAATGAAAATGCACTATTAACCTTTCAGAGTTTGCCTAAAAATATGTAGAATGAAACCCAATTTACTTTTGTTGATACTCATATATACAGGGCTGGCTCTTTGCGCCATAAATAACAATGGAAAATCGGATACTCATATAAGAAAAATGAACATTTAGAGTGTTTGATTTAACGAGAAAAATGAATTTTACCCTAAGTAGAAATGCTATAAATCAAATTTATCTGTCCTATAGTAGACCTTTTTTGAATATTCATCAATTGTCTGGGATGGATGCCCAAATTACATTGCTGAATCTCTTGAAAAAAATGCAAAATGAAGCAGCAATAATAATGACTGGATTAAACAGATAGTTACTTTACAAAATCTTTATGAAGAATGTAGATGGGTTTCTGTTAAGGAAAGGAGACACGAAGAAAAGCTTATTTCCATGTACAAAGCCTAAGATAATATGGTCCCCTCCTATATAAGCGACTTGATTCCTCCCCTAGTTGTGACACCATTGATTATCTATTAAAAATGCAGATACTGTGCAACCCCTTAATGCCGAACTTACGTAAGTAGACAGCCTTGTTTATTTTATTCGACAGCATTGTGTAACAAGATCGCCACGGCAAATCTACAATTAGAGCTCTACTGATAATCCAGATCAATATATCGAATAGATAATCAAGTATTTTATGTCCACGACTGTTGTTGCTGGTTTTATTTTTGTTCATTGTTTTTGTTTTTCAAAAAAATGTCTGCAGGGAGTCTCAATGCTTCCAATTAACCCTCTTTCGTTTTTTTTTGTTTTTTTTGTATTCTCGTCTCCTTACTTAACAAGAACTAAAATGAATATATATCTCCTTCTGTATTAATAACTATACTATGTGTTATGCCGTCATGTCATGTTTTCTCATTTATTTATCATATATAAGGAGCAATCGTGAAACATCGGGTATTTCCGTATCCTCCGTATAAAACACTATCTATGTCTATTGCGTAGCATAAAGGCCGAGGTGATCAGATTGATATTAGAAGGAGGTCCGTTCTAATGTGTTGAGAACTTTTAGCCCAACCCAAACAGCTGTTTATCAGATGACGATGAGCATGTTTAAACTACTACAACTAAAAAACAAACAAAATTAGATCTACTTCAAAATGCAATGTTTTTAATTCAAGATCATAACACATCTGGGATTGAATGTCCGTCCCTTGGGATAACTGTTTTTGCAGGAACTAGGCAGAGACTCGTTCCCTCAAAAATCAGTTATCCCTCGGGACCGAAGTTTTCTATCCGAATCTCAAACCCATGTAAGATTATTATAACTTCCATAGCCACCTGATGGTCTTCTTTGAGAAGAATCGTATCCTACCGGACAGGAAACGTGGCTTTTGAACGAAGAGGCCCTAAATTCACCGTCACCTGTCAGGATATAGCATCAGATCTCAACAACAAACTGTTGTTGGATGTTATACTACCCGACTTCAGCAAAGCTTTTGATAAGGCCCCCTCCCCACGTACGTCTTACTGCCAAATAACATCAATGTCGTTTATACTAGTTTATTTTAGCTCGGTTGCGAAGAAAGTTCAGAGCTTATATTAACCGTTCTGGAGTGCCCAGATCAATGACTTATAAAGAGAAGGGAAAACAACTGATTGAGATGTTATAATCGCTCACGTATTCACGCAAAATCTCGCGAAATCTCGTTTCCAAATATCTTAACTTCCATTCACTTCAGAAGTGCAATGATTCAAAATAATTTTGGCACAATGCAATTCTCTACAAAATAATATCATTCCCAGCAAATTGTGTTTAAATTGTTGAAGAAGGTCATACTTATGATTATAAAATTTGTAAACTGCAACTGTAAAATCAAGGAAAGTTCTTGAAATTTTACTCTAAACTGCAATATTTTAAATTCAATATCATTTTGCGTGTTTAAAACATTATAATACATTTAAAGCTGCATACACCTTACATTTTATGTAAAAGAAATCAGTTGCCTGTAAAATTTGAATGATCAATTTTGCCAAATTATTAATTCTTCCAACGACTTTCATCACCTAACTTATATAGAGAGTTTGCGCGAATACGTGAGCGTTCAGAACATCTCAATCAGTTGATACAAGTCCTTGATTCTTCGCATGCTATTTTACCAACAGTTAGTAGAGCGATGCAAATTTCTTATCCTTCTATGTAAATCCTTGACCAGATGAATGATGTCTTTAACCTGTTTTCTTTCATTACACACCAAATCCTCTCACATATGCACGCAAGAAGCGCTCAGTCAGTACTGTAGTACTGCATAATTGTAATTGTTGTTTTTTATTAAACTACTACAGGTAACATCGACCGCAACGCTACATACTATAGCTTGTTTCAAATTTATGTTTATTGAACTCTTGAAATTGTTCAAATTTAGAAATAGGCTATAACCTGTCAGCGCTTTTCGGAGGTCAAGAAGAGTACGCCGAACCTACGCTTGACGTCATTTTTCATTTCATTCGAGAGACTATCAAGCGGACCTGTTAGATTCTCATCAAATTTTTTCAAATATAAAAAAAACAACACTATTTCAACATGGCAGCCAGCGATGCTAGAAGAGTTTTGATATGCTTAGACGGAAGTAACGAATCGGATAACGCATTTGAATGTAAGTAGTTTATATAGATCTAGTCAACTTTTGACTCGCGCGTAATTGGTGTCATTGAATTTTTTTGTGTCCGAAATGTGCGAATACTAAACTTGCTAATTGATGAGTAAAAGCATAGACTAATTACATTTGTTTGTATGTCTCTTGTTAAAACATAGCAAAAATGTGATATTTATTACAATATCTTGAGGGTGGCAATAATATTGTCATCTAATCACGAGGGAGTTGATGTCAAAAGATAAATTGTTGCGCAATTGCACAATTTATTACTTTGCAATACCACCTGAATAATTCTGAACATGTCGTTTGTAAATGTTACCCCATCCCCACTTGGTGTCATTTAGTGAGTGTTTATTTAAATACCTATTTCTCCTTCCTTAAGTGTCGTTGTTGTCTCTATTTCCGGCACGGACTAATACTTAATGTGCCACATATGTTGTCCGAAATTTAGACAAGCACCGTGTGGCATGTATATGTATTCTATGTCTCCAAAAAGCTTATTAAATATTTTTTTATTTTGTGTAATGTAAGTAATGATGGGTTATCAAAATAATAAAAATCTGCCCATCAACACTTTGCTTAATCAGGCTACTGCAGTCACTTAAATCTCCATTCTTGTGTCTTGTGTAGAAGATGCAATTAGAGGGGGTAAGTAAGAGCACTGCAAACAAACATTTTTAGCTCGCCTCTGTGTCGGCGTAACTTTTGATTTTATTAGAACTTACACATGTCTCTGCCCACAAAAGATTTTTTTTACCATTTTACATATCTCCAGCATCATAATGCAGCATGTGTTCCAGTACCCACAACCACAGGCATTGTTTATTTCGTTCAGGCCGTTCATGGCCCTTTTGAGTGGTGGATATGAATTGATTGAATTTTTTTGTTAAGATTTATAATGAACACACATTCAGTTATTAACTGATCCAAATGATACTGTTTCAGGGTATATGAAGAATCTGAAGCAAGAAAATGACTATGTGTTTGGCCTCACAATTCCAGAGTACAGCTTTAAAGGCATTACAGGTACAGTTATTGACATACATATTTTAAGCTCTACCAGTCGTGGTTCTTTAATAATATACATGTATATACATGTATGGGATGGTTTTACTATTTGCTTTATCACCACATAAAGTAATGTGCAAAATGCATCAAATAAGTCTGTTACAGGTCTTGAGTATACTTGTGTGTTAAAGTTGTTAAAAAGCTCTATTTATATGTGTAGAGTATTTCGTTTCGTGTGGCCTAACTCTTACATGTATGCAGTGGACCTACTTGTTATATATTATTAACTTATTAGAATCTGCTTGACCACATCTTTTGATCACAAATTCACATAGATAGTAATGGTGTGGAGATCAGGGGCGTAAAAAAAACTCCAGCTAGACTGTTGTAGGTGCATTTTGGCGTTTATTTCTCAGAATGGAGTTCAGGCACGTGCCTACAGTGCCTATAAGAAGCTACACCCCTGGAGATGGAAGTTTGGTGCCATTACATCTTCACTCAGCGAAACATATAAGATGAACACTCATTGTTTGTTTTTAGGTCCAAATTTGTGCTATATATTGATGTCTTTAGCTCAAGTTATGATTAAATAACTAAATGCCTTGTATTTAGAAAATCAAAGAAACCATGAAAGAAACTCAAAAAGGCAAGAGTTTCAATATATAACTGTGGTCTTGCGGGGCATCACGTGCAATAATTAGGGAATCTGCCCACAGAGCCCCCCTCTCAACATTGTTTTGGTTTATGTCATGTGACAATTTATTTTGAACTATCTAGATATTTTCCTACTTTATAGATACTGTATGTCAGTGTTTACTAGCTTGTGATTACTTATCGCAAGTAAAAAAGCTTACAACCCAAAGCCTCAGATGCTTACAGTATACAAACACAAGATTATTATGGTTTCTATCTGGCACTCTTTGTTAATATTGATAGCAATTTATGCAAAAGGTTTAATGGTGTCAGATGGTATTGTAAAAGGGTAAATGTTGATAGTAATGCAAAAGGATAAATATTGACAGTAATGCAAATTATTAGATATTGATAGTAATGCAAAAAGATAAATAATGATAGTAATGCAAATTGTTAGATATTGATAGTAATAAATGCAAAAGGATAAATATTGATAGTAATGCAAAAGGATAAATATTGACAACTAATGTAAATTATTAGATATTGATAGTAATGCAAAATGATAAATATTGATAGTTATGCAAATTGTTAGATATTGATAGTGTTGCAAAAGGATAAATATTGATAGTAATACAAAAGGATAAATATTGATAGTAAGGCAAATTGTTAGATATTGATAGTAATGCAAAAGGATAAATATTGATAGTAATGCAAATTGTTAGATATTGATAGTAATACAAAAGGATAAATATTGATAGTAAGGCAAATTGTTAGATATTGATAGTCATGCAAAAGAATAAATATTGATAGTAATGCAAAAAGAAGAAATATTGATAGCAATGCAAAAAGATAAATATTGATAGTAATGCAAATTGTTAGATATTGATAGTAATGCAAACAGATAAATATTGACAGTAATGCAAATTGTTAGATATTGATAGTAACACAAAATTATAAATATTGTTGGTATTAAATGCAAATTGTTAGATATTGATAGTGATGCAAAAGGATAAATATTGATAGTAATGCAAAAGGATAAATATTAATAGTAATGCAAATTGTTAGATATTGATAGTAATGCAAAAAGATAAATATTGATAGTAATGCACACAAAAATGATAGTAATGCAAATTGTTAGATATTGATAGTAATGCAAAAGGATAAATATTGTTGGCATTAAATGCAAATTGTTAGATGTTGATAGTGATGCAAAAAGATAAATATTGATAGTAAGGCAAAAGGATAAATATCAATAGTAATGCAAATTGTTAGCTATTGATAGTAATGCAAAAGGATAAATATTGATAGTAAGGCAAACTGTTAGATATTGATAGTGATGCAAAAGAATAATATTGATAATAAAGCAAAAAGATAAATTTTAATAGTAATGCAAATTGTTAGATATTGATAGTAATGCAAAAAGATAAATATTGATAGTAATGCAACAACAAAATTTGATAGTAATGCAAATTGTTAGATATTGATAGTAATGCAAATTGTAAGATATTGATAGTAATGCAAATTGTAAGATATTGATAGTAATGCAAAAAGATAAATATTGTTAGTTTAAAATGCAAATTGTTAGATATCGATAGTAATGCAAAAGGATAAATATTGATAGTAATGCATAATGTAGATATTGATATTTAACTAGTGATATCTGTTTGACAATATGGGATAAGTAAGTATATATAATGGGCATGATATATTGGAGGAGAAGGGATTGTCGGTTTTGAAATTTCTAAAAATCCATTTATACTTTCTGTAAGCTGGATATGCTTGCTTTGACTGTAACCATCATTGCGGAAACAGGTTTACCGTTAATATAAATGTATATTTATAAACACGCCATTACTATCGTGAATTTATGCCAGTTCCGGCTGGGCTTAGGTGGTTTATTATAATCAGACTTGTCTTCTGTATTAACCTCTATAATGTTTGATTTTACAAGCTTTTGTTATTTATGCCCAACACAAAAGTTGAGTGGCCAGACAGTGCTGCTGTTGTCCGTATAATTACATGCAGTGTTCCAAGTTTTTAATACCATAAAAATCATTTGCCACGTTTTTTGTCTCATGTGTCACATGCATGCTTACCTCGCTATTTCACAAATATTTATATTTGTAACGCTACTTGGTCTCGATGATATAATTGTTATACCAAAAGTCCAGGTCAAGATGGATTAAATGTCTAATCATGTGTTCATTTCTTGCTTTTTCTTTGACTTCAACGAAGTTTTTAACTTTGTAATAATTTTGTGGAATGCTCACCGTGGATCTGTTATCTACGTAACAGTGTGTGGTCATCTGCATAATTCCAATGAAAATAAAATTCTTTATTACACAATGTCCTTTCATTCACATCTATATAAAATTAGTCATTGGAATTTCAAATCTTCAGATACGAAATTGATATGTAGGTGTTATGTTCTTGCTTCAACTACAGTACAATGTAGATCAGAGTAAACCTTGTACACACGGTGAGGTAATTGAATGACATCAACAATATGATTGTAGTTTGTCATCGTTGATACCCATGACCTGTTTCTCATGTTCGGGCACTTCTCACTGAAATATTTATTTATTGTAGAATATCTTTTCATTACAGTCCACTCTCAAAATGAGTCTGTAGGGTTGACTACGGGTGTGGGGGAGGGGGTCACCTGGAATAAATAGGAAGAGGGACTAAAACATAGGAAACACATGTAATTATTTTTATGTGAATTAATGTATTGGTGAAAAAGCAGGAAAGGCATCCTGATCCTTTGACATTGGACAAATTTCATAATTATTGACTTGTTAAATGTATTTGATCACTTGTTAGCAACATATTGTTCCTAATTCAAACTCACTGTGCTACTTCACTATTGTATTGTTTAATAACTTTTTCTTGATTTATTTCACACAATTTCCAGAAACTTTAAATGGTCAAAGAGTATAATCATTGCCCACCGCCCACCTGAAAGTGTTCTGCATGGTGGAGCAGGAATTAAGAACTTGACTGTCCATTAAGAAAAGTGCTGTGAGTTGCTAAGTAGAGTATGAATTAAGAACAGAACTGTGAAGTATGTAAGAACAGAACTGTGAAGTAAGAACAGAACTGTGAATTAAGAACAGTACTGTGAATTTAAAACAGTACTGTGAATTGCGAGGTGGAGTATGAATTAAGAGCAGTATTGTGAATTGCTTGGTAGAATACGAAATAAGAACTGTGCTGTGAATTAAGAACAGTACTGTGAATTGCTAGGTGGGAAATAATTAAGAACAGTACTGTGAATTGCTAGGTGGGCAATAATTAAGAGCAGTGCTGTGAATTGCTTAGTGGGGTGTGAATTAAGAACTGTACTGTTAATTACCAAGTGGTGTATGAATTAAGAACAGTACTGTGAAATGTTAAGTGGGGTATGAATTAAGAATAATACTGTGAATTGCTAGGTGGAGTATGAATAATTCTTAATCTAAAACTCTTATTTAAATAATGATGGCAGATTGCATAGGTGAGTTGCACAAGATAATAGAATAATGAACAGCAAATCTAGTTTAAATTTTTGTGTGATTTTCTTTTCACTCAGTTATATTTAATACTGATATTTTAGAATGAATGATTGTATTTTGAATATTGTAATTCCTGCCTGGTGTGCTTAGGTTTAAGTTTTGTTAATTAATTTAATTGTGGATATTTTCAGGAAATGTCATGTACATGTAATATTATGCAGTATTATGCTGCTTGCAGATAACGGTTTTGGGAGCATAGTGGACACATTTCTGTACGCCTGTCTGTCCTGCTTTTTGATAAGTACTCCTGCAGTTTCCAGGATTTTAACTAAATTTGTATCATTAATGTATTGCTAAAATTTATATTTTGGTATAGTACTTGTGTTACTAGTATAACAACAGTATGAAGGTCTAGGAAATCACCAGAGTCACACAAACTTTGCTGAATGAAGTCCGAAATCAAAGAAATACTAATGTGTGCTTCTGAAATCTTACTCATTATTGCGAGCGAAATAGTAGAATTATCTAACCCTGTAAGGGATTATAGAAATTGCCATTTGACTGATATGCAGAGGTCCAAATCGATAGTCATTTAATGAACAGCAAGTTTGCAAAATTCATCAATTTTTATAATAGTTTATTTCTATTGTTTATTAGGTTGTTGTCGTTAATTAAGTACTATACATGACATTTGAAGATATCCGGTATGAATGCTGTTGACTACATTTATGATTGATGCCACCAAGTTTACTGTATATCCCTAAATAAATGTTACCTCTTAATAATACTTTATGGAAAATGAATTAAAATAACTTGATCCTCAGAAAGCTGGTCTTTAATCAAAGTAAATATACATAGGTTTCAAGTCTTGTTTATACATTTTTAATGCGTCATAACTGGCTGTGTGTTTAATGGATTTCTATGCATATTTTCTACAAAAAATAAATTTTGATTTCTCAGACCCAAATAAAGGCCAAGGGCCCAAGTAAACATTCTGCATCCTTCCCAGAGGCGTTTATTTGGGGTATACAGTATATACATATGTTATGTGTGCACCATTAAGCCATTTTTGTTTTTTTTATTTATGCATGATGTAGCTGTCAAGTTGGGTAAGTTAGAAATTTGTATGATTGAATGAACTTGTGGTGTAGTCACCATTGTACTTAAAATATCTTCTTGCTGTTTTTCGTTAAAAGGGTCATGTGCTGGAATTGCGATTTACTTCTGATATCCTCAACAATATGTTTTAAAAAGGTTAAGCATATTTATGTCCCACCCCACTATTTGAAAAAAAAACGGTTACGCTTGTAAAAATGTTTTTCTGTGCATATGTAAATTTGGTTTCAAAAATGAAAAATGGTTTTAATGAATAGCTTCTAAATGGGTCCATGTTTTTAATTATTATTTGGTGTGTAGTTGTATATAATTAGCTGGGCCCGATTAGCTCAGTCAGTTATGCGTCTGACTATCAATCTAGGGGTCGTGAGTTTGAATCCCCCGCCCGGCAGCAGTCTGTGTGATGATTGATATACGGCATTGTGTCTCATTGTCATTCTTCTCTCACCACTGATTCAAGTGGGAAAGTAATCAGTTACTTGCGGAGATGGGGTGTGCTCGAGTACTGGTTAATCCCAGGAAACAGTGGTTAGGTTAACTGATTGTCTGTTAGCCCTTGATGGCATAAAAATGACACTAAATATTCAATCAATGTATATAATTATACAATACAAGTCAAGTTCAATGTGTTTAAGTTGAACAAACAGGGTTATGACCCCTTTTTGATATTTGATATTTGTCAATTTCAGTCAAAAGTTTGGTTGAGAAAAACAGAGGATTGGAGGGTTGTGGGTACGTGTCCATGTCACGGCCATGAGTGTCCTTTAGCAAGACAATTTACAAATCTGTACATGTATATACTTGACCTATGAATACAGGAATGAGGGTGTTAAAATGAAAAGAAATTTATGGAAATTGTAATTGGTAATGGGAACATAATTAATGCTTAATCCCATCTTTGCTTGAGATATCAGAAGCAGTTGTCTGTTGAAGGTTGGTCACATATTGGTGAAGTGTTATCACTTAGAATTTACATGTAGGGATCTCAATATCTGTGTGTTTTAATAAGGAAAAGTGTCAGACAGTTTTATTTATTTTAGGCTTCTCAAACTTTACTTTTTTCTGTTGACTGCTGTGGCTGTGCATTTAATTGCTTATCTTACACTAGCAATAGTAATAATTATATAATAGGATTTCCTCGAAACTTACTGTTCAAATCAATGAAACCAGTTGCAAATCTAGATCATGTATTCTGGTCCAGTTCTATATGGCTTTGCTCTCAGTCTTTACATGCAGAGTCTAGTCTAAAGTGTTGATAATTTCTCGTTAATCTTTAAAATATAATATTTCTTTCCAGCTTCTGAAATATATCATTAATGGAATCGCATTAGAAATTGTTTAACCCACGATGCATTGCAGCAATACTAATAATATATCAATTCTGTTAAATTTGAGGTAATAGTAAAAATGAAGGTCAGTGTTTATGACAGGTTTATTTCACTGAATCACTGTTGATCTCTGCAGAGGGGGAGGAACCCTTTGATTGGTTGTCATGTTCATTTTATCATTTTTTGTCATGTTCAATATTGTGGTTAAATTACCAACTCCTGTGTGGTTCCAGGGAGCCATGTCAGTGATGGCAAGAATAGGATCACTATGACTCATGCATGTCGTTAGAAGCAACAATTTGAGTAATATGGTAAAATTTGCTAAAACTCTGCAGTTCTGCAGGTATCAAGGTTCTGGATTCATTCTGCATATTTATTTGTTGATGGGATTTTTTAAATCTATGTTAATTTGTTGATTTTTGTACATGTAGAGTGAACCTGGGATCTTCCTTCTTGTTGGTGTTGAATAATGTACAATGTGATGGTATGACGTAAAACCCCATTCATTCATTCACTTATTTATCATAGGAAATAGAAAGAAATAATAGGCTGCTTAATAAAGGTGACTCTTAACACAGGTCTTCGTGTGTTTTGTATTTATTTGTCTTAATTATGGATATATTTGTCAAAAAAAGTTTCCATTCCATTTATGATTTATTTCAGTCTTTTCAGCTTACAGGACTGATATAACAAATCTGCAAACTTCTGGCTATGTATATAATGTTATAGTTTAGTTTGTTGTTTAACTTGTCGTTACAGCTGTATGACTGTGAGTCATATATTGAATATATCCTGTTTAACAGGAGGGAGTGACAAAATTAACATGATTGATAAAATATAAATTATTGAATTAATCCTTTAGTGGTCGTGGTTTGGCTGTCATTGAATTATTTCTTTAGCGAATGTCTCATTTGCTTCCCCTCCTTTCAGTAAAGTTTACATTAAAATCCTAAACCTACTTTATTATTTAGTGTTACAACAGTGTAACATATGTTACAATTTGTAGCATACTAGCAGATGGAGAGGTTTACGCTGTGACCAAGTACTTGCCTAAGGTACAGTGTGAGTAAGCTGTGGGGTTCTTTCTTGACTGAGTATGGCTGATAATCACTTGCCCCTGTTAGCTGTAGGTCATGAGTTCAAGCCTACCTCTGTGGCTCAGTCCAAACACCTCATGTGGGAATGTTTGTCAGTTACTTCTTGAAGACAGTGGTTTCTACTAAGCTGCATATTGCATCTGAGGTCTTTCCCCACCCCCTCAGGACCTGAATCTTACTGCCATATTTGTCACCTGTAATTTGTGGGAAAAAAGGCTATAAAAAAAAAAATTGTCCGCCTTAATCTAAGTTATATTGACATTTAATGTTTAATGTTTACTAGCTTCTAAATATAGAAGATTTACTGTGACTCGCTTCGGGACTCGGCTCAGTTGTTTGTTCTACTTGATTTTTAGTTTGTTTATCTGACATAAATCCATGTATAGTATGGTATGATTTACATGAATTTACATTATATCTTGCATGGGCTATTCAAATTTTCAATTGAACTGGTGTTTTGATAAAACGGAACTCGGTTAAATGTGTCACCGGATCAATATTGTCGTTGACCCGTCTTAAGGTTAGCTACACACAATAGCCTGAATTGAGATTACATAGCGTCTGTCGTGTAGTTGTTTTTGTTTGATATTGTGGATAAACGACTTGTATATTGGCCTTTATTTTGGACAGTTTTTGCCAGAATGCCCTTAATACATCTGGAATAAATATAACCCAAGACTTCTTTAGTGTTATAAAATGTTGTCTGCAAATATCTTGAACATGATGACTGGTTATAACAAAGAGTGAGAGAATTCGCCTCTTTGAAGATTATTATTGGTTATTCTATTCGCCCTTGCTTCGAAAATAATGTCAGCCTTGGTCAGAGTTCTTTAGAAAGACCGTCAATAACATATCCATCATCCATCATGATGAAACTTAGTATAGAGGTCTAAATGAAAGGATTTCATATGTATCTCCATTGGGATTTGAGATCAGTTTCAAAGGTTTATATATGGCCATTTATTTATATTTGATTCTGCAAACATTGTTGAAGATCAAAATGAGAGTGCTGGTATTCCAAAATATTAATTAAAAATTCATTTTGTAAAAGGTTTAATACACGTAGGATACTTTATGGTAGATTGGTTTAAGGCACATCTCATGATAATTACGCACTGCCGATGTAGCAGGTTCGAAACCCGCTCGGACTAAAAAAAAACTTTGTTAGGAAATTTACCAGTTACTAACAGAAGGACGGTGGTTTTATTCAGAATATTTTAAGGTCATCCTCCATATATGAAACTAGATATACCAAATATAACCTTATGGCCCAAAAAATAAATAAAGTATGATAAATAAAAAAAATGTACAGAACAATTAACATGTATGCAAGGTATGTTTTTAAATTTAATGCAAAGAATGCAAAACCTGATATTGTATATAATGTCAACCATCAAGCAATACTATTTTATTATAATGTTTTGAACAAGTTCATGATTTTTATGTTTAACAGACAGGATATAATTATACAACCATGTACTATGTTTGAAAAGGTAGTTTAAAAATACACAACTGCTTAGTGATTTAACACTTTACTTCACAGATACGCCTTTTCCTACATCACAAAAGGCCTTTGAAAACAGTGTAGGAAGAGTTCAGATTGCTCTTGACGAGCAATCTGAACACTTCCTGCACTGTTTTCCACTGTGTCAGTTAATATAAACATAATTCACCCAATAATTCAAAAGCCTTCTATATTATGTTGTTGTATGGTGTTTAGCATCGCTTTCAACAATTTTTCAGTCATATCGCGACGGTGTCTACTTGAGACAGTATTCTAAGCGCTGTCACACTGGAGTATCATGCCGCAGACACATGGTATGATACCCCACCCAGTCACATTATACTGACACCGGGCCAACCAGACCTAGAACTCTCCTCTAAATGCTAAGCGTCAAGCGAGGAAACTTCTAGTACCATTTTTAAAGTCTTTGGTATGACCCGGCCGGGGATTGAACCCACGACCTTACGCATGCGAGGCAGACGCTCTACTACGCCTCGGTTCTTCTATATTAGAGGTGTCCAAAGGCGTCTATCCTACTTCATATAGACGCCTTTGGACACCTCTAATATAGACGCCTTTGGACACCTCTAATATAGACGCCTTTGGACACCTCTAATATAGACGCCTTTGGACACCTCTAATATAGACACCTTTGGACACGTAATATAGACGCCTTTGGAATTATTGGGTGAATTATGTTTTATGTTAACTGACAGAGTGGAAAACAGTGCAGGAAGTGTTACAAGCAATCTAAACTCTAACTGCACTGTTTTCAAAGGCCTTCTGTGATTGGTGTGGGAAAACAGTTATCTATGGAGTAAAGGACTATATAGAGTAAAGGGTTAAGGTTGATGGTACAGAAGAGACAAGTTAACTGTTTTTATACATAATGCTTAATTAACTATTCTTTTGCTTTATGATTTGCTTGTTTTGTTTGTGTATGACTAGATTAATATGTTTGTCGACATGTTTTACTGCTTTCTTTCTTAGATATGGCTTAATTTATTTCAACACTTTTATTATCCCCTGCTTACCTTATCAAAATGTTGCAAGTAGTTGCCTATGAAGTGTGCAAATATTTGATTATATCATTTTATTTCTCCTTGTTGCATATACATAGTGTGTTGCCTGCCGATGAGTCAATTGCTGCATGTATTTGTCTTGTATTTAACATATACAGGTTCTATGCGACCTCTGTGTTATGTAGTATTTGTGACCTACAGTTAGAGAATGTATGGTATGATGACAATTATTTAACAGTTTCACTACACGAAATAGTCTAATCCAGGTAGCATGTGTAGGAGGTTATCTGTTTATAAATGGCAGGTGCTCACTGGGGAGTTTTATAATTACAGTGTGTCTAGGTGCTGTGAATTGTTGAATGTACAGCTCATTCACATATGTTAGCTGGTATCTAGAGCTGCTCCAAGATAAAAGTGAAAATAATAAAGAGGACTTCATGGAAGAATAATCTGTTGAAATGAGTTCTCTTGTTCAATAGTGACTAAATTATTGTTATAATTGTTATTAATCATATTAGAATTGTTGCTTTCAATTGGTTTAGTATATTCATATTTTTCTTTAACATGCTCAGAGGATTACCCACAATACCTCTGACATGAGCGACCAACACTCTATCTACTGCACTACCGCTCCATTTATTGTGTTGTTTGCTATACATGTTTCAAACAATACTGTAGGAGTATATGTAAAAACTGTTGTTACGTTACAGACATGTTTGCAGATATACTTGTACATCTTTCCTTGTCTTAAACAATAAAAGTAATTGATTCACAGCATAGTTGGTGTGTCAAAAGAGCAATTGCTACAAAGAAGGTTGCTGAAGTGTAAATTAACAATGATCTAGAATGCTCCCTACAACTGTTTCTTGTAATAAAACAGTTGAGTCATGTCAGAGATCCAGACACAGGTGTGTATTCAGCGGGGGGGGGGGGGGGGGGGGGGGGGGAGTAAATAGCCTCACCAATGAGTTATTCATACTTGCTTACACTTATAAACCTGCAAGAATCTAGTTTTCATGCCAACCTTCTGAGGTAAAAACAGTTTGCTCACTGGGTTAACAAAAATATTTGGTCTTTATACAAAGCTATCTAAATACCACAATCCATGGAAGACAACCAGTCTTAAATATTTATGAAGTGAATAATTATGTTGGCCGCTGGAGTGTAATATGGCTGCTCACATCAGAGGTTATGGTTGGATTCCAGACTCGGTCTGATGGCTGCTCTAAAGCAACACCCATTCCTGGTTCCGCTTGTGTTAATATAATATTAAAAATTTAAAATAGGTGTATGGGAGCCATTTACCTACATATGTAAGAAATTGACTTGAAGGTTGTTGTTGTTGTTGACCGTTGTATAGTGTTACTTTCAGCAATCTATCAGTCATATTGCATCACTGTCTACTTGAGACAGTTTTCTGAGTACTGAGCACCTAACAGGAGTGTTATGCTGCAGATATAATGTATGATACCCCACCCAGTCACATTATACTGACACCAGGCTGACCAGACCTCAAACTATCCTCTAAATGTTGAGTGTCAAGCGAGGAAACTTTTAGTACCATTTTTCAAATCTTTGGTGTGACCTGGCCGGGGATCAAACCTACGGTTTTCTGCATGCAATACGAACACTTTACCCCTAAGGCCTAGACCACTGCAGCAATACTTAAAGGAAATCATACTTCTTATAAGTTTGTAGTGTACCAAATGTATGACGTGTTAGGTTGTATACACTTATTTTGTTCTAACCAAATGCACTGACAAACAGAGAAATAAAAACTGAATGACACAAAAGTTAATTTACGGTTGCTTGGGCACACTGTTTTATGTTTAACATTTGTAAAAGCAGAGAACAATTGACAAATGTTAGCTGTATGTCATATTTTTGGACTTGCACTGCTAACTTGTAGCCTGGGGTGTTTTTCTGTCATCCAGTTTACATCTTCAGTGGGTTAAGCAGTTTAAACTTCCAACCTCATCTTTGTGACCTTTAGTTGACAGTCATGGTGTATCAATGTCAAGTCTGCCTCACAGCTGAAAGTATAAACACCTAACTGTCTGTGGTGGAAGTAGGAAATAGTGATATTGTGCACAACTGTCCTAGAGTTAATCATATGCTATGTGTGTATTGTCTTTAAGTTGCTCCTCCACTGTCAACTTGTCATGAAATAAAAAATTATGATATGAGGAAACAAATGTCAGAATTTTTTTCTTTAAGTGTAATAATATAAGATTTTGATCTTTAGAACTGTAGAATTATTGTGTCACTGTTTAACCCTTTTCTCCATTGATACGTGTTTTCCCGCACCAATCACAGAAGGCCTTTGAAAACAGTGCAGGAAGAGTTCAGATTGTTCGTGATGAGCAATCTGAACACTTCCTGCAGTGTTTTCCACTCTGTCAGTTAATATAAACATAATTCACCCATTGCTGATAAGTGGTGAATTAATGCTTTCAATATAAGAGGTGTCCAAAGGCGTTTATATGAAGTAAAGGGTTAAATACAAAACCTATAATTATGATATCCATTCCTTTTTTGTTGATATCCAAAACTAAATTATTGAATTCACTTTTTGTAAACTTACTTTTTGATAATGAAACCCATTTACAAACAAATCATCATGAGTGATTCGCAGTTCAGGTCAGTCTGAGCTTACTTCTCAGTTAAGGCCATAATAAATTAATTACTAGATTATCATCCCTGCCCGCCCCCTAATTTTCATACCGCCCAAACCCTTTTTATTTTCATAAAAAAAAAAAAAAAAAAAAAAAAAAAAAAAACATCAAAAATTTTAAAAAGGAAAATAAAAAATAATAAATTCATCTCGCCCCGTTTTTGAGAAAAATTTGGATGATAATCTAGCAATTAGTTTATAATGGCCTAATCTAAAGATAAATTGGTATGAGGTAACAGTCAAATTAACACACAAAGTGCTTATTAGGAATATTTGTTATTCTTTGTTGATATTTCTTACTTGCAATTAAACTTGTCAACAGGAAAACAAAACATGCAATCTTTGATAAATTTGCAAAATGCAACCTTTCTTTTTTAATTTTATAGTCTTAAACATATTGTTTGTTTGTTGTACTTAACTTTTGTCATGTTTTTTCTATTAATTTCAGTCAGACAGTTACATGCACTTCATTCTTATTTCTTCTGTTTCCAGTTGGCCCGCTAGCTGATCCCCAAGCCTTGTCGAACCAGTTTCAAGAACAACTCAAGGTCACGGAGAAATTGTGTTCTGATTATACTGCCAGACTGAGGTCAAAAAGTGTAAGACAGTTGGATTAAAAATTAATACAGTTATTTTAATGAGTGGGATGACAACTCTTGATTCTATGATTGATTGATTGAATATTTAGTGTCATATTTATGCCATCAAGGGCTTACAGACGATCAGCACACCGCATCTCTGCAAGTAACTGATAATTTTCCCACTTGAATCAGCAGTGAGAGACTATGAGAATGATAATGAGACACAACGTTGTATATCAATCATCACAGAGACTGTTGCCGGGTGGTGTTCGAACTCGTGACCCCTGGATTGATAGTCAGATGCGTTACCGACTGAACTAATCAGGCCTTGATTCTAAATTGATCTTACTGGTATTTATTTTTAGAACACAAAACTTTCTCGAAGACAGCATTTTACTTTTAAGGGAGAAATTTTAAGCTCACCTGAACCATGTCTCAAGGTGAGCTGATCTGATCAGTGTGTCCATCATCCATTGTCTGTCAATAAGTTTACAGGTTTGTTTGCACTTTAGCACCTACATCTTTCATAATACACCCATACAGCAGCACATTTGTTTGGGGTTGGGGTGGAATTAGTGTCATCATGTCTGTCCATCAATTCCAGCCTGTTATTCCTTTCTTAGTACACAGTTCTCTTTCAAACTTACTATAGTTGTTGCCCATGACTTGATGATGCTTGGATCTTTGAAAGAATGGATAGAAATCCAACATGGCTGGGAACATAGAAAGAGGGAAATTTATGGAAATGCAAAAGGTCAGATGGGCTTATTTCATGGTAATTGTCTGTTGTCCTTTTCTGCATTGTCCATCCGTAAACTGTCTAGTAAATGTTTATATCCATTAAAGCTTGGGCGAGTTCTTGAACCAACTATATCAGACCAGAATAGACAGACTTATGTCCCTTGATTGGTGAAAAAATGCTTATTATTTGTTAACTCTGTCAATTTTCATCTGACTGCTTAATAACTCATTTATCTTTGAAATATTTTTTAAGGCTCATTAAACTTCCAAAATGGTTGTTTTTTGTTTTATTTTAAGTCTGTATTACTCTTCCATAGGATAGAATACATGTTTATTTGATCACTGAGACACTTTGCAAACAAAAAAATAAATATAAAGCGCATTATTACCGGTAATACATAATTAAGAATGGGTTTTGTTTACAAATTAATGTTTGTGTCTTTCCGATAAACACCTTCGGCAGTAAACGGGGAGTTATGAAGCTTGTTCGGAAATGCGTCAGTTGGTAATATATGATCAGTTCACTTCAGAGAGAAACATAGTATGGGGAACTGTAGGGGATGCGGTTAAAAAATAAATTACCGCTTGAGGTTAGATAGTTTTTAAGAACATCCCTTTTATTCCCCTCAGTGTATTGATGAACTGGAACCCACTAGCTAATTTATTGCATGTTATATAGAAAAAATACTATTTTAATAACTGTACTAATTTAATCACCATTGGTACCTCTCAAAATTAACTGTGATAAAGTGATATGTGACGTAATAGTGTGTGCAATAGTATCATGCATATATGCAAGGGGAGAACCTGGGCAAGAGTTTCTAGACCAAACTAATATTCTGTACTCATTGTTTTTCAGTGCGTATTTATAATATAATGCGTACTATTTTTGATACAGTTTTATTGCAGAAATCAATATATTTAAAAAAAAAAAGAAAACCCAATAACGATACATAATATTAGCGAGGACAAAGGTTACTGTTTCTAAAACTAGAGAAAGGTTTCCCAACTCAATAACTTTAGTTTCCTTTAAGATATTTTGTTGAAAGTGAATGTATAGGTTCTTGACATGAAAAGAAAGTTTGAGATTGAAATTTTGTGTGAATATTGAGATTGGATTTGAGATAAAATAAAAAATCAGGGTAAAAGAAGCTAACTTTCGCTTAGTTAACACCATAGGATTTCAGTTTTTGTCTAGATTGAGAAAAAACAGCTTGATCATGGGGAAATTAAGAAAATATTTTAAAGTCTGTAGCAAACTGGAAAATAAAGAGTTACAATGTTAAGATCATGTTTTAATCAATAATTATCAGATATTACAATAATACTTCATATCCATTTGTTTTTTTTAACCCCCTAAATGTAAAACAATTCTCAAAAAAAAATAAAAATCATTTGGGGATTTTTTTTGTTGAATTTGATGGGAAAAAAAACATGATTTTTCAATTGGGAAATTAGCCTCTGTATAATAAGGTAAAAAGCCCAGGTCACAATGGTGTTTCAATGTGTGTGCATGCGCTACTGCATCTGTCCAGTCTTGTCTGGGTTATAACTTTCTCATGCATGGAAGGATTGTCATATAACGTGACACAAACTTTCACCATTATGAATTGTGAAATGGAGCGTCGAGTGCAACACCCAGGTCAAGGTCACACTTAGAGGTTCAAGGTCTGCTAAAATGGTGACTACTGTCATAATATTTTCATACCACAATGCTTATAATATAAGCTAATTAAAACTTTTAGTGGTGTTTTTTTTGGCCACACTCTTGACAGATCAAACATTTATATAAGCTGATAACGAGAAACTTAAAATGTCGTCTCTCTACCGATAGTACAGAGCCTATATTTTTTACATGGAGCATTTGCGCATTGGTTGTCAAATTAATTCAGGTCAAATTTTACAATCCCCATCCAGGTGAGAGAGGGAAGACAGCTACCGGTACACACTTTTACTTCAGACATTTTCAAAGTACAAAAATTACAATACTTTCATATTATTTTTGCAAAATTGCAGTTAAAATCATTTGTGAAACAAACATGCAAGGTGAGTGAATTGGACAATCTGGCCCTCTTGTTTTAAATTAAGTCTAGGTACCGGGTACCTACATTACTTTCAGTGTAACTAAACATTTAATTATCTTTACATTATTGTGCAATTTTTTTTTATTTGACAGGTCAAAGGTCAAGTAGATGCCCATAGTGATGCTGGTAAGGTCGGTGAAATCATTGTTGACCAAGCAGAAAAACTGAATGTAGAGATGATAGTTATGGGAACAAGGGGACTGAGCAAAGTGAAAAAAATGTTTCTTGGCAGTGTTAGCAACTATGTCCTTCATCATGCATGTGTCCCAGTAACTGTCATTCCACCACCCAAGAAGGACTGTAGCCAAGCATCTAGTTAGATTGTCTTTGATGGTACCTGCTGTTCTCTCTGTAGTTATGCAATTTTTGGTTTACTGGTGAGAAAGATTATAAAGCACAAAAAAGAAAGAAAGGAAACCAGCTTGAAATAGATGCTGGTTGTTAATTGTTTATCTGTGATTGGTCAGTTTATAAAATAAATGTTTTATGAGTAAATATAAGGTGGTGGTGAGTTTTGGGAAGTTTAAAGGGAGATATTGATGATACTTTCATAAGTATGGTAATAAAAAAATGTCTAATATTTCAGCGAAGACCGACACTGATGAAATTCCAGGTTACCACATTACCAATATAAGTCCTTTTTTATTCATCAGTGGTTAAAAAAAACATTCTGTCTTCATGCTAACACAAGTAGGCACTGAGATTTATTGGTACAATAAATTATTATAAATGTATTGTTAAAAGTGCAGAACAGAACACGTTCTGGCATGTGGTAAACACTAGAAAGTCTGATAGAACACTTTCTGGCATGAAAGCACTTATAAAGTCTGACGGAACTCTTTTGAAATGTTGTAAACAGTGGGTACATGAACATCTAAATTGCTACCATACTTGAGTTGTGATAGAATATAAGCCTTGTATGGACTTTTGTGGATTACCATGGCAGACTGTATCATTATTTTACTGGGACTACATACTATTTTCCTGAAAATTGCAAAAAAACAAAACAACGGGAATATCCTGAAACAAAAATATTGAATTATTTGAAAAATATTATGTTAAAGCACCCTTATATGGAATAGGTGAAAAGAAATCTGCATGATTTTGTTTTGACAGTCATTTCATTCTCTAAATTTACTTGATTACTGGTAAACACGAGTTCAATGGTGTTGATTCAAGGGTACACATTTTTTATTTAACATGCTGAAATTATTTTCTTGTTATTCATTTCTTGACAAGTTTTTTTAAAAAAAAAGATTTCTATTTATTAAATCGTTGATACTACTGAAGACAAGATTGTATATCTTGTATGCATTAACAGATGTTAAATAAGTAATAATAAAGTAACTATTCCATGGTGTAATTTAATGGTCCGCAATGGTCATCTTTGATATGTACCATGTTTGGTCTTGTTAAATTTTATCCACCAGTCTACCATTAATGCAGGTACCTCTTTGGAAGTTTGGGTCCATTATTCTTTTTACAAATATAATTATGTAGAATATATCATTAAATGTATGTATAATTTGTGTGACTGGAGATCTATTTGGTTATTTATTGATATATACACTAGATTTTATGGCATCTCAAGAAATGACTGTCATTAATGAATAAACATTACAATACACCTGAATCTCGTATGTTTCATCATCTCAAGGGAGAATACTCTTCTTTTTTCTCCCCAACTTTTTCAAGGGAGATTACTAGCAATGATAGTTCCAAGTAAGCATTTTCAAAGAAATTGATATTCTAAATACATGTATATACTTTAAAATTTGTTTATAAATATAATTTCATTTTGATTGGATGTATATATTGTATTCAAAGTATGTGTTTTTGTTAAATTTACCACCATTTACATGAAAGAATTGTATTTGCTTACTTACAAAACATGTAGAAGATATAAATAAGATTTTTTTCTAGATGTGAAAGATAATGTTTACTCAATCACTTGATACATTCTTTGAAAGTATTGACATTGAATATTTATATTGACTCTTTTTTAATCAGCAATTGTTAGAAATAGTGTAATTAGTTTCAAGTTGTAATGTCTTATTTTTATTAGTTAAAAAGACAAAAAAGTAAAGAGTATTAATGAGATCTGGAAGGTATGCAATAGTTTTGAAAGTATTATCAATGAATATATACCGGTTTATATATACCCGGTATATTGTTTTTATTTTTAATTTTTATCAGCAAAAAAAGATGTGGTTTAATGAATGTAGGTATTGGTTACTTCACAGTATATACAATTATAGGATTTTATGATTTTTAGTCGGTCATTGTAAAAAATACTGCAACATTAAGTTTAAAGTTGTTTAAGTAGCTCTTAATTTTTGTTGTATCACTTATTTTTTGTTGGTAAAGAGATGATAAATAATAAAGATTGTTACTCAAATTTTGTTTACTCAGCAGTTTTACTGACACCGATCGTGTACACTTAGTTTAGTGAACTATTTGTTTTTACATCATACTAGATGTATAGTATTTTGTTTCAATGTTTATTAACACTTTATGATTATTACTGTTTGCAATGTTACATGTTATACACATCACAATTCCCTCCACGTGTAATCTCGTACTTTGTGGGATGTCTGCATTGTTCAAGTTAAATAGAAATTGTTTATGAACTAATATGTCGTGCATTTATTGTTATTTTGTTAGTTAAATTTCAAATTAAATTCAAAATTTCATTTAATGGAATAGGTGTGTCCATGTTGTAGACCATATTCTTTTTCAATTGAGCAAAAGTACTTTTATAAGTAATGACTTGTATGTGTTCGGAGATAACCAGTCTGTATTTTTGCAGTACCGTAACTACGCAATGAATAAGACAAGTCAGTGACCATCTGAAAGTCATTATGGTACATAAATGTTCTACCATATAATTTCAATGCAGAAAAAAGGGCAGTTTTGTACACTGTCAAATTGTTTGCTGTGAATTTGTTGATAGTGTTTGTACTCTTAAGTGTATTGTTAATCATTATTGTTAGTATTGTACAAGTAATGTTTTCTTTGTTCGGTTATGGACACTTATTGGAATGTAAAAAAAATGCTATAAGAAAGTTTTGATGTATTACCATCCTAATAACCACGGCACATAGAGTTACACTTTTATGTTCATTGTTTATCTGTTGTAATATCCTTTGTGTTTGATTTATTAACTTTGGAGATGTTGTGTTAACCTATCAGAACTGAATTCAGTGTTTGAATGTCTACACTAATATTGTAATGAAATGTAATGTTGCAAAATAAGATTTTATTTCCAAATTTTATATTTAACTTCCAAAATTTCAGGATATTTGTTGAAACTTTTCTGACAAAAAATAAAAAAATAAGATATAAGAAGATAAAATCTGTATTTTGGTCACATGAACACATTTTTAGGTTGTATACATTTACAAGATGACCTTTTTATAATAATTTGAAAGCGAGAAAATATTTGACAATCATTTGGATGGTAACTCGTAAACACAAGATTGAGAAATAAAATCAAAATAAATGTATACAGTATTTGTTTTTTGAAATGTTATTTTAAAATAAAAATGCTCAATGAATTTTCAATTCCTGTAGTCTGTGAATAGTTTCATTCTGTTTTTCATTTTTTTTGTTTTAAATAACATTAGATTTAGATGAACTAGTGTTCTGTTTCGTGAATGGTTAGATAATTTTTGTTTACTCATTTTATTGCATAATTTAATGGTCCAGTATGTTGATATAATCTGCAATATCAAAGATTTTTTGTAAAAAAATAGGATTTTTGAAATATTCCCCATGTATTTTCACTATATACCTTGTGTAACCATATAATAAAAGTATAAAAAGTAACTGGATAGGTGACTAGTTTTGGGTAACTAAATTTTCGTGAATTTCAAAAATCATGACTTTGCAAAAAAATCTTTCAACTAAAATTATGTATATAAAATAAAGAGAGTAAAATAAACAACAACATTTAACAAAACCTAGTTCCATATGAAGTCAAAGAAATACTAGACTGTTTTAGTGGAGATTGAATTTAGAGTGTTGATATATGTGGGCTTATTTTTGTGCATAAGTACAATTGTATAGGCACATACATACAATGTATAGTGAAAGTATAAATGGGATATGCTTTGTATCTTCTTTTTATGAAATTTACTGTAGCATTGTTTGAGCCAAAGTTATTTTATTACTTGTACATGTATGTGACTTTTGATTTCAGCTGTTACGAATGATCAATTACAGGTTGTAGAAAGTGAATCACCAGAGAAAAGCGATATTGTTTACAAAATCATAGAATATATATATATATGAATAATTATCTCCATATATATATATATATATATATATATCATGCATTGTGAATGAGCATCTGAAAAGATCCCAAAAATTGTTAATTACGTTGTTGTGAATTTAATCATCTCCCTTTATGAAATTAAATATATATGAATTCACTGTATCTATGTGATCCAACAGGTTTATAAATCTGTCCTTTATATAGCATGTGAGTAGTCATTAATCCTTAACTGGATCCTACTCATATAAAGCTATCAGGTCATGTATGTAAATTTGTCCACCCTGTCCAGATGTGTTGCATGTAATTCCATAGTGTATAAGTCATGGTCGACACCAAATTTATTGGTTTGGCAGAGGCCTTGGTATTGTATCTATGGTTTGCATTGTAGCTAGGCGCACACGCCGTAGTCTGGTCTGTACATTTATGTCTTTGGTTATTCACAAATAATTATCTCCATATATATATATATTATATAACAGTTATGATGTCAAACAGTGATTATGTTAAATTGTCTGTGTCAACTGGTTGCCAAACAGTTTATACTATAAAACACTTACTCTCTGATGGTATTGGTCCATATCCAAATCCATGGACCACATGTGGGATATTTAACTCGAATATTACGTATATAAGTCCCATAGATTCAGATATATTAACCTCATCAGCGGACAATTATTGTGCATGTATGCTAGTCTACCCAAAATTTATGCTTTGCTTTTGTTTTGAGTAAAACATTTTTTGGTTCAACACATATTTCTGCAGCTATTTTAAAAAAACTACACTGAAATTTTTCATGTTAGCAATATATTCGCTATAGCATAGTATACCCTAGAATAAATATAAATGTAAATTTACCTGTTTGTTGTTCAACATCTATACCTTACCAGCATACATTACTTTTTATAATCCCTGCAAGTAAAAAATCTTTTTTTTTTAATTGAAATTTAATACCATTTTCAACCCATGATAGTAAATATTTGGCATATCCAGTTTTATTGGTGGAGGAAGCTGTCGGAATGAATCTGAGTAAAACCTCCCGTCCTTTTGCAAGTTATTGACAAACTTTCTTACATTAAGTTTTTGGACCAAGCTAGCCGTGATTTCACAACCTCAGCAGTGAGAGGTAAGTGTTCATTAGACAACAGCACTTTGAACTACTCTGCCATTGCGGACCCCTTTTAAGTTTTCAAATAAAGCAACTGAGTGTACATGCGAGTTAAAATGGTTTGAGAATACAGGTGCAGGGCCTAGACTCAATAATTTTGTTTGTTAGAAAATATTTAACAAAGTCTCACAAATGACTAAAGCAGGACTGTAATTTAGCATTCAGTTTGGTAAATAATGTGATTTTAGGCATTTTTCCGTCACAACAGTATATTGTGGGTATTAATTGTTTTTGTAAGAAAATGAAGTGAATGAATTTTTCTTTGTTTTAATGTGAAATAATTGTGACCGTGTCGCGTTTTAGTCTCAAATCTGATGAATGACCCAGTCTGTCAACATTAACTTGAATAAGTCATTAGAATCTTAATACAATGAAACAGGTTGTGCATTCAAGTTCAGCTCTGTCCAATTGTAAAAAATAGCCATTTACTTCGAAAAGGACTTCATTGAGCTGACTCCTTCCTCCACCAGTAAAACCGGTTGCCACTGAATTATAATACATGACTGTATAAACTGTAATGCACAGAAAATGATGTTAAATCCTATCCTATCAAGTTATATTTTCTTACAGGTTTAATGGGGGTTACCTTGGAAATGATATCAACATTATCAATATCCATGAGTTGATATGATGTCTATACAGATCTTTGTAACTACCCACATGAGAAAGCTATTCTGTTTGCAATAGAAGCATACCAGTGGCCTGTCCATGTTTAGCCACTGAGCATACCAGTGACCTATCCATGTTAAGTCACTGAGCATACCAGTGACCTATCAATGTTAAGTCACTGAGCATACCAAAATTTTCTGCCTTTCCATTTTCATCTAAATTGGAGTAGTAAACAAAATCCCCATTCTAAAAAAAGACAGCACTTAAATACTGCTTGACCTCATTCAGACAATTTTTGCGTGTAAGCCTGTATCAATGGCGTATCTACTCTTTAAAAAAACGGCATACACACCCTCACACCTTAAACTCCTATAAGTTTATTAAAAAATCCACTATATTTCTACTGAAAAACGTGTGCCATTCAGATTTTGGGTTGCGCCCATCTAAATTGAAATCCTGGATCCGCTCCTATGTATTACGGATCAAATTGAAATCAAAATGAAACCATGTGACTCATTTAATACATCACAATTCATGTTGCATTTTTAAGCGGGAAATCTATTTCAGTCTAACCTAGGTGTGTAGAAATCCCTTTTTGATATATTATTTTGGTATGTTCAAATAGATATCCTTTTGGCAATACAGTGTCAGTGAGTATATATAGGCATGATATACTGGAAAATTATGTTTTTAGCCAATTTTAAAAGTTTGGATAATCCTGATAAATTCCCTTTAATGTACCTTATTTCCATTAATAAACGCCCCTGGGCGATGTAATTTTCAAAAGGGGGCATTAAGTTAGATCTCAGAAAAATAAAAAAACATTTGAAGTGTGTTGTTACAAACAATCTCATTTGATAATTCTTTTAGAAACAAATACACACAAATTTTAGTGCTACTGGCCAAAGGTTATGTCTTGGTAAATTATCCGTCATCAGTCTTTTGTTGTTGTCCTCTATCCCTTTGTTAACCTTTTTCTTGCAGACATGATAGCACCACTATTTTTCATTGAATCTTAGCCAAACTTGCACCACAAAAACTTGGATTAGTATTTCAACCAGTATGAAACTTGTAGACGCGATATCACCCCTAAGGAATCTTAGCCAAATTTGCACGACAAACGTTTGGTTGAGTGCTTCAACCAGCATGAAACTTGAAGACGCGATATCACCCCCAAGGAATCTTAGCAAAACTTGCACAACAAATGCTTGGATGAGTGCTTCAACCAGCATGAAATTTGTAGACGTGATATCACCCCCAAGGAATCTTAGCCAAACTTGCACCACAAACGCTTGGATGATGCTTCAACCAGCATGAAACTTGTAGTCACGATATCAACCCCAAGGAATCTTAGCCAAACTTGCACCACAAACGCTTGGATGAGTGCTTCAACCAGCATGAAATTTGTAGATGCGATATCACCACCAAGGAATCTTAACCAAATTTGCACCACAAAAACTTGGATGAGTGCTTCAACTAGCATGAAACTTGTAGACGCGATATCACCACCAAGGAATCTTAACCAAACTTGCACACTGGTTATAATTTAACTACAAGACCTCGGGGGGAACTTACCAAAAAAATTTCTTCTTACGGTTTGTTTCCAGTAGAGCGATGCCTGCCTTATTGGACCTCATGTAAGTTTTTTTAATATTTATCCCTCATAAACATAAATTGTGGGGGAAATTAAATTGGAGAACCGTCTATGTATCCAAAAGCTTTTCTGGAACACAATTCTGAAACCATTCGAGGTAACTTCACTAAACTTTGTACACAGGTAAACTTTTCTATTGAGGAGTTTGTATTTTCAATATCTTTCTGTTTCCAGGGAAACAAATAGTCAAGATTACAAAATTCCTATAACTTTATAACTGTTCAAGATAGTTTCATGAAGCGTACATAAGTCAACCACATGGTTTGGTATTGCCTTTTGGTATGAGGGAGTTTTTATTTTCAATATTGTTTCTGTTGCCATGGAAACAAAAAGCCAAAATTACAAAATTCCCATAACTTTATAACTGTTCAAGATAGTTTCATGAAACTTTGTACTCATGTCAACGTAGTGGTCAAATAGTGCCTTTTGCTATAAGGGAGTTTTCATTTTCAATTTTGTTCTGTTACCACGGAAATAATTTGCCAAAATTATAAAATTATCCCTTTCTGGTGACATCTCTAAAACTTTCCATTAGTGCATTTTGCTGTGAAGGAACTCAGAATATCTGGACAAATTTATTGGTTTGGCAGAGGCCTTGATATTGTATCTATGGTTTGCATTGTAGCTAGGCGCACTCGCAGTAGTCTGGTCTGTACATTTATGTCTTGGTTATTCACAAATAATTATCTCCATATATATATATATATATATATATATATATATATATATTCACAATTCAGCCAAATATTCACAATGGAAAATGTCAAGTCATCAGTTGAAATAACTAATATCATAAGTTTTGAAATATGATAGATCTATCACACAATAATTCCAAATATATCACAGATTCATTTGAATATGTGATAGGACTTATTCTTGCCCAACGGAAAAGGATATCTGCATTTTTACCAAGGTGAAAATTTCTATCTCACCCTAGGGCAGAGATAAAATTCTCACGCTATGAAGTTAAGACTCATTTATGATGTAACGTAAATAATATATGACATACATTGTATGATATAAATCTTAAAGCGACTGTTGTAAAAATATATTGATAAAATAATTATTTAATATGTTTGGTATGCAAGAAAAAGAATCTTTCCTGGCCTTTTCGGTTCAGATAGAAAATTCTATCCCTTTCGACAATTTTTTTTGCGAAACAATTATCCATCGGGACAGAATTTTCTTTCCAAACCCCAAACCATGTAAGATTCTTATATTCAGATATCACTTATATTTTCTAATTCGAACAACCACTCCCTACGTTTGTAAAAATGAATGTATTCAGTCCGATCCTGTGGTTAGGAGGGTTCCAAAAGTGCTTAAATTGTCATTTTTCAAAAAATCAGTCAACTTTAGAAATTCTCATCTTATAGTCTCTTTGGGTTTCATATTCCGTTACTTCTAATATATTCCTTTTCGGTGATTTACAACATTAACATCATAAAACCAGTCAAAGTTTATTTTTCATTTCCGGTACCGACAGCAGCAATATTTCGTGTCATAATCATATTTTCATAAAAATAATATATTTTATTCCATAACTTTGAAGAAACAGCTGATTCTGGGAAAGGAATTATATGTACTCATAACAAAACAATCAGAACACATTAGTGTTTGGAACCTTGAGATGAGTAAAATGGACGAGAAACGAATATATTGGAGTCTCGTCGTCTGCATCGTAGTTCTTTGTGCAGACTCCATTATTGCAGATTTACCCGAATGTGGAGTGGTAATATTTTGATTTTTCAACGTTTTTTTTTTTATTTTTTATTTTTTTTTGGTTTCTTACGTTAATAATATTTTTTAATATTGCGATGCTATCACATTTTGGAAGTTTGTCTGCATCTTCCATTCCATTCCATTCAGTTTGTGTGTATCCGATTTTCACGCACATAAATATTGTTTTACTAAATGCAACTGTAAAGAAATAAAGAAACATATTTGTTTATACATGCATTTTTGTTTAAGTATTTTAAAAAAAAAACATCACGAAGGTGCAGTTGTTTTTGTGTTGTCTGGAAACCTTGACTTTTGTTTACATCACCGGTTTTCATGTACTCATGTAATCTGGTTAAACTGGTTACTGTACCCATTACTGCGAAATATAATGTGAATGTTGATAAAATTATTCTGTGAGATTTCGCACTCTTGTTCTATTTATGATGGACACAATAGCAGTTGGTTAACGTATTTTCAATATTGTATAATTATTTTACTTGCATAAACAGGTCAGGGAGATGGCCCAAATGCACCGCCATGGTGCAAAAGCATCATATGGGGCATATGAACCATATTTTGATACCATTTTACATGTAAATATTGAACATTTGCACCATATAAACTGCATCACATAAATGTTTATATTTTGATACCATTTTACATGTAAATATTGAACATTTGCACCATATAAACTGCATCACATAAATGTTTAAAAGCATTTGGAAGTGTTACAGATTGATTAAAAATGAAATTATTGAATGGTTTTGACAATCAAAATACATTTAGTAAGGTATACCAATGACTTGTATTTTGGTAAAATGTTACTTATTCCAGAAAGCTCTAAATTGGAAATATTTTTATTTTGCTGACCATGTGCATTTTCAGTCAGTCACAGACATTGCTTTTTTAATTCCGCATTTTAGTAGATGAAGATCACTTAAATATATTATAGATATAAATTAATGGGGCATACTACTTTACACTTTGCTAATTGCAACAGTGTTCGTACAAATTAATATTCATGAAATGTGATGTAGTTTATATGGTGCAAATGTACCATATTTACATGTGAAATGCTATCAAAATATGGTTCATATGCCCCATATGGTGCTTTTGCACCATGATGGTGCATTTGGGCCATCTCCCTGACCTGATAAATACTGCAGTCACCGCAGTTAGTGAATGCACTCTGTCTGCAAAAATATATTATAGAATTACAAAATCAGGGAAAAACCTTGAAAAAGCACTCATCTGTCGGGCAGTTGGACTGGTAAAAAGTATGAAATTGTCTTGATGGAAAATTCACTTGGCCGAAAATTCTATACTAAAATGTTGTCTATGTTGAAGCAAGTTATACTTGCCTGTCAATGTGAACAAAAGTTGATGTCTCAAAAGTGAAAACAAATAATGAGAAATCGTTAAGGAGGGTTGGCGCTAATTATCACACAAAAACAATGTTCCATTTACAAGAAACAGCTTGTGGTTAACATAAAAAAAAAATTTGTGTTCAAGCCTCCGTAACATGTAAAACGCAAAATAACTGGGGAATATTCTAAAGACCAGGAAAAGTTCTGAATATAGAAAATAGTCCGATTTTTACACAGGCATTAGAACCAATCTGATCACCTCGACCTTTATGCTACGCAATAGACCTCTGACATAATAAGGCGCCATTTTGGAAATACTTTCAGTCACATGATAAAGTAAAATGGCGGCCCCCTTATGCCACCTGTGTATATACATGTACGTTGAAAATATAAACGTTTGTTAATCAAGACTGATATTTTAAATTTCCCTATAAATATGACCCATGTCGTGTTATAAATAAAAAAATCGATATAACAACGCCAATATATGATCATCTTAATGACGGATACACTATTTGTTACTTTCACGCGAATGAACACAGACTTGTAACACAGGCGATTCGCGTTGGTGTATTCTAGAGCTATACACGAGGTGTATTCTATGGAGGATACGGAAATACCCGATGTTTCACGATTGGCATTAGAACGCTGCGCATGCTCGTTTTGAAACCTTATAAAAAAATATGCAAATCACTTTTAACAAAAAGTGTCCTTAAGAGACTTGTCAAGAAATAGCATGATAAAGTTATTGTTGATTTGATTTAATCTTATATTCCTCCATACAAGGAGAGCATACATATACACATATAAAACAACGAACAAACATATACATATTTCAAATTTACAATAACAAAACAACACTAAAAAAAAATTATATATATATAACATATATACACAACATAACAACACATGTTATACAACAGTTCAATATAGCTTTTTAAACATGCATAATTATCCAAAATAAGAAACCTTATCGAAACGAAATATAAAGTTCTGAATACAGAAAATAGTCTGATTTTTATACAGGCATTAGAAAGCTGTGCATGCTCATCTCGAAATCTTATAAAAAATATGCAAATCGCTTTGTAATGAAAAGTGTCCTTAGAGACTTAACAGGAAATAGCATGAAAAAGTTATCGTTGATGGATGTTCAATGTCAAATTTACAAATGATCTATACAGCAATGAAATATGGAAAGAATAAATACCATAACGATTTTGGTTAACAACTTTGGATCATTTCTTTTTTAAAGTTTGTTTATTTTTCAATCTCAGCTAAAAAAATTCATGTGCCTGGAATTTCAACTTTCATTTACTAAATCAGGCTCAGATTTGTGCATCCAGGACGCAGGGATAAATGAAAAACTAAGAAATATGAAAAGAACAATGATATTTCCTTCAAATTTAACTGATCTGACGGACTAGTTGCTGGTAAAAATCACGTGTCGGTCGGCAAAAATCACTCGTTGGTGCGAGCAGACAAGTGCTTTAGCTGGCCCTTGAAAATAAAATATAAGGATGCACCTTTAACAACAGTGATTTTTTTTAGATCTGCCTTTTAGGTCAAATTTTTAATTCTGACAGATGGCAAGTGCAGACATTGTTTACATTTTTTTCATTTTTTTTTTCAAAAATGGTGATATATTAATAATTATGGATACATTTTCAAGGTAGGTAAAAAGATGTTAGCAAAATATGTATTTTTTTCATTTATATAAAAAATTACATAAGTGTATTGCATACTTTCTGCTTGTTTTTTTTACCTTTTGCAAGAAACTGACATCATCAATTCTTGTGTTCTCAAAAAACAATGATGTTTACAAAGTGTATGAAATTTGGGGTCTGTAAAACCCAGGTAACAGACGATATATGAGTGCACAGTTAGGTATGGTGTTACCAATTTCCCCTCACTCTGACTTTTTTCCCCCCAATCTCAAAGGCTTGGGCCTCTTCCCAATTTCCAGAAAAAAGGCTATGGATATTCATAATTCTTGGAAGTGATTGAATTCAGGTTGTGATCGAAAAAAGTCATGGCACCATAATGAAAGAATTTGTTCAAAAAAATCCATTTGTCATGAGTACTTTGCTTGGCTTGAAATTTGTTACCAAAGCTACTTGTCCTTCCTTCCCCAATTTTTATGCATATAGTTGCTGCTTCGTCTGTCCGTGTGTTACCAATTCTTGTCCGGGCTATTTCTCTACAACCTGTGGTTGGAATTTTATGAAACTTGCTAGGATGCATCATTACCAAGTGGAGATGTGCATATTATCATCATGACACTATTTCCCTACAACCTCTGGTTTCAATTCTGTAAAACTAGCTAGGATCTGCTCATATCGTCATTTTGTCTGGGTAAATGATTTGCGAATTAGTTCTGTAACGTGCAGAGCCACATATTGTTCCTGCTATACAGTTTGCTATTCTTCAACCAAGTAGCCCGTACAGAGGCAAACACTCACTTGGGGAGCATCCATCGGTTCCACCGATATTTTCTTGTTTTTTAATGCTTAAAATCAAATAAATATTAAAGTTAGTTCTTTAAATCTTACTTGTCCTAGACGACTATTTACTCATCATGACAAACGGATGAGACAATTGTAACCATTGCAATGCCTTCCCTAGATTGGGACATAGAAGCAATGTTGACTGTCCTCTCTGTTTAAAGCCCTATTCTTCAGGGGTACTTTGCTGGAAAAAGTCCTGCAAAAGGCCTGTATGCTCCCGTGGACCTCTTATGGTTATATTAATACTGTGTAAATTTGGAAAAGACCTGTTAAAAAATAAAAATGTTATCACCTATAGAAGGTTCAATATAAACCTTCTCAGGGCTGTTTATTTATTAAACAGAGGTCTAAATTTGGCTACTTCCCAATTCAAAAATCATGTTTTTCTGCCAATTTAGGCAAAAAATCTCAATTTTTTTTTAATTTTTAAGGGGAATTTTTCTTACATATAGGTGATAAAAACATTTTGGCCAGTGGAAAAGAGAAAAAAGCAATACTAAATATCATAGAAAGCATAACAGTATATTGCCTTTCATTTTCCAGCTTGTTAATGCCTTAACATAAATTCCCAATTTCCTGTCAATTGTGGTGTTTTCTCCCAATCTCAAAGGCTTCGGCTTCTTCCCAGTTTCCAGGATAAAAGCTCTGTTTCTGATTTTCACCATAACGGTCATATTTGGGAGACTTAGCGTTATTGATTTTTTTAAAACCAATTATGCTAAGGGGGGATGTTGTTAGGAACATATCATAATATTGACCCGAACTGTAATATATTGGTTTATCGTTAATACTGTGTACCTCTAATTGGTGATAAGAACTTACATGATGTCCTGTATTATATAGGGACAATATTGTTTATGCCATGTATTGGGGTTGATGATAAGAATGTCATCAGTGCTCCTGATAAGCTTATCATCAAATGAGTTTTTAACTTATTAAATTTTTATGAGATGCTTATTTTCAAAATGTTTAAGGGTAAAAATAAACATTTAAATCAAAATTGCTTTTTAAAACAAATGTATGTAAACTTAAATTGTCTAAATCCAATGCTTATTTTACCACTTAATTTAAATTTCAATGCTTATTCAGATATTTCAATACTTAAATAGCCCCAAAATAGTGCTTACCTTTAGCACTGATGTCGTGTATGGGGATGGAGACATGAATGTCATGTATGGGGAGGGGGCATGAATGTCATGTATGGGGCTGGAGACATGAATGTCATGTATGGGGATGAAGACATGAATGCCATGTATTGGGATAAAGACATGGGGATGGAACCTGTATGTCATGTATTTGGGTTGATGGCATGGTTTTGATGTTTTGTTGATAATCACTTGAACATCATGCATTTGGGAGGATGGCATAAAGTTAATGTTGTGCATTGTGGATACAAATTTGTAAGTACAATATTTTAGATAAAAACTTTTTGCCATTTATTGCAGGCAGAGTACCACTATGAATACACACAGTGTGATGCGCATGGCCATCGATGGCGTGTCTCTGTTCCAGAGCAAGACAAATGTAAACCCACAGCAGCGCACTATACAAACAATCTGCCAGTAAAAGGCACAGACTGCAGTGAGTTGCACTTTTTATTTTGTTTTCTTGTTTTTTTGTTTGTTTTTTTTTACTAGTATGTGTAACTGTACAGATTTTGTAGACGTTGCTCGCAAAAACAAAATGTAGAACATAATTCCAATGAATCTCAGTCACAGTTTGATTGATTCAGTTAAATTAGATTTGTGTCGAGCTTGGTGTAAGCTGAAATAAAAAGCATAGCTCATTTCGCTGTCTCATTGTTTACTTGTCCTAATTCAATTATATCTTAGGGACACCCAACCATTTTGATAAATTTCCACTTAACACTTTCTTAAAATTATACATACAGTCAAACCTGTCTTAAGGGACCGCTCAAGGTAAATCTGAAAATGGTCTGCAGACAGGACCTGGTGGTCTCTTATTTGGGCTAAACTATGTTTCAATTTTTGTATCTAATGTACATTTTCACACTTGTACAATGATTTTTATAATTATTATACCCCCGACAAACGAAGTTTGAGAGGGTATATTGGAGTCAACCTGTGGTCGGTCGGTCGGTCGGTCGGTCCGTCCGTTGCAATTTTCCTTGTCCGGAGCATCACTTGAAAAGTACTGGATGGAATTTCATCAAACGTTTTACAATGGTAGAATATAATGAGAGAAAGTGCAGTGTACAAGAAACATAACTCTATTCTTGCTAATTACAGAGTTATTGCCCTTTGATATTTTTTCTTGTCCGAAGCATAACTTGAAAAGTACCGGATGGAATTTCATCAAGGTTCATACAATGGTAGCATAAAATGAGAGGAAGTTCAGTGTACAAGAAACATAACTCTATTCATGCTAATTACAGAGTTATTGCCCTTTGATATATTTCCCTTGTCCGGAGCATTACTTTTAAAGTACTGGATGGAATTTCATCAAACTTCATACAATGGTAAACCATTTTCTGTCATGGCGGCGTTCGGGGTATTCATCACCTTCAGTGATAGCTCTAGTTAAATTTAAAAACAACAAATTTAAAATATGTCAGTGATTTGGTTGTCATCCAGGACTATTTGTTGGAGTAATATCACACTGGAAGCTTGCCTGGAGTAATGGAACCAAAAATATGTGTTTTCTTATGACTTCCTAATGGCAATGTGTGGCAGCTTCTCACCAGTAGGAGATCAACACCAATTGACAGTAATGCGTTCCTTGGAATGTTTACCACCCGACCAGCAAATCTCCCATTTCCTAGCATAGCCCTGTTTTATCTATGTTGGAATTGTCTTTTGGACAATACCCTTGCTGCATATTACTGGAAGTCAAGATTTCCTGTCAGTGGTGATGTCATGGTTAATCTTGGCCCATTCATCACTCATGGTTGTTTCATTTTAGCAAAGTCTTGAGCCAAACATTTGACACCTTGAATGATGTAACATTGAGATCTTCAGCATTTTTCAGTGCTTGTTCTTTCAGCAGTGGCATAGAGATGTTGACATGGCATCTAAAATACATAAATTGTAAACCAGCTTATTGATTTCATTGTATTCTGTTGTCAGTTATTGGCATTTCATGATTAGGTAGCTATCGCTGTCATATTCTTCCAGTATCTTGTTATGTCTTCTTTTCATGAACTTCATCTTTCCAACACCCATCTCAGTGGTAACAGCTGTACAGCTCTTTCCAGCTTCCATAGTATAGGGCTTTACCCACTCTCCTTATGTTAGGCGTTTTCTTTTAGTTGAAGACATGGCAGCACATTAATAGAATATCACAGTGTGAAATACAATATTGAAACCCAGCTAAATAAACCGTAATTCATTATTTTACGTTTACTCATTACTGTCGTGACAAACTTTCGAACTGTCAATGAAAACAGCAACAAACTTTCCAGTCTTTATCCAACCAAACAATCAATATTGGGGTATAAAGTGTTTTTAACTTGTTACCGGCAATTATTGGATTTTATCACAAACAACTGCGGTATTTGCCTTTGCTATTTTTAATATACTACCTGGAAACAGTTTAATTAAATGCATGACATAATTATGTAGACTGGCTTTATGTCATGTAAAATGGGGTTTTAATGCCTTTTTCGACACATGAAAGGTTATATATGGCATATCCAGTTTTATTGGTGGAGGAAGACCTTCAATGAATCTGAGTAAAACCACTGTCCACTGCAAGTGACGGGTAAACTTTCTCACTTAAAGTTTGTAGACTCGCAACCTCGGCAGTGAGATAAAATGATATGACATCACTAGTATTCAAAACAGGAGAGAAACTACAAGTTAGTAATATTTAGATGTGATTTGGCGACAACCCTTAAGCTTCAGAAATGGGATAAAACATTGGTTTACAAGTAGAGACTAGATTACCATGCCAGGGGTCGTGAGTTTGAATCCCCGCCCGGCAACAGTCCTTGTGATGATTGATATATGACATTTTGTCTCATTATCGTTTCTCACCACTAATTCAAGTGGGAAAGTTATCAGTTACTTGCGGAGATGGGGTGTGCTCGAGTACTGGTTAACCTTCCAGGATCCCAGGAAACAGCGGTTAGGTTAACTGATTGTTGTTAGCCCTAATGGCATAAAAACGATGCTAAATATTAAAGTAATCAATCACAATGAAGCTTAAATGAATTAGTATAAACTAAAAAGAATACAAATCGATAAAAACATTTCATTGACTGGCTCTTGTAGATATGGAATGTTCTAGTGGCCAGTATTTGGATATGATTAGTCAAACATGTCATAACTGTGAGCCGGGAACCTTCTCTAGCGGAAGCACAGCCAGATTTGATGATTGGGACACTCTGCCTACTGGCTTCTCCATAACAACTGAATCATTCCAAGGCTATGGGGATGAGATGGAAGCCAATTGCACAGGGTAAGTTGACCTTTTTAAAAATTCCCATACCAAATCCTATATGTTAAACTGCAGGAGATACTGGTTACTTATTACCGAGAATGAGATGCCGTCAAACCTGTGTAAGTGGGTACCTCTATTGAACAGCCACTTGTCTTGGCGGTAACAAAATACTAAAAATTGTCTATAAACTTTGTGTTTATTGAATAGAAATGGTAAAATATAAAGCATTTAAGACATGTTTATGTTCAGGGTGGAAATCACCAGAAATGCAGCTGTTGTATATTTTATATCTTAAAGAGGTTTAACACATTTTGGGCTATACATGATATATCCAGTTTTATTAGTGGAGGAAGACCGCAGAATGAATCTGTGTAGAACCATTTTCCTTCCACAAGTAGCTAACAAACTTCTTCGCATAAAGTTTTTGGAGTGAGCGAGACTCGATATCACTTAAGCGGTGAGATGTAAGTGATCTTTGAGACGGTGCCTTAGACCACTTGGCCAAGAAAGACCCTCAGATAGAGTTGTCAAAATGAGCCGTCGCCCATTGCTGGCGACATCTTCTTCAAATTTGGCGACATATATGTATCAAATCACCAATACTTTTGTGTACGTCCTATTTTTGAAGGAGTCAACCACTAGTTGTGAAACATCTTGTAAAAACTATTGCTTGAACTTCAAAACCACTGTACTAGAGATAAACTTCCCAATTATGTGTTTAACCGTGTTGCTAGAGATCTTTTAAAACAATCGTATAATGATTTGTAGATTACTGAAGTACGCATTTCAGCTATCCTGAGTTATATTTCAGGTAAAAAAACCCAGTGAAAACTCATTCATAATTTAGGACTGGAATATAGCTCAGAATGGCTGAAAAGCCATCTCCTGCAATCTAAATTTTTTCCGGAACCCCAATTACTATTGATTGTAACCCAAATGTTTGTCTGTTTGTTGCAATTACTGTGCATATTGTCTTGTTATTCATTATTTTCATATATCTAAACATTATATTGATTAATCATTTCATCAACCTTGCATTATTCAATACAAATGCTTTAGAAACATATTCAGTTGTGTTTATTCAATTCTTAGCTATTCAACAACCGATAGAGCTGATTTGAAACCCTATTTAAAATTGTTAGTTGATATTGAAACTTCAGATATGGAAGCAAATGATTGTAAACAAGAAAAAAAAAATTATGTAAAGAGTGTAACAAGACTTGGTTGCCATATTTATTGGAAAACTATATTTTCCTAGTTTTAAAACCTGTGTTTATTTCAGGGCTGTCTCTGGCTGAAATAAACTTGTAACACATTTGCCAATTCAGAAAAATTTGAGCTAAGTTTTAGTCATTTGAGCCAACTGGGCTTCATTGGCTCCAAGTTTCAATATAACTTTCTCTTTCTAAATTTGTGTGTGTGTTTTTTTTTGTTTTTTTTTATTGTAAAATGCATCTTGAATGAGAATATAATTGTCATGTGACTTGATGTTTATATGTCTCTGAATTGTCATATGATTTTATAAAATGGCTATGAAGATGGACTACAAATTTATTTAAGTCAGGTAGATCTTTATTTTTTATTATACCCCACAATGTAACCATGTGAAAACTATGCTGAAAATCACTAAGGGTATTCTTTAATAACTTGAAAATATCAAGTAGGCGACTGCCTCCTCCTTCCTTAGTGTGTCTATGGTGCTGTTGTTCTGCACATGACCCCTAAAACATCTCATTATTGCAGGAAACTTAAATGAAGCTGCAATCTGAAAAAAAACGTTGCTGCCTTTAAGTCGAGTCTAAAATTTGAACAGCTAACATTTTGGTATTTTATTGAAATAAACAAAGTGGGAAATGGATTTATATTTAACTGTGTTTTCAAACATTAACTCAATTAAACAATATTGAAACAACCTTTTCCGGATGGCTTGGTTTATTTACTTGCAAAATGCCCTTGATATACATGTATTACATATCTAAACTTGTTATTTTGAATTCCTTGGGACCCTAGAAATAATTCGGAATTTAACATATCAGGAATCATAATGGTTTTCTGACTTGCATTGAATTCATTGAACTTGTGTTTTTAATTTTGGTTCATGCGAATACTGCATGATTCAGATTTCTTTATAGAACTTGATGACTGCCAAGTTTTATGCAAAAATAAGTGCTTGATTTCGTTACTTTTGCCAAACTCAATAAAACATGCGTGGCTTTATTTGTTTTATTGCATTTGGTGTCTTTGAAGACCGACAGTAATGGCCATGGATTGCCTTATTTAAAGATAGAGTTATGACCCTTGGATTGTTATATATTTCCAAAATTTGTGATGACATAATGGGATTCTCTAACATTAGTAATTATTGTTCATTCTTCACTGGACCTGATCACCATAATGCCTTGATCAGATTAACTATTTAATTAAGTTTTTCTAGGGGAAGAGTGTCTGCCTTGCATGAGGAAGGTTGTGGGTTCAATCCCTGAATGTATTTGATACTTCTCGCTTGGCTCTTAGGATTTAGAGGATAGTTCTAAGTCTGGTTGGCCTATTGTCAGTATAATGTGACTGGTTGGGGTAAAACCATGTGACTGCCATATGAAACTCCCTTATGGCAGCGCTTAGAATACTGTCTCAGGTAAACACCACTGTTGTGATATCACGGAAAAACTGTTGAAAACGATACTGAACACCATACAACAAACAACGACTTTCATGATATTTATCAGATGCATTTCATTTACAATTTGTTGCCAGATGGTGGCATAATTTGTCATATTATATTATATGACAATGATGGCATTTCCTTGTTTTCTATAGAGATGGTGTAATGATATTGTGCAATGTAGAAAACCTGTTCTTATGTTATGATTTCACTCACCTGAAGTCTATGGTCTTTATTGTCATAAATTGGATATTTTAATATTGTTAACAGCTGTGAGTTAATATGTAGTTTTGTTGTATTCTTGCAACATCTGTGTCCTGCAGTTGCTGTTATATTTTAATTACACCTGGGCATTTGGTCAGCATTATTTCTTTTTAATTGGGTATTTGTATAATTCACTTATTTACACTAAAAATAAATCTTCTGATATTGAATAATTATATATTATTTGTTCATATTCCTTAAATATTCCTTATTAGCCTGGCCTGGGAAGCTCATTTGGTAGTGCATCTGACTATCAATTCAGGGATCGTGAATTCGAATCTCCACCAGACTTCAGTTTCTGTGATGATTGATATACGACATTGTGTCTTATTGTCATTCATCTCATCCCTTATTCAAATAGGAAATTTATCAGTTACTAAAGGAGATGAATGTGTTTGTGTACTGGTTAATCATCCAGGATCTCAGGAAAGACTGGTTAGATTTACTGATCATCTGTTAGCCCTCAATGGCATAAAAATGATGCTAAATGTTCAAACAAATATACTTGGCTCAAATAATCAGACATAATTGAAAATTGCCATTTTCATCCAGATGGTAACAATGCTTCTTGTTTGTAACCAAATCACCACCGTTTAAATGCTAATTATATTTCCATTCACCATCAAATGCCATAGTACACGACATTGTACATATGGTATTTTGCCACTGTGAGATTTTATTACCATCCTAGCTATGACAAAATTTGTGTATACATGGTACCTAATGGACTCAAGCTAATATTTGCTGTTCCATTAATTGCAGACATAAAAGTATGGTTTATGCAATCAGATGACAACATTCAGTTGTTTTTAATACTGAAATCTATATATTACTCCCAGCAATCTTATTTCTGGGAGGTGCTGTCAGGGGGAACAGCAAAAGAAACATAAAGTAAGATAAATGATGAATTTATTCTTTTTTGATGGAGGGTTTGCCAGTTTAGAATTTGAAACATTTGAGTGACACTGCTTGTGAAGTAGTAATCATTAAGTACATATATCTAGCTGCTGCCCTCTGTATTCTTTCTACGTTGTATGTTTGTATATTTTGCCAGAAATGCCAAATGGACAAGCAGTATTCTATTTGTGGTCTTAACATAAGTGTTGTATGCTGTTTTATCTTTTTTCCTGCTGCAGTGAGTCCTGTGTGGGGTTGGGGAGGACTTAATTCATGCTGATCTGTACATTAGAAAAGTTTACTTAGCAATTTGATCATTTGTTTGAAAAAAAAAAGTCATAAATATGATAGTGTGTTTTGTTTTATTTTGGGGATATTTGGACAGATCCTTTAATAGGGGAAATAGCGTAGTAATAATGAAAACGTTTCTTACCCATTTTCATCATTATAATGCTATTTTCCCCAATTAAAGAAACCTGTCCCCATTCCCCCAAAAACTGAAGAAAATCCCACTGGCTTCACATGTTAGCCACACATCTTTGTCCTTCTGTTAAACTCATCAGATACTTCAGCTGGCTGTTGTAATTATTTCTGGTACTTTTAAGCAATGGAACTCCCTCAAGTGGCCACTAAAAAGAACTGTTACCACTTTATTGGTACTAAGGTGAGGGAGGAATGCTGCGTTAAACAGTACTTATCCTGATACCCCACATGTCAGAACAGGCTCAATAAAATGGAGTCTGTTATTCTGTCATCTTGATTGCTTTCTGTACTTCCTTATTATTAAATTATTTAGGTTGTGATTTCGAATCCCCGCACGACAACAGTCTCCATGATGGATTGATATACGTCATTGTGTCTCATTATCATTCGCCTCTCACTGCTGATTCAAGTGGGAAAGTTATCAGTTACTTGTTGAAATGGGGTGTGCTCGAGTGAACTGGTCAACCTTTCAGGATCCCAGGAGACAGTGGTTAGGTTAACTGATTGTCTGTTAGTTCTTGATGGCATAAAAATGACCCTAATATTCAATCAATCAATCAATCAAATTATTAACAGGTGAGTTGGGGAAAGACTTGTTACTTTATTCCAAACTCCTGCAGGTGCAATGTTGTCTTTTCCAGTGAAAAGTTTGACTTAAAGTGGCTTAAATAACCAGCACATTGATAACATGGGCCATAAAACAGCAACGATTTTCAATTCTATTCAAACAAGAATTGACAAAGAACTGTCCTGATATTGCTGTAATACAGCAACATTGATTTAAATGTTGTTGTGACAGGTTGTCTGAGTATAATCATGACGTTAGTTTTGACTGTCAGCCACATCTGTCTCTCAGCTAGACAACAGCATTCAGGTGCTTCATGTTGCCATGGTGATTACAGCAGGACAGCCCTTGAGCAATGTGGATATCTAATCACAGATTTTGATGTGTTGTTAAATGCATCTTTTTTTTCTCCTGATGCCCAGATTACAAATCTAATCAATTGGTTTTATACCAGGATATAACAAGGTAAATAGCAAGACTGATGTAGGTAAATCAACTTTCTGGACAGATTTTCATACAATTTGGTGTGGAGCATTCTTATGCCAATCTCTCAAATTGATTAAATCAAAATTGACCCAGGGGTCAAACTAAACCCCACCACATAGCTTTATCGGTGTTTTTTTTTGTTGTTTTTTTTAATTTAAAAAAATTATGCACCTACAAGGTCTGTAGCTGTGGTATTTATTTGTGATGTCACCTACTGATATGTTTAAACCATGACACTAAGGTGAAAATTGGCCACACCTTTTGGCTTATCGCTTTAATACTGGGTAATTTTGTTAGAGTTACTTTTTCCGGGAAGTATTTAATTCAGAACTGGTATAGTTAACATCACTTTTATTCTGAAATCATTTATTAGGTCACATCAGGTTTCAGCTTATGTTTCGACAGTCACATCTTATTTTTGACTTTGCTTGGAAAACGATAGATAAAAAATTCGGGTTTCATCCCTAGTGGTGACATTTGTCAGCTATTGAGGTCATTTTGGTAAATACAATATAAAATGTTAATTACTTTTACATTAATTATGGATCAAGGAACATAACAGAAATTTATGCAAATCACTGCCAGTGTGTATAAGGGTATAATTGAGGGAACTTAAAACCCCACAGAAAACCGACCTTTCCAATCAGTCTTTATTAGTCACCTACCGGTTGCAGTAGAGGGGATTATAGGTTTACTGTCAGTCCGTCTGTTCATTTGGAAAGATTACTAAAGAGGATATTAAAGCTAGGTTTGTGAAACTTTGCATGTGGATAGAAGGAAATGAGGAGATAATGTAGGTCATTTTAATTTTTCAGTCGGACAAAAAATGTGGTTGCTTCCTGTAAACGGATAGGGGACTTGTATATGGCTTGCAGTACTCCAGTGTCTTGTTTATAATCAAAGTTTAAGATTTAACCCAGGTTTAAGATAATTGATCAGTTTGCTTCTCCTCTCATGTACAATACCAAGACAGGGACTCATACCTTGGTTGCATTGTTGAGAGGGAAGTGCTGTACCAACCATGCTAACCAGACAGAGGATCCTCAGTGGTCAAGTGTTTTGGCACTGTCCTCTAATAAAAACTGACCTCTCACTGCTTAGGTTGTGGGTAAGAGTGAAATTGATCCAAAAACTGTATGTGAGAAAGTTTGCCAGTTACTTGCGAAAGAACTTTGATTATAGTCACAAATATTCTGAGGTCTTCCTCCCACAATAAAACTGAATATTCCATATATAACCTTTCATGTGTTGAAAATGGCATTAAACCCCATTAAAAACAGCAACAAAACTATAAACTAACCAGACAGTCTAGAGTTTAGCAGAGAATCTTTATTCACATTCAGATTTTACCCTTGCATAATTGAAGGCTTACTTGGGCTTTACATTTAGAATCAGTCACACTATTGATTTTGTAATTATTGAGATTGTATTTCATGGTAGTAGCTTACTCACTGTTTTATTAAATGAAGCACGTAAACAGTTTCATCAAGGAAAAAAAAAATATGAGTAAATAATGATATAGATGTAGATGGTAATTATGGTGGTAAAAACAAAGTGTATTATCTGTATAAGTGATTGTATGCATGTAATCAATAATATACCCACTCGCTGTCGTTATACCGTAACCCTTTACTTCATATAGAGACCGCTGCGTGGTCTAGTGGTAGAGCATTCGCCTCGCACGCGGAAGGTTGTGGATTGGATCCCCGACCGGGTCATACCAAAGACTTTAAAAATGGTACTAGAAGCTTCCTCGCTTGACGTTCAGCATTTAGATGAGAGTTCTAGGTCTGGTCGGGCTGGTGTCAGTATAATGTGACTGGGTGGGGTATCATACCATGTGTCTGTGGCATGATACTCCAGTGTGACAGCGCTTAGAATACTGTCTCAAGTAGACACCATCGCGATGACTGAAAAATTGTTGAAAGCGACACTAAACACCATACAACTACAACTTCACTTTGAACATTTTCTTAATTACACCTCTTCTATACAATAATAGAATCTGCCAAAACCATAAATTGAAGAATCTATTATAGAAGTTTAGGGTTAGAATTTAAAATGTGGATCATTTAATAGAGCTGGTTATGAATTAATCAGTAAAAATCTATACATACGAGGAGTATTTAAAAAGTAGTGGTGGGTTTCAGATAAAGGCTTACCTACCCAGAAGTTGCTGTTGGAGTCTCTCAAAGTATATTCCCCATCAGCCTGTACAGACTTTTCCAGGCTTGGAATCCAGACATATTGAAATGCTTCTTTTTGCATACTCTTTATACACTGATATAGGGCACAGGCGTCCTTGCATACATTCCTTAATATGGGGATTCAATGAAAAGTCCCAATGTGAGAGGTCGGGGCTATTGGAGGAAAGTCTTGTCTTGTGTTGTTGTCTTGTCTTGTCTTGCATAATGCCAGAGGTTTCAAGTTTGATCCCAGGCTCGACAACACCCGGTCCTGTTGGTTCTATCCAGGAGATGGGCTTGAAGAGCGATTAGTAAAAGCTGTCAAGTTAATTTTGCTTTTGGAAGTAAATAACATAAAATGAACACTTGCATGATAATATCTCAGATACTATTATACTAGAGTCTAGGACTTACACCACTGTTATCTCCCTTGAGTACTCCAGATATACAGATAAAGGAGGTAGAAATAAAACTTTAGTTCTCTTTTTCTTCTTTTTTCAGGGCATTGTACTGCAGTGATTTATTTTTTCCTAGCATGAGTTATATGGTCAGTTTTTTAGAAATCACCACTGAAAATTTGATGCTGGTACCAGCTTTCTGGACAATTCTGTGTCATTTCAGAATTGTTGGTTTGAACTGCATCGTGGGCAAATAGTTGACATTTTACTCTTGAAATCTACAGGTCTCACAAAAGCATTGAATTAAAAAAAACACACCAAGTCATGGTATGCTTTTTTCCTCTATAACTGCATATCTTGAACCAGAGAAGAATTTGAGCCCAGCCATATGCTGCAGATTTTGTTTTTTCACTGTGTTTTGGACAAAAATGTTGTAATGGAGCCCTATGGGAAATGTGATAGTGGTGTGAGACATCTAATGGCCATTCTATTATCCTAATCTTACCACTTTATTCATCATGCATGTGATATTTATTGTCCTATGTGATGTGCTACCTGTGGTTAACATAAATTTCATCTCTCCAATTTCATCATTATTGCACCAATTTTTTATGGAGTTCAACACTAAGATTACCAAAACACTGTTGTGTACAAGAAGATGCATTAACTTTTGCTAGAGCCCAGCTGTGTAATGATTGATTGATTGATTGAATATTTAGCGTCATTTTTATGCCATCGAGGGCTAACAGAAGATCAGTTAAGCTAACCACTGTTTCCTGGGATAAACCAGTACTCGAGCACATCCCATCTCCGCAAGTAACTGATAACTTTCCCACTTGAATCAGTGGTGAGAGACGAATGATAATGAGACATAATGTCGTATATCAATCATCACGGAGACTGTTGCCGGGCGGGGATTCAAACTCACAACCCCTTGATTGACAGTCAGACACGCAACCATCTGAGCTAATCGGGCCCGGCCTGTGTAATGAAAGCAGACACCCAATACTCTTAATCTAACATATATTATCCCCCACTGCATAGCAGGAGTGAGATTTAGGAATGGGGATGTTCTTGAAGACCTTCCTTCTGTGATTCGTGTCAGCTCTATAACACCTTGAAGGATTTACATGAAACTTGGGTCAGAAAACGATATGCAGAACCCATTTTTCAGCCATGTTGGTTTAAGGTCACAGTTCAAGGTCAGATGTTTGTGGCTTCGATTTAGCCATGATTTTGTGTCTTTTTTTTATCTCCTAAACCTTACGAAGATTTTCATGACACTTGGGTCATATGTTCACCTCCTTGAGACAATTGACATAACCAATATTCCAACCATGTTGGTTTAAGGTCAAAATCACAGTTTAAGGTCAGATGATTTCAACCTTTTTTTCATGACCTCCATATCCTAAACCTCTGGAAGGCTTTACATGAAACGTGAGTAATCACTTCACTGAGATGATGTCCAGTACACAGTATGCATGGGTATCAAACCACCATGCCATCATTTAGCTTACTAAATACATGTAATATTTAACTGCTCCAAATCTAACACTGCTTTGTACAAGTGATATTTACCAGCATTCCATAATGCAGCGGGGATATAGCTATTGTTCAGACTGCCGTGTTCTTGATAATAGTTATAGCAGATACTTTTAACATCATGTTCTTGCAACAACCCACTCTCTGACAGTTAACTATCATACTTACATGTCTTACTTTACAGGTTTGATTGGTCACCTAAAGGATCATACATAGCTGCTACTCCAGGGGGGTGTGCTGCCAAGCTGATCTACTCTGTGACATTGGTGAAGGCTGGGTCGTTATCGTTCGAGTACCAACTACCGACATCCAACTCTCTCTTCCATGTCACAGTGAGTTATATTCATAAAGGGAATTGGCAATTAAACTTCTTTCCTAGGATGATCCTTTTTTTTCGCATACATACATTGTAATACTCTCTCCTTGTTTGACATTTAGATATTTAAAAAATTGTTGAGCCAACAGTATAATATGACTGGGTGGTGTATCATGTAGTATGCACAAAGTGATATACTCTCTGTCACCAAAAGGTCAACACTTTATGAACCTCAACAACTTTAGTTTTCTTGACATTTTATTTTTAACTTACAAGCTTCTGGTAATATAATTTAATAATAATATGTCTGTTGTTTGTAAGGATTAAATGAATGATTGAATATTTAGCGTGATTTTAGCCATCGAAGCTAAAAGACAATCATATATCCTTTAGAACCATTTTTTCATGGGATTCTGGAAGATTAATCAGTACTTGAGCACACATATCACCGCAAATAACTGATAACTTTCCCACTTGAATCAGTGGTGAGAGGCGGACAATAATGAGAGGCAAGGTCCTACATCAGTCATCACTGAGACTGTGGCCAGACAGGGATTCAAACTCATGATCCCTAGATTTATAGTTTAGACGGGCTACCGACTGAGCTAGCCTGGCTTGTGTCTATCAGGAAGTCTAATTGACAGATTACTTATTGAAGTGAACTAAGAGGGGAGATGGGTAAAGGTCATTAAAAATGAATTTCTTGTAAATCACACGATGGTACTTGTAGCTTTTAATTGACATAGAGTATTTATCAAGGAGGTAGCAATAAACATAATCAAAGAGCTGACTATTGTGTTGTGATATGTGTGAACTACACTGACACCTTTGGCCAAAATTAAGATATTGTTTGCTCTCTCTCTACCTATTCATTAAATAGTAACCTACTCTAAGTATTTTCATACCCCACTTTTGGAAGAAAATTGGGGGATACTGAAATGGCGTCTGTCCGTCTGCCCATCCATCATGTTTTGTACTTTGCTAATGCAGCTCCTCCCACAGTTTGAACTAGATTCAAATAAAGCTTGCTGTACAGCAGGTACATGGTCTCAACATGTGTCTGTGATATTGGTGTTAAGATTTATTTAAATCAATTTATTTGAATTATTTTTTGTGGAGTTATGGCCCTTGTTCAAGACAGTTCTTTTTTTGTTCAACATTTTTTATATTTTTTACGTCTCAGACATGATAATGTACAGTTCCAGTACTCACCTCCACAGACAGTGTCTATTTTGCTCAAGCCATCAAGGCCCTTTAAAGTTGGTGATTTTTTGTTAGATTTTGAAGGCAATATTTCATCCAGGCAATTGCATGCCTTTATGTGTATGACATGCATTGTATCTTTTATATGATATTTTTTTTATTTGAAAGAAACAATTCCCTACCCACCCATCCATAGACTTATAGACAGACTGGCAAATGGACAGACCAGCTAACCAACCAACCGACAGACACACTCGCTCACCCACTAACATACTGACTGATATACCCGCGCACCCACCAACCATCACACCAACAACCAACACAACCACCGACCCACATTCATCCCAACTATTTTAAAAACTAAGAATGAGATAGAGCAAAAAAAACCATTACAATACCATGTATACAGTAATTCTATATATAGCATACATACTATAGGCTGATCATTATAAAGATTGGATGTCAAACTGATATTTTTTTCCTATTTTAATGAGCGTGACATATATTAACATGGCTTACTATAAGAGGGTGTATAGATCTATACATTCATGACTAATTATGTATTAGGTTTTGCAGAATATCCTGAAGTGGGGCAGGCACTCTAGCTTACCTCTACAGTCAAAGGGAGATTACTGATACAATCTCTGTACCTGACATAGCATTTGAATTATTGTCTCCCTTGATGGTTTAATCATTTTTTATTATTTTCAGGTCCAGAATGACCAGTGTCAGTCCAGTAATGACAAGGATGCCAGTAAATGGCCAGATACAACTGACGATGGAGAATGGAAATCTATTGCTGTATGTTCACATAAATCCACATAAGTATTACGGTCAGATACGAATGAAAATCCATTGCTTTATTTATGCCCCATTGGTGCAAAAATGTACCAAGTTTGTTCTTATTTCATATACACTTGGTACCTTATTGCACTAATGGGATGATTAAGTTCACATAATTAATATTATTACTGCACTGTTAATTGTGGTCAGATACAACTGATGATGGCAAATGGAAATCCATTGGCATTTAATCACATCGGTTCATATGATTAATATTATTTCTGCACTGTAAATTACGGTCAGATACAATTGACATTGGCGAATGGAAATTCATTGCTGTATGTTTACAAAAGTCCACATTACAGCACTGATAATGACAGTCCATTTCAATTTTAATTACAAAAGGACATGTTTCTGTCTGAAACAAAAAAAAATGAAGTTTGTATGAAATTAAAATTATGTTGTGAGTCGCCTTTTCATTTCTGTTCAATAACTTTTGTATGGTGATTTGCACCTTTTTTGCTTCAGTATTTATTTAGCAGTATCGTAGTTGTATGACAGTCAGCACACTAATCATCATTTCTTCTAGTGGTTAATTAGTACCAGACACATCTTATCTCTGCAAGTCACTGACTACTCCACATATTCAGAGGTGAGAGATTCATGTCACAAAACAAAATCAGTCATCACAGAGACTTGACCGAGCTTGGATTCAAACTCGTGACCTCTGAATTGCCCCTCAAACATGTTACTGACTGAGGTAGCCAGGACTGGCTTACCTGAAAAGGAAGCTTGGTATTGCTTTTGAATAAAATTTTGTCACGGTCACCATTACTAAAAATAGAAAAAATGGTTTTTGCTCCATGACTTTAATTTCAAAATGTTATGATGAAACGCATGTAGGATAGGTCCTGATCTGAAAAGGAACCTTGGATTTACTTTTGAACAAAGTCTTTTTCCAAGATCACGCTCAATGTTACTAAAAGTAGAAAAATGGTTACCCCTTCATATCTTCCATTTCCTCTAAGATATTTTATGAAATTGTGTTGAGTGAAATGGAAAACTTGTGAATTCTTTTGAGCCAATGTCATTGTCTTGTTTATGTTGTATCTGTAACTATAATAATTATGTAATATATAATGGCTTATTTGTGTATATAAATACAGATGAAGCTGAAGACAGGCTTTAATGTGATAACATGGCGGGTTATTGGTGTTGGTATGGAAGGGTCTCAGCCACAGCCCATCCTGGTGAAGAAGGTGCATGTTAGAGGTCAGTATACCTATATTTTTTTTCAATCTTCAAAAAATTCTCACATTATAACTGAATACAGTTTAAGGCAACACAACATAAACAAAAAATATACATGTATATATTCCCGTGACTCCCATTGGCAATACAGTTAATATATCTCCACACACAAAAATTACACTTGATGTGTGATTGACTGGACAGACTATCGGCCGTAAATCTTTTAAAGTGAAGCTCTGTATAAGGATAAGCAGACATCTTGTCAGTTTATATTGTTTACGTCTTATCGATGAGCAAAGGTATGGTCACTGTTGGGACAAAAACACTAATGATTTTGCAAATTAATTCATCAAATGTTATAACAAGAGTTTTTAATAAATCTGGTTGAAAATATTAATTTAAAATTTGAGTCGTAGATAAAATGTGTTGTATTGAATTTTGCTTTATATCGGACTGCCTTATAACCAAACCCAATGTAGTTAGCTTCACTCAGTATTGTATCTGTTTTTTAGTTAAACTAAAATTATAAAAGGTATTGAATGGATAGTATCTTTACACTGTCTATATGGTACACTTTATCTGAAAATATGATGATGTAGGTTTTATAAGAATTAGCGTACAGTGCAGCTTGTTTTATTAACAATGTTAAATGAATGACATTTACATTTTTACCAGGTGTGGCCTTCTCGTCTAACTGTGCCAAATGTGGAGCTGGTACGTACAGCAGTGAGGGTGCCAAGTACTGTACCGAATGTCCAATCAATACATACTCTGGCAAAGGTGCCTCATCTTGTATATCCTGTAACCTGGCAACACAGTATTCTGGTAAGTGCATAAGTTGAAGTGTACTGATTTAGCACTCATTTGTATTGTGATGTGATATTTTGTTTTGGGACTTAAGTTAATTGTGTTAATGTATTAAGAGATCGGTTCTTCACGATTGAGGTCTTGGGTTTGAGCCTAGCTGGGTCCAAAATCTTTCATGTCAGAAAGTTTGCCAATTACATGAGGAAGTATGGTTAATCTACTCAGTTTCATTCTGATAACTTCCTCCACCAATAAACCTGGATATGCCCTATTATAAAACCTGCCATCTGTTTGAAATGGCATTAAATCCAATTAAAAAAGGCAACATTGAAATTGAGAATACTTTTTCCCTATGATATTGTGTTTAATATATTTATTTTTTACATGTTCTACTTAATCTATCACATAATATATTGGAGTATTTATAATTGATAATGAATGCTGTTAATGTTTAACCTGACATTCATTAATCTTCGCCAATATGTTCGGGCCTTCTATGTGCAGTTATTTATGAGTGCAATATGATGCTGATTTAATATTGTATTGGTATTCGTTTATCATCAGTCATATCACTGTTTACGTTTGGACATCGAAAATTAATTTATTGATATGCACAGAATATTCATGAGTGCCAGGTAAATCCAAACACACAATAATATTACACTATGTACATGTATTTAATAAATATGTATCAAAAAGGTTCCAGATGTTTTTTGTGTTGAGCATATTTTGTACTATTCATGATGATGTGACAACCAATATACAGAATTAAAATCTGATATCTTTATTAATTGTTTTACAGTAATTATACATGTGTTGTTTTGATGATTAATATGTGCTGTAATTGACAGATATTGGATCAACAAACTGCAGTGTTCGTCCCAAATGTACGTCCAGTGATTACTACCATCTGCTGAAGCCGTGTGAACAAGGAAAGGTAGGTGCTAGGTCTTGTCAAGGACTTGTATAGAGAAGGAAAACCAACTTAATGAGATTTTAGTTATTATACCCCCGACAAACGAAGTTTTGAGGGGGTATACTGGAGTCACCCTGAGGTCGGTCTGTCGGTCTGTCGGTCGGTCTGTCCGCAATTTTCCTTGTCCGGAGCATAACTTGAAAAGTACTGGATGGAATTTCATCAAACGTCATACAATGGTAGAATATAATGAGAGGAAGTGCAGTGTACAAGAAACATAACTCTATTCTTGCTAATTACAGAGTTATTGCCCTTTGATATTTTTTCTTGTCCGGAGCATAACTTGAAAAGTATCTGATGGAATTTCATCAAGCTTCATACAATGGTAAAATATAATGAGAGGAAGTGCAGTGTACAAGAAACATAACTCTATTCTTGCTAATTACAGAGTTATTGCCCTTTGATATATTTCTCTTTGATATTTTTTCTTGTCCGGAGCATAACTTGAAAAGTACCGGATGGAATTTCATCAAGCTTCATACAATGGTACAATATAATGAGAGGAAGTGCAGTGTACAGGAAACATAACTCTATTCTTGCTAATTACAGAGTTATTGCCCTTTGATATATTTCCCTTGTCCGGAGCATTACTTTTAAAGTACTGGATGGAATTTCATCAAACTTCATACAATGGTAGAATATAATGACAGGAAGTGCAGTGTACAAGAAACATAACTCTATTCTTGCTAATTACAGAGTTATTGCCCTTTGATATATTTCCCTTGTCCAGAGCATTACTTTTAAAGTACTGGATGGAATTTCATCAAACTTCATACAATGGTACAATATAATGAGAGGAAGTGCAGTGTACAAGAAACATAACTCTATTATTGCTAATTACAGAGTTATTGCCCTTTGATATTTTTTCTTGTCCGGAGCATAACTTGAAAAGTACCTGATGGAATTTCATCAAGCTTCATACAATGGTAGAATATAATGAAAGGAAGTGCAGTGTACAAGAAACATAACTCTTTTCTTGCTAATTACAGAGTTATTGCCCTTTGATATATTTCCCTTGTCCGGAGCATTACTTTTAAAGTACTGGATGGAATTTCATCAAACTTCATACAATGGTAGAATATAATGAGAGGAAGTGCAGTGTACAAGAAACATAACTCTATTCTTGCTAATTACAGAGTTATTGCCCTTTGATATATTTCCCTTGTCTGGTGCAGTACTTTTAAAGTACTTTTAAAGCCATCAGTGATAACAGTTTAATAAAGTTCATGAAAGAACCAAGTTGATGACTACATGGAGTTCGAGCAAAGCAGGTTCGATATTGTATTCCTAGTGCTCTTGTTTGTTTCTTATCCATAAAATTTTTGTCCCTCAACATAACTCGAAAAAGTATAACATTTATTGATTGCCATGAAAGCTTGTACACTGCACAATAATTAAAAAGACCGTTTTTAATTTTAACAAAACCATAAAAAAATTAACAATACAAACAACTCAATCCATAACATTCTCTTTTATTAAGAATTTCTTTTGTCTGGAGCATTACTTTAAAACTATTGGATATAATTTAATAAAACTTCATACAATGGTTAACAATTTTCTGTCATGGCGGCGTTCGGGGGTATTCATCACTACAGTGATAGGTCTAGTTTTAGCTTCTATTCTTTTCAAGAATTCAAATCAAAATTTTTACTTTGCAAAGTGAAATTTTAAACAAAATGAAATCATTCCCAGTAAACTGTGTTTAAAACTGTTGAAGTATGTTTTATTTAAAAAAATTAATACTGCTGCTGAAAAAAAAAAAAATCACTTGAAACTTTACTTCAAACTGCAATATTATTAATTCAAGATAATTTTACATAATCAAAACGTCATAATACTTAAATGTATTAATACTTAAATGTATAATGATGTTTTGATTATTTAAAATACAGTTTATACTGCGTGTCCAAAAAGCATTTGTCTGAATTTTGAATTGTAAATTTGCCAAATAATCAGTTCCATCCCTTTCATCTATTTTTTTTTCTACCTTTGTTTTCCAATACAGTCTAACCTGTCCTTGCAGCCACCTCTTATAAACAGTCACCTGTGTTAAGTGGCCACTTCAAAATCCATCCGTGTAAATTGCCTATATAAAATACATGTATTAAACGGTCACCTCTTTAACGCAGTCAATCCATTTCATCCCAGCGGCCAGGTGTAGCTGTCAGATGTAGGGGCCTGACTCTTAGCACTTAGCGGCCACACCTTTTGGCTGGTCGTTATTCGGATCATATTGCCTAATCCCGCGATCAATTAACGCTTCTGCTTCTGTTATGAAAACACCACTTTACCCAGAGCGAGAGTACGTATATATGGTCTAATAAGCAAATAGAATAGCGTGATTAATGATGTTACCTAGGCTGGGTACATGACTGTTTAAGCGCGTGTATTTACAGTAGTTTTATTTAGATTTATGTTGCGTGTAAACACATGGGAAGCAAATTTCACTGTCAGAGGTGTTTATGCACAATTATCAAAAGGTCAAAAAGATAATTACAATTGGTCGTGTTTAAATTATAATTGAATTGAATTTTATCGGCTATGATAATGGGTGCGAATGCAATGGAAAAACCTAATTTTTTCATATCATAATATGATTGACTCGATGCATATCGTACACAATATTTGCTGCGAAAAGAAAGTGTTGACTGGATGAATTAAACGTCTGAATTTTCGGAAAAGGTGTCGATAAAACACAGAATCAGAATGTGTCCTAATGTTACCGCGAGATAATGGTAGAATACGAGCTGCACTGCATTACTGGTTGTACGGCGTGTGCTAAATGAAAAATTCATACGGAAATTGAAACATATTGATTTTTAATTTTATAACATACATTATTTATTTATTTAAATGAACTTCTATATAATATAGTGTCAGTTCAGATATTTTCTTCCTGCGGAATTTTTCTCATTTACCCCCAGTACAACTTACAGGCATGGTACATGTACCATCATGTGTGATCACTTTTTATCTGTCTCAATAAACATCATGACTTCAGCTTTCTCTGTAAAAATATGGACCCTCTATTAAGCAGCCACCTGTGTTAAGCAGCCAGTTTGGCCATTTCCCTAGGGTGGCTGCTTAATACAGGTTAGACTGTACGTTTATTGGACAAGACTGGACAACATAAAGAGCTTATGCAATTGCTATATGACAGGTTTTAATCTTTTGACATATAAATTTGATAGGGTCTTTGTTTGAATCAATGTTTGTGTACATTAATTGATTTGATTGAGAACAAATTGTGACAGTAGTGTCATTAATGATGACTCATTACTGCAGACATTAAATGGCTAATCATCATCCAACTTTAATTTTCAACTTACCAGAAGACAAACAGTTGACGGACAGTTTATGTTAAACAATGGTACATGTTAAGTGCTTTTGACAGTCCCCTGTGATCAGGATTTTAATCTAACACTTGTTAAAACAAGTTCATTACTTGCTCAACGACATGGTAAAACCAGCGTACCTTGATAGTAGATATCTGCCAATTATATTGCCAGATATTAAAATAGATTGATTTTTTCAAAGTTACCCACCAATCGCATTTGAAGGATGAAAACTGAAGATAGAATATGGATGAGAGGTTTTCCACAGTAGCAATCAGACACACAGTGATAAACACCTCAGAGGTTGATTGTTTATAGTGATAAGTTACAATATAAACAAGAGGTTGCTCTGTGTTGTATTGAATAAAGATATTTGCAGACCTGTGTATCATGGAAACTTTGTCCTTTTATTTTTAAGGCAAGTCCAATGGGCAAGTGATTGTGAAAAAAGGCTTATGCCCAGATCAAGATCTGACAATCCCAGGGTATCACACTATCCTATTCTTGGAGCACTAGAAAAACCTTATTTGAGTAAACTTGAATTTTGCGCTTGAAAGTGAATTAATACAAGGCAAGGCTAGAATTACTCAAAACTGCTTGCATACATATATATATATATATATATATATATATATATATATATATATATATATATATATATATATAATATATATATATATATATATATTATTTTAACTCTTGTTACAGACTGGAACAACATATCAATGGATCCAGCCCATGATCTGTAACAAGGATCTACCAGATTCCATTAAGCTTCCAAATGACACAGATCTTGTAGACTGTCACCCATGTAATCCTGGCATGCATCTGAATGAGAACCAGACATGTGCTTACTGCCCTGCTGATTATATGTCAGACGGGACACAGTGTAAGAAATGTGAAGCATCTACTGCCCCAGATTACGGCTACGTGTTTGAGAACTGGAACAGCATTCCGGAAGATATTCAAACAACATGTGTTTCTTTCTCTGGTAAGTAATGGAAAAGTTTGTGTAACCATTAAGTAAATACATTTCAATATCTGGTGTTATGCCCTTCTCTGATTGGCTATGTGATTCTTGAACATTATCTGATTGTAGATTTGAACATGAATAACTGTAATAGTTATACCTCTATAAGTCACAATTGATAGTGTAGTTGGTGTTGTTTAAGGGAATATATCGGGATTTTTCAAAATTTTAAATTGGTTAATATATTTTTTTCCAATATATCGTGTATATATATATTTATACCCCCGACAAACGAAGTTTGAGGGGGTATATATAGGAGTCACCCTGTGGTCGGTCTGTCGGTCGGTCTGTCCGTTGCAATTTTCCTTGTCCGGAGCATCACTTGAAAAGTACTGGATGGAATTTCATCAAACATCATACAATGGTAGAATATAATGAGAGGAAGTGCAATGTACAAGAAACATAACTCTATTCTTGCTAATTACAGAGTTATTGCCCTTTGATAATTTTTCTTGTCCGGAGCATAACTTGAAAAGTACCGGATGGAATTTCATCAAGCTTCATACAATGGTAGAATATAATGAGAGAAAGTGCAGTGTACAAGAAACATAACTCTATTATTGCTAATTACAGAGTTATTGCCCTTTGATATATTTCCCTTGTCCAGAGCATTATTTTTAAAGTACTGGATGGAATTTCATCAAACTTCATACAATGGTAGAATATAATGACAGGAAGTGCAGTGTACAGGAAACATAACTCTATTCTTGCTAATTACAGAGTTATTGCCCTTTGATATATTTCCCTTGTCCGGAGCATAACTTGAAAAGTACCGGATGGAATTTCATCAAGCTTCATACAATGGTAGAATATAATGAGAGGAAGTGCATTGTACAAGAAACATAACTCTATTCTTGCTAATTACAGAGTTATTGCCCTTTGATATATTTCCCTTGTCTGGAGCATAACTTTAAAACTATTGGATATAATTTAATAAAACTTCATACAATGGTAAACCGATTTCTGTCATGGCGGCGTACGGGGGTATTCATCACCTTCAGTGATAGCTCTAGTTTGATTTCAATTTGATCCGCTAATTGGTTAACATATAGTAAAAATTGTTACATCTTCGAAAGAGTACGAATGACGATGTTAAGGTCGTCAAGCAGTATTTAAGTGCTTTCTATTTTTTGAAAGGGGATTTCATTTCAAGTTTACCACTCCAATTTAAATATCAATTTTGTCATGTTTTGGCGGATTTGAAATACCAAACTGTTGGAATTTTATTTATTAATGATAATGAGATATGTTATTTATCCATTTTAAAAATAATTTCATTTTTTAAGACATTTATAGCGTTTTTTACTCTGATATACTCCCTTTAATGTGATCGTACCAGTATAATAATGAAAATCAATTAATATAAACACTTCTGGTGCGTTGCTTTCATTTAATGCAAGTTATAAATACTGAAACTCATCCTCGTGTAAACACATCCCAGATGCTGGGATGATATGGCTGAAATACTGTATATATTAATAAAAGTGATTTATATGTGTCTTTTTGTAGATGATAAATGTAATACGGACACAAAATGGCTGCCATTTGGAGACCATCTTGAATCACATTTTGCGCGAGGAGAGAGTGCCTACCTAGTGATGCAACTTACTGTTGATGGGTTCAGAATGTCCCAGAATGAGGGTGAGGCGGGATCTGTGACTATAGGTCAAGTCAGTATTGCATTCGAAACCGTCTGTGGAACTTCATCGTTTTGTCAGCTTGTTCTTCTCTCGGTATGACCTACTTATCACACAAGACAATTTTTAGATTATGGCAAAATATACGGTTGTGGTTCTATTTTAATACACCTGCTATTTGAAGATTTAATTTTAATGAGTATAATGCTAATTTCAACACATGGCAAGTAACATATGGCATATACAGTTTTATTGGTTGAGAAAGACCTTAGAATGAATCTGAGTAGAACCACTGTTCTTCCGAAAATAACTGGCAAAACTTTCTCACAGAAAGTTTTAGGACCAAGCTGGGCTTGAACCCATGACCTCAGCAAAGAGAGGTAAGAGGTCATTAGATGACAGTACCTTAGAACGCTCTGGCATGGAGGACATGTCATATGAAGAAGGGGAATTTACCTTTGCCATCCTGTTTCTTTACATGTTCATCTGTCCATTGTTTCCTCTCAGTAACTTAATCTAACTTAGGGCTTTTCCAGAATTAAATGTATGGGGGGGTCGGACGGCACTTATTTTTTTTACCCACAGAGCATAAAATTTAATTGTGATATATACCACCATGCATAAAATTTTAATTAGATAAAATACCACCATGCACAAAATAAAAATAAAAAAAAGAGGCTAAAATCCCCTTTCTAATGTTTTCTTATTATAACGCTTCCAAAATTAGTAGTCTGGATGGTTGCCTACTTTCTTTGAAGTACGCCGACGTTACACTTTTGATCTAATGCCGATATGCAAGTGATTACGTCACAAATTATCTCAGGTCGAGAATTAAATAAAGGGGCACTACAGATAACAAACGAGAAAAAAACACAACATATTAATAATTAAAGGTTAGTGTTTGTTTGTAACTAGTTGTCTTCTGAAATGTTTATTTTCAGTATACTAATTTCTTAAAAAAGAATTACTATTAAATTGATACGATCCGTAAAGAGAGTTATGCTACACATGCCTAAATTTATGCACAGAATGAACACGCTGTCCCTTTCATTAACGCCTTGTGCCAATGTCCGATGACGTCACTCTGACAGTGAAACAAACATTATTATGACACATGTTATTTACTCCCTACTATCGATAAAGGTATTATTCTAATTTGACCTCATTTCGCACACCCGATGGCAAACAATCCGGTTATGGATGCTCAAAGACAATTTCACAGTCCAATTTATGTTTTTGTACGACCGTTAAGAAATATCTGCTTTTCGCCATGATTTTTTCAGACACTGGGGTAAGAATGAGGCGTATAGGGTGTGAGGTGACATATCTGAGAATGTGGATTTTATTTTCACTGCTAACGTTATGTCCTAATTTAGATTTTTTGTCACAATAGACTTTGCATTTCTTGGTGTTTCTTTTTGTGCCGAATAAATTAGTGTCAAACAGCGCGGATATGCATATAATTATAGCAATGCCGCCGTAGAGTTGAATCGTAAGTTTTGCGGAATTTAATAATATACACGTCTGTATATTCATATCCGTATTGGAGTATTTGTAAACATATCCGATATTTACTTGAGGAGATAATTTTGTGACACGGCATCTCGGCATCAATTTAATAAAGTAGACGTGGTTACGGCCTGCTACGAGTGTATTCCGCCACTTGATTAGCTCGTACATTTCCGTGTTAATAATTTATTCACGACTAAGAGTATGTTTCTTGTCCATTTTCGGGAAGTCCGAAGGTAGATAATTATACTTTGTTTCAAACAAACAAATTAAATCATATGTTGTTGTCGGATGGTGTAATTATATTATGGCGGTCTTAATAAAAAAGATCAATCAGTTTGAGATGAAAAAGTTAATTGAAGACAATTCCTAATATTAACAACACCAGTGTATCGAGTGTCCAACTATGTAGTCGCGTAAAACGTTCACTTGGTCATGATGTCTGGAGGTTGTGTATTACAATCGTTACAACACGCGTGTCAGTGGCAAACATAAAGGTCAAATCAAGGTAAATTTAAAAGACTGCAGTTTCTGCTGCGATAAAGATAAGACGCTCGCCGAAATCTTGTTTCTGCGGGATGTTGACTCGGTGCGGTACATGGGGAAGGACACTTTTATGTTTTTGTATACGACGGGAGGAAAAATTTGGGCAGAAAATGTATAAAATTTCGAGAAGAAAAACGGTGTTGAAGAAAAAATTCGGTTCAGAGACGGAAATACCGGCAAGGCATAAAATTTTAATAAACTTTTACCCCACAAGGCATCATTTTTTTTTATGAAAACACCCACCAGGCATAAAATTTTAATTATACTGCCGTCCGACCCCCCCGTACATTTAATTCTGGAAAAGCCCTTAGTTAACTTTAAGATATTTGGATGATATTAAGTATAAAGGTTCCTTACTGGATTAGGAAGCTTGGTTTTGAGATAAATCGGTACAAGGTCAAGGTCACTGTTACTAAATACAGAAAAGAGGTTTTAGTTTCCTTTAGTTTTAGGTATTTTCATGAAATTTTGTGAATAGAATCGCAACAGGGAAAGGAAGTTTGGGATTAGTTTTGAAGGGAATCGGGTCAAGGTCATTGTTAATTTTTTGCTCAATAACATAAGTTTCCCATAAGATTGTTGATTGATTGATTGGGAGCATGGAATTGTCATCCTCAGATCAATGGGTGTAAAAGCATATCATTTTAAATTAAGTTTCAAATAAAAAGGGAGCTATTGTATTTGTCTTGGCACTGTATATTTGGTTTATTGTTGTTTACAAGCTCCTATCACAACAGTTCATCATTCAATCTCTACAGATGTGTTCACTTTCACTAATCAAACCTTATGGTACAAGTGGGATAACTCTGTTTTAATTTGAGGCAGAATTACATGTATGGCTCATTTAATACATTACGGAACATTTGATAAGTTTTGTATTCAATTCATATCTCAGAAACTACTAGCCACACATCAGTGAAACTTCACATGCATCGTCACTACCATTAAAAGAACTTGAGTCAAGTGGATGGCTGGGTTTTATGTTTTTACAGAATATGGTCTCTTTTAAACTTTTAAACTATTTGGTTTTAAGTTTTAAAGCAAGCTCATATCTCAATAACTAGTAGCCAAACATCATTGAAACCAATGAATCTTTCACTCAAGGTAACAATTGAGATAATGTCCGCCAAGGTGAGCTATTCTGATCGTCTGTCGTCTGTCCATCGCAGTCCTTGAACTTGTTGTGTGTACTCTAGCACTCTCATTTTTCATTTGATCTGCACCAAACTTGCACAGTAGTTATGTAACCATAATATCTCTGATAATATTTGGAACTGGCCAAATTGGGTTATTTACATGTATGTCAGAGTTATGACCCTTGAAACATTAAAAATGCACTATTTGACTGTGTGCGCACAAGCACTTGAATTTTTCATTTGAATGTCACTAGACTTACACAGTAGTTATATACATGTAACCATAATATTTTGGACAAGTTCTTGAACTAGCTAAATTGGATTATTAATGTCAGAGTTATGGCCCTTGAAACATTAAAAAATATTAAAATTTTGTATGATAATGACTTAATTAATTGATGGAAGTGGAGGTGAAGTAATTAATCACCTACATTTTGTATACATTATCAACTCCAAATCTAAATATGTGTGACACAAATTTTTATACATTGGCAAACAAACACCCACCTTCACTTGCAAAATCACTGGCTGTCAAGGTGGTGTTGCGAGGGTATTAATAACATTCAGTGATTGGTCTAGTTCCTTTTGAACTTTCAATGGTAATAAAGCATTAATATGTCCGTTTCATACTTGATTGAGCATACAAAAGTCATGTTAACTACTCATTCTGTATTGTAGGATGAATCTGGAAAAGAAGATGTGATCACACTATGGGAGAACACCCAGCCTCTAACCAAATATGTGTAAGTATTCTATTGGGGGAGGGGACGGGGGAATTGCCATAAAAACTAGATAAGTTATTATGTAATAATATGCTTTCAAATATTAGGTAACAGATTAAATCTGGAGAAGTCATAGGTCAAATGTCAAACTTGTAATTGATAATAGTTAAGACAAAAGCAGTTGAAGTGCATTTGTCATCATCTTGCAGTGCTTTGCCAAAATACACTGTATGAACCATGTACATGTGTGAAGGAAGGTTCTTCGTACCATTTAATACAGTGGAGCAAGTGGTCTAGTGGTAGAGCACCAAACCTGTGATCAGAAGGTCGTGGGTTCTATCCTTCACCATGGCTGTGTGGTGTCTATGAGCAAGACACTTTTCCGCATATGCTTAGTACTGGTTGTACCGAGGGAGACTTTGAGTGTGATTTGTCTTAAGTTGTAAGAACTTGTTTCACAATCAAAGTATAATAAATAAGTTTAAATTTTTAAATAACAGGATGAAAATGTAGCGTTACAGCAGAATAACACGGCTGCCTATGTTGGCCTAAAACGTTCTGTGGATGACGCTGTGATGGCATTTACTGGCAGCCAGTTGTAAAGATATGTGCCTTTGGGGAAGGACATGTAGGAGACTTCTAAGAATTCACAGAACAGTAGTAGGGTGCCAAGAACATTGTTATGGCCTCTGGTTGATGTTCTAGTTGATTTCAAATATCCTGATGTTAGAATTTCAACCAGCTGTTGAAATAGGGTGCTTTGTGTGTCCCGGTCAAGAATCCTATACACATTAATTTCATGTGTGAATTAGATTTCTTTTTTACAAATGTGTTTCCATAGAAATTACACATGTGGTGTCATGGAATATATTGCAATAAAGATGCATTCATTATCTAGCAATTTATGATAATTGATGGGGTAATACCAAAGTTACATTCATTTGAAACATGGTCACTCATATAAACTGATCATATTTTGCTATAGTTAACAGAAATAATCTGAAATTCAGGTTTGTAATAGAATGGTGCATATTAGATACACCCGTCAAAAAGATATATTTGGAGGTGTTTAGATTACAGTTTGGCAATGTTATAAAATTTCATTGATGAAAAAAAGGACATATGAAATGAGCCTCACACAGGTAGGTGTAAGTTGGCAATGACTGCTGCAAAGGTATTTGCATTAGTAATTGCATCACTAATGATTTCGAAAGATACAGTATGTATAGGTGGCATTTTACTGGCTTTTATCCATGAAATTCTTACTGAGTATTTAGCATTATTCTAAGTGCAATGGGTTTCACATATTTTGACTGATGTCAAAAGGTCACATGAGTACAAATGTCAAAAACTCCTCTCAAAAGTATATAAAAAAGATGAAGCAATAAAAGACTGTCTGAATCACTTATTGAAAGTGTTTTCCTTTTGCATGATAATGCACAAGAACCAAGTTGTTCAGACTCGCCCAACTCGCCCAGCTGTGTGATTTAATGTCTCCTTCCAAGACAGAAGAAAATGCTTTTAGTCTGTTGATTTATGACCAGAAATTTGTTTGGCTTGGCCAGTCTTAAGGATACATGAGGACTAAATATATTGCAGCCTTCTTGAAATGGATTTTTCAGGTTAGAGAAATATCTTTTGGTCGATGGAGAGTACATGCACATTGTAGGATTGCACTAAAATTTCGCTCTGTTTCAATTTGTTTGAAATACGAGTTGTTTTTTCCCCAAACATTTCTGATTGCCCCTCATGGTATTAAATATATCTCCCAGTATATCAAATTTATCCTCATTATACATTCACACTGATACTGACTAAAATCATGGACTAAAACTACAATTTCATTTCTCAGATTTAGACTTATGATGATATGTTTTGTGTTATATTCCAGACATGATGTGAAAAATAATGGCACTTTTACCTTCACCTTGGCATTCCAAAACTCAGGTTGGTTGTTGGGAGCAACAGAATTAAGGAATGTATCGGCAAAAATCTACTCCATCCAGGTCAGCAACACGTTGGGAGGTGGAGCATCACAATGTCGGAAGTGTCCGAAGGGTTTTGACCAAGATGGGTAAGCAGACATCAGGTGGAAGTTAAAAGTATTACCAGTGTAACTTTGTATTGAAAATAGTAACCAGGGGCTAGCTATATGTAAGACATAAAAACAATCTGAGAGGCCATTGATGGAAATTTGCCACATGTGATTGATTTAACCCATCTTTTTAGGTCACCGCAGCACTTATTGCTGAGACTGTGGGTTTTAGACCAGCTTAATGTGAGAAAGATTGTGGTTGTATTAAGATTCATTCTTACATGTAGATCTTCCTCCACCAATAAATTTGTATATGCCATGTATAACCTGTTGTGTATTGCAAATGGCATTACACTCCCCCAAAAAACAATAAAGGGTCACCTGAGTTGGCTCAAGTGAGCTATCTAATCATTATTTATCTGTTGGATATCAGTCTGTATGATCCTTAAACAATTTCTTAAAATACTTAAATCTCAGAAACCACTTAACAGATTTCAACCAGTTATGGCAAGTGTGATCATTCCATCAGTCTGAGACTGTCTTGGATCAAAGATTTTTTTTATAGGGAAAATAATAAAAACTTTTAATTCATTACTAATTGATTTGTATTCCACATCCAGATGGACACTTCAAAAATGGTACTATAGGTTTCCTTGCTTGGCAGTCTGCATTTTTGGCAGTCTGCATTTAGAGGATAGTTCTAGGTGTTTGTATGTTCTGTGTCAGTGTAATGTGACTGGGTGGGGTATCATACCATGTGTCTACGGCATGATACTCGAAATACTGTCTCAAGTAGACATTGCCCTGATAAATTGTTGAAATTTTCACAACATACATGTATATTAACCTATACAGATGTATTTCTTGTCTGAACGCCACTACATTGATCCTGTGTTGACCACATGTATATTTGTGTTTCCTTATACAGATGTATTCCATGTCCGGATGGACACTACATTGATCCTGTGTTGACCACATGTATATTTGTGTTTCCTTATACAGATGTATTCCATGTCCGGATGGACACTACATTGATCCTGTGTTGACCACATGTATATTTGTGTTTCCTTATACAGATGTATTCCATGTCCGGATGGACACTACATTGATCCTGTGATGACCACATGTGTGAAGTGCCCCCCTGGCACGATAGTTGAGAGTCACAATGCGTATGGGGCAGAATCCTGTAAACCATGCGGGGAAGGGCTTCAGGTACACAACGGAAAGCTCTGCTTCTCCAATGGCATGTTCAAGGCAAACAGTGGAAAAAAGTTTGATATGAGGAATCTCAGTAGGTAAGTAAAAATGGTCTGGAAAGTTTATTATGTGGTTAAGCATGACATGCATGAATATAGAAACATGTTCAAATAGGAATTGATGCAAAAGTAAGTGAATGTACAAACACATTTATGACTCAGTGTATGAATATGAAATAAACCTAAATCTGTCTTAACACATGAATAATTCCTTATGCAAAATATTGAAGAAATCAGTGTGTAAGTATTTGAATGAGTAAGCCAGTAAGTGCTTGAATATTACAAAGCTGAATGTGCCTGAATACTGGATACATTGTTGTATAAATTCATTAATGTTTAAGTGCCTGAAAACCAGATATTAAGTTGATGTATAAATAAGTCATTGAATAAGTACCTGGATGTGTCTGAATATTAGAGTTAATGCATAAAATAAATGACGGTATAAATACCTGAATGTTTACATGTAAGTGTCTGAAACTTGATACGTTTATGTAGAAAATACATTATTCATGATTGTATAAATACCTGAATGTTTACATGTAGGTGTCCGAAAACTAGATAAGTTTATATAGAAAATACATTATTCACAATTGTATAAATACCTGAATGTTTACATGTAAGTGTCTGAAAACTAGATAAGTTTATGTAGAAAATACGTTATTCACGATTATATAAATACCTGAATGTTTACATGTAAGTGTCTGAAAACTAGATAAGTTTATGTAGAAAATACATTATTCATGATTGTATAAATACCTGAATGTTTAATGTAAGTGTCTGAAAACTAGATAAATTTATGTAGAAAATACATTATTCATGATTGTATAAATACCTGAATGTTTACATGTAAGTGTCTGTAAACTAGATAAATTTATGTAGAAAATACATTATTCATGATTGTATAAATACATGAATGTTTACACGTAAGTGTCTGAAAACTAGATAAGTTTATGTAGAAAATACATTATTCATGATTGTATTAATACCTGAATGTTTACATGTAAATATCTGAAAACTAGATAAGTTTATGTAGAAAATACATTATTCATGATTGTATAAATACATGAATGTTTACACGTAAGTGTCTGAAAACTAGATAAATTTATGTAGAAAATACATTATTCATGATTGTATAAATACATGTATGTTTACATGTAAGTGTCTAAAAAACTAGATAAGTTTATGTAGAAAATATGTTATTCATGATTATATAAATACCTGAATGTTTACATGTTAGTATCTGAAAACTAGATAAGTTTATGTAGAAAATACATTATTCATGATTGTATAAATACCTGAATGTTTACATGTAAGTGTCTGAAAACTAGATAAGTTTATGTAGAAAATACATTATTCATGATTGTATAAATACCTGAATGTTTACATGTAAATATCTGAAAACTAGATAAGTTTATGTAGAAAATACATTATTCATGATTGTATTAATACCTGAATGTTTACATGTAAATATCTGAAAACTAGATAAGTTTATGTAGAAAATACATTATTCATGATTGTATAAATACATGAATGTTTACATGTTAGTATCTGAAAACTAGATAAGTTTATGTAGAAAATACATTATTCATGATTGTATAAATACCTGAATGTTTACATGTAAGTGTCTGAAAACTAGATAAGTTTATGTAGAAAATACATTATTCATGATTGTATAAATACCTGAATGTTTACATGTAAGTGTCTGAAAACTAGATAAGTTTATGTAGAAAATACATTATTCATGATTGTATTAATACCTGAATGTTTACATGTAAATATCTGAAAACTAGATAAGTTTATGTAGAAAATACATTATTCATGATTGTATAAATACATGAATGTTTACATGTAAGTGTCTGAAAACTAGATAAGTTTATGTAGAAAATACATTATTCATGATTGTATAAATACCTGAATGTTTAATGTAAGTGTCTGAAAACTAGATAAATTTATGTAGAAAATACATTATTCATGATTGTATAAATACCTGAATGTTTACATGTAAGTGTCTGTAAACTAGATAAGTTTATGTAGAAAATACATTATTCATGATTGTATAAATACCTGAATGTTTACATTTAAATATCTGAAAACTAGATAAGTTTATGTAGAAAATACATTATTCATGATTGTATAAATACCTGAATGTTTACATGTAAGTGTCTGTAAACTAGATAAGTTTATGTAGAAAATACATTATTCATGATTGTATAAATACCTGAATGTTTACATGTAAGTGTCTGTAAACTAGATAAGTTTATGTAGAAAATACATTATTCATGATTGTATAAATACATGAATGTTTACATTTAAATATCCGAAAACTAGATAAGTTTATGTAGAAAATACATTATTCATGATTGTATAAATACCTGAATGTTTACATGTAAGTGTCTGTAAACTAGATAAGTTTATGTAGAAAATACATTATTCATGATTGTATAAATACCTGAATGTTTACATGTAAGTATCCGAAAACTAGATAAGTTTATGTAGAAAATACATTATTCATGATTGTATTAATACCTGAATGTTTAATGTAAGTGTCTGAAAACTAGATAAGTTTATGTAGAAAATACATTATTCATGATTGTATTAATACCTGAATGTTTAATGTAAGTGTCTGTAAACTAGATAAGTTTATGTAGAAAATACATTATTCATGATTGTATAAATACCTGAATGTTTACATGTAAGTATCCGAAAACTAGATAAGTTTATGTAGAAAATACATTATTCATGATTGTATAAATACATGAATGTTTACATGTTAGTATCTGAAAACTAGATAAGTTTATGTAGAAAATACATTATTCATGATTGTATAAATACCTGAATGTTTACATGTAAATATCTGAAAACTAGATAAGTTTATGTAGAAAATACATTATTCATGATTGTATAAATACATGAATGTTTACATGTTAGTATCTGAAAACTAGATAAGTTTATGTAGAAAATACATTATTCATGATTGTATTAATACCTGAATGTTTACATGTAAATATCTGAAAACTAGATAAGTTTATGTAGAAAATACATTATTCATGATTGTATAAATACATGAATGTTTACATGTTAGTATCTGAAAACTAGATAAGTTTATGTAGAAAATACATTATTCATGATTGTATAAATACCTGAATGTTTACACGTAAGTATCCGAAAACTAGATAAGTTTATGTAGAAAATACATTATTCATGATTGTATAAATACCTGAATGTTTACATGTAAATATCTGAAAACTAGATAAGTTTATGTAGAAAATACATTATTCATGATTGTATAAATACATGAATGTTTACATGTTAGTATCTGAAAACTAGATAAGTTTATGTAGAAAATACATTATTCATGATTGTATTAATACCTGAATGTTTACATGTAAATATCTGAAAACTAGATAAGTTTATGTAGAAAATACATTATTCATGATTGTATAAATACATGAATGTTTACATGTTAGTATCTGAAAACTAGATAAGTTTATGTAGAAAATACATTATTCATGATTGTATAAATACCTGAATGTTTACATGTAAGTGTCTGAAAACTAGATAAGTTTATGTAGAAAATACATTATTCATGATTGTATAAATACCTGAATGTTTACATGTAAGTGTCTGAAAACTAGATAAGTTTATGTAGAAAATACATTATTCATGATTGTATTAATACCTGAATGTTTACATGTAAATATCTGAAAACTAGATAAGTTTATGTAGAAAATACATTATTCATGATTGTATAAATACATGAATGTTTACACGTAAGTGTCTGAAAACTAGATAAATTTATGTAGAAAATACATTATTCATGATTGTATAAATACATGTATGTTTACATGTAAGTGTCTAAAAAACTAGATAAGTTTATGTAGAAAATATGTTATTCATGATTATATAAATACCTGAATGTTTACATGTTAGTATCTGAAAACTAGATAAGTTTATGTAGAAAATACATTATTCATGATTGTATAAATACCTGAATGTTTACATGTAAGTGTCTGAAAACTAGATAAGTTTATGTAGAAAATACATTATTCATGATTGTATTAATACCTGAATGTTTACATGTAAATATCTGAAAACTAGATAAGTTTATGTAGAAAATACATTATTCATGATTGTATAAATACATGAATGTTTACACGTAAGTGTCTGAAAACTAAATAAATTTATGTAGAAAATACATTATTCATGATTGTATAAATACATGTATGTTTAAGTGCTTGAACACAAGGTAAGTTGCTAAAAATAATTAAAAATGGAAACAATGCATTTCCAGTACTCTGCTTTGGAATTTTGCTTTGCTTGCTAAAGATTTGCATGGAAATCACAGTCTACTGTACAGTCTTCTGTAAATAATTCTGCAGTGAAATAGATATAGTTTAACCAAAGAAACAGCTCTACGACATTCCACGAAATTTGTGTGGAATTTCATGAAGAAATATTCTTAAAAAAAAAAGATAATATGAAATTAAGATACTCTGGAACGTGTGCAGACCCATTATCTTATTTCTTTTTGGAAAGAGCATTTACAATGTTTGCCATATTTTCAAAATTAGCATGTTTATAAAAGACAGTTTTATGAAAATGCTGATTATTACCTATATATCGAGTTTCAGATAGTACATTTGTATACTTTGTGTACTTATACATAGGTTTATGTGTTCTTATGTGTAAATATTAATTGGATGTGTAAACAAGAGTATAATTCTATTTCAACATCGCTGTTTGTCCCTTGAGGTGATGTTGGTATTGTTTATAACAAACTGTTTGTTGTGATAATTTGTTTGTTTGTTTGAAATGGTTCAATAATGATGAAAACTAATACTTAACTGTGTGCTTGAACAAATCCCCATGTACATGAACGCGATCCTTTGTGATATCTACCATGTCTACTAACACATTAGGCCATTAATTGCTTGACTCTCATCCCCAGCTGCCCCCCTAATTTTCATGCTTCTCTGACCCTTTTTATTTTCATAATTACTATTTTTTATTATTTATTTATTTATTTAAAAAAAACAACAGAAATTTTAAAATAAAAAAATAAAAAATACCCCCCCCCCCCTCCCCCTTCTTAAAATAAAATTGGATGATAATCTAGCAATTGATTTACAATAGCCTTAATGCTTTGAGCAACCTCCGGTTCAACTGCAATTAATCATGTATGCTGTTTGCCTGTCTACCTACTTGTAGCTATCAGTTTGTGCATGGAAGCCAGCTTTTTACCTCGAGTGGTACCAAGTATTTCCACGGCTTCAACATCAGCATGTTTGGCAGTCCAGATAGGTCCCAGGTGGTTTGTCAGAACAATGTGACAAGAACAGACAGCAGTGTGAGTATTTGTAGCCCTGGATCGATTGTTTCATATTACGCAGGATAAACATAAAAATGCATTAATTTTATAGTTTCAGTAAATATTGAAACAAATGGTTAGTTAACTTGGTAAGAGTTTTTTCACTAGCTTGCTTACTCTCTGTTTTCTCGCCTGAAAACTCAGTTAATTGCACATACCGGGGGAACCATCTACAATGTCCGGGCTCGATTAACTCAGTCGGTTACGCATCTGACTATCAATCCAGGGGTCGTGAGTTTGAATCCCCCGCCCGGCAACAGTTCACGTGATGATTGATATACGACATTGTGTCTCATTACCATTCATCTTTCACCACTGATTCAAGTGGGAAAGTTATCAGTTACTTGCGGAGATTGGGTGTGCTCGAGTACTGGTTTATCCGAGGAAACAGTGCTTAGGTTAACTGATCGTCTGTTAGCCCACGATGGCATAAAAATGATGCTAAATATTCAATCAGTCAATAAACCATCTACAATGTGGTAACAGATCAATTTGTGAGTGACTGATCAGGAATCCCATTGTTTGGTGTTATTTTTTTTTATCAACATTCCTTCTTATTGATAATGATAATATCCTTAAACAGAGACTTAAGATAGAGTAATTCAATGGAATTGCAGTTTTGAAGAAAAACAACTGATGTGTGTACAAACTCGCATTAAAATCTGCGGGGTAACCATAAACATGTGGTCTAAAGTTCTGTCTAGAAATCATTTTCTGTGCACAATTAAATGCTCAGTTTCAGTAATTGTGCAGTTCTGGTTGTAATACCAGCATCTGCAATACATCTTTTATCTATATTATTTGTGGCAGTATAGGTGTGATTTAGGTGGAAATATTGAACTAAAACTGTACAGATATTGAGACACCTTTCTGTTAAAGACTTTGGGCTTGTGATTCTCAAATACACCACATATATGTTACTGTTAATTTTTATTTATACTGTCCAAGTACTTTAGTTGCAAGTTTCAAAATTTAATTAAAGTAAGATGAATAAAGTTTAAGAATCTTGAAGGTGGTAATGAATATGTTGAATGAGGAGATGGTGTTAGTTGTTCTGGCGTTACGCAGTATAACAGTGAATATTGAAGTTTGAAATAAAATGTCCACTATTATAATTTAACACTTCAGCTTTAATTTTTTTTCATGGAATATTTACTCCCCCAACCCAACCCCAGTACAAAAAATATGCTATAATAATTGGACATATTGGCTTGTAAATACAGCTCCTAGATCTTACAAGTTATTGAACTGTCCACATCAGGTCATTTATGTTAGAAGTTATGGTCCTATAATTATCAAAAGTTGCTTTATTTTGGCGCAGTCACTTTCGCCACAGGTCAGCAATCTAAGACTAGTGTGGCCCTCTTGTTTAATAACAGTTTAGTAAAAATAAAGAATAGGTGAAGATAAGGACAAATACACACTCGTCAGGTGAAATAAATTTACAATCATGGTATTAAAATGGAAAACATTAACATTTATATTATAAATATGGAAAACCTTTACAATTATGGAATTAAATGGAACACTTAAAGTTTAAGAGTTTGAAAGACATTTACAATTTTATTATTATAGTGGGAAATATTTACACTAATATTATTAAAGTGGAAAACATTTACAATTACATTTTAGCCATTTCGTCATGCCGGAAAACCAGACATTGCTAAAGTATGCCCTGTTTTGTATATTTCTCATTAATTGAACATGCTTATTTTTGTTTTTGGCTGGTCGTCCAGGGAAAATGTTAGTTTATGTTGCATAAAATGTTGAGGCATGCATGAGGATAGTAGTACTAGGTGAAGGATTATGGAAGTTTGACATCTCTATCTTGAAGTATATCATCTCTTTTCTGCCTTTTAAATATTTTTAATTTTACATGTTCTCTGGAAAAGCTTAGCAAATATTATGTATGTGATGGTTGGATGGGAGATTTATTTGAAACCTCTTTTTAATTTTTAAAGGGAGAAAGTTGACGTCCAACCCTCCCTTTTTTTGTTGGATATAATAAATGGATGAATGAATTGTATTTTTACAGTGTATCAACATATAAAAGGTATATGAATATTCCAGGCTTGCTCTCCTTGTACAAAAGCAAATTAACATACATATTGAAAAAAACATGTCAACGAATGAAGTGAACCTAACTTTAATTTGTGATCTCTTGTGACAAATGTGGGTTTTAGTGGTCCTGTCATCACTAATTTAGCACCCTTGACCACATATATGGTCATGGCAAAAATGATACTTTGGACAAGACTGCCATTTCATGAATTCCTAAACATCTGCAGAATTTGGCAACTGTTCCTATTCTCAGCAGATTTGTCAATTTACTTATCTTTTTTTGGTCAGTATTTCTGAAATTTCTCAAGTGTCAAGTTCTGTCATTATAAAGATTCTTACTTCATTCCAAGCCAACTCAAACTAACCAATTAAATTGCAATGATTTCATTGATTGAATTTAAGAGATGAGGTTGGGGTTTGATTGTTAAAAAATATTTCTGTGAAATACATATACATATACCTTGAAAAAGAATCTCTAAGATAGATATGAAACACAGTAGATAATTACCTGGAGCAAAGTACTTGTTAAGCCTCTGAGTGAAATGTAAACCTTTCTGATGACATTGATCTATGTAGATGGTTCCATTCATACAATAGAATTAGACTGGGACCTGTAAGCTGAGTTGGTAGCACATCTGACTATCAATCCAGGGATTGTAAGTTTGAATCCCCACCCGCCCACAGTTTCTGTGATGAATGTTATATACAACATTGTCTCCCAATATTATTTGTCTCTCAATGCTGATTCAAATGGGAAAGTTATCAGTTACTTGCAGAGATGGGTGTGCTTGAGTACTTGTTAACCTTCCAGGATCCCAGGAAAGAGTGGATAGGTTAATTGATCGTCTGTTGGCCCTTGATGGCATAAAATAATGCTAAATATTCAATCAGTTGATCATCAATTGTATTTATGCAGGAATTGTTTCCATTGCTTTGGTGGCATGCACACTATTAATGCAGAGAGCAGGGTGGTATCCTTTAGTGCATGGTTTTGTTTTATTATGAATTGCCTTGATATTGGCATGTAACCGGATTGAGCGTCTTATAGTATGTTATAAATGGGAAGTTGAAGCAGATAGATAGTTATACAAGAGGTGTTGGTTTTGTTTCTTTGCTTGGTATTATGAATTGCTCGTATTTAAGCATGGATGTGATATAAGTATAACCATCAGATTTTCTGTTGTGAATGTTTAAATTAACAATATGGTGTAAAATTTGATTCTTATCCAACAATACAAATGACACTTATATTTCCATTGAAGAAATAAACTTTTATAGACCAAAAGTATTATAACTGATAAATTTGTATACACATTTAAGCTTCTGAACCGTTGTTCAGTTTGGAGTTACGTATGTATTTGTCTGAAAATAACCACAATATTGGTATAAAGTGAATACGATTATCATATAGATGCAACCAATAACTAATTTTGTATTTAGGTTAATTTTATATTTATGTTCCTTTTACATTTAGGTTAAAGTTATATTTAGGTTAATTTTATATTCATGTTCCTTTTACGTTTAGGTTAAAGTTATATTTAGGTTAATTTTATATTCATGTTCCTTTTACATTTAGGTTAAAGTTATATTTAGGGTAATTTTATATTCATGTTCCTTTTACATTTAGGTTAAAGTTATATTTAGGGTAATTTTATATTCATGTTCCTTTTACATTTAGGTTAAAGTTATATTTAGGTTAATTTTATATTCATGTTCCTTTTACATTTAGGTTAAAGTTATATTTAGGGTAATTTTATATTTATGTTCCTTTTACATTCAGGTTAAAGTTATATTTAGGTTAATTTTATAGTTTGGTTAATTTGATATTCAGGTTAATTTTACATTTAGATTAATTTTATATTTATAAGTTATATTTTCCAGCCTTGAATCAATAGACATGACTGCTATTACTGCCAAAATGGAATTTTCTGACTTTTCATTTGAGTTTAACAGAGTTGAATAGGACTCTATGAAATAAGTTATTTCATCATATATTATTGTCTTGACTTTTTATTTATTAGGCTAGATTTGAATTCTAGAACAAAATATAGTATTTGCATACAATGTATTCTTTTTCAAAAAGAAACTTGTTTGTTTGCATGCACAAGTCAATGCATTGGATCAGTGGGCATTTTTGTATTCATTTAATGCTCTATTTTTTGTTCTTCATTGTAGGTATACAAATTCTTGTGACATGAAAATCTGATTTCAGCATAGTACCATAACATTTGTTGGCATCATGTTATTTACTAAAATCTCAAAATGTTTTAATTTTGTGTGAGATGTTAAAAAAGATAAAGGTTTCTGTAGAAGTACTTCATTGTTCATTGACAAGAATTATGATTGTAATGCAGCTTTAAAGTTGCTAATGCATCTTTAAAGTCGCATTAATTCAAATATGTCAAAAAATCCATTTGGTATATATATATAGTATTTAAATAAATATCTATATATTTAATGTACTGTGAAATCATTAATTTTCGTTGGTATTAATTTTCATTGCTTTTGGTTCAAGGACATATTTGTGGAGATATAAGTTCATTGAATTCGAGTACATGTATTTTATGACAACACATTTAAATTACTGACCTGTACCAGTATTTAGTTGCTTCCTGCACCTACACAAATGTCATGTGGTTATAAATGCTCTACACAACATAATCATGGGGAGAGGTGTCAATGAGTGGGCGCTTTGGTGTTTTATCAAACTGTTATGAAAACAACAATTGGGGAGGATGTGTCATAAACACAAAACATCTAATATTTGCATGCATATTTTATGTACTGAAATAGATGGAATAGTAATACAATTAATACCGTATTTTAACTTAGTCAGTGCACTTAATTAAAGATTTCAAATTTCAATTTTGTTTTCAATAGATCTAATAGCTAAATGCACATGCTAAACAGAAACTATCAGGTAACATATTAATCTAGCTAAAAAAAGGTAGGTCTACATTTAAGGTACAGGTAAATGCTATGCAGTTGGGATGTAATAAAATTTTATCCATGACCATTTTGTTGAGATTTAATTTTGTTGTCGTGGTTTCCCAGGAAATCAACAAAAATTAGTACTGAACAAAAATTAATGATTTCACAGTATGCATGTTCCGAGTATCAGCCCCGTGCATGAGAATACCTGATAACCTTAGTACATGGACACTTCTGTGAACACAACACATAGAAAAATTCTCAAATTATACTTTGAGTGTATAATTTAGAAATTTGGCTGAACATTTACAACAATTGAACTCTAGTGAACTTTGACCTTTTTGTTACTTCAGGCAATGCGAGAACCAAAGCAGGTGTCGGCCATGATATGTCGCAGTACAATGGTACCTTCACAGGATGATTCAGGAGAAATCATGTCAACACAGTCAACTAGGTAAGTAGAGCAATGAGATGAAGAACTGCAGTGATTGCACATGTAAGTCGCCGAGGTTTGAGCTGTTTACCTCCTCTGGTATAGACTCTCCTATTCCTGCCCTCTGCAGCCTGTTTCTGGATCATTACATTATCATTTTAGAGGGGTGTTAACATTTTACTGATGGAGATCGGGTATTATCCTCCTGCACATGTTTTGGTCTTCAGTTAAATATTTTAAAAACAATTTAATTTAATGAAATTAACTAATTCTTGAAAAATTCTTTATAATAGCTGTGACATTTTCTTTGAGTCCAAAGAGAGTCGGCCGTGGGATCAAGAAATTGGTAAACTGATACTGAAAGCAGAAAATTTAAAAGCATGTCTAGACAATCTAGCATCTGGGTATAATAAAAACAGTTGGCAATGTAAAGTTTTCTTGACAACTTTAACCCGCCTTAAAGTTGTTTTGGCTAGGCACTTATTACTAGTTGGCCAATATTACCAAACAAAAACTATGCTTGCATAGAAAGTTGAATTTTCAGCATGGGTTTATATCAGGTGGCTAAATATTGTTATCCCTTGGAATTGCTTCATGTGCTTTTTATGCTCCCTGATGAGTGAGCGTATAGCTTCTGCTTTGTTAGTCTTTCCATCCATGCCATGTCCGAATTCTTGTCCAGAACATAACTCCAAAACTACTGAGCGAATCAAATGACACTTGGAACATTGATGGAGGGTAATGTGTGAAAGTGCAGAGAAAGAATTGTAACTCTATCTTGACAGAATTATCTCCCCCTTTTTAGCTGGCCGGGAGGAATGTCCAAGGAGAGCTATTGCCATGATCCTGGTGTCGGCATCGTCTGTAGACACCCAGATTAAACTTTTGCATTAAAGTTTTGGTTTTTGCGCCAAGTTCTAAACTATTTTTCTGATTCTGTTCACATTTGCTTTCCTGCTTCATTACACATTGGTTTTTATGCTTTTGATATATATATTGACCCAGGTAAGGCAATCTACCAATGGACTTAGCCATACAAGCAGGTTAAACTTTTGTGAGTTTTATCCCATCGGCAAGCTTTGTTGTCTTCTGACAACTCTTGTTTTACATTATATTTGGTTAGTTTTGATTGACCAGAGCATAATTATTATCTTCGAAAATATGGAAGAGAATCCAACATGACTTGGAACCTTGATAGAGGGCAATGAGTGGAAGTGTAGAGAGAAAAAATCATAACTGTATCCTGTAATAATGACAGGATTACTTCCCCCTATGCATTTTATTTTTGGTTAAATTTGTTTATCCAGGGCATATCTTCAAAAGTATGGAAAAGAATCTAACAAGCCTTGGAACAAGGATAGAGCGCAGAGTGCAAGACCCAAAAATGCATCTTGAATATTTTCAGAATGAACTTCCTTTTACGATCCCTTTCCCTTGACAAGCACAATGTAGCTACTACTCAAGCACTCATTTGGGGATCATTGATTGGTTCTTCTGATACACTTTTATATTACTTAAAGTTACTGACAATCACAATTTTTGTAGCAACCTTTTTTATATTTCAAATGTAGCAATTTTCAACTTAACACAAAAGGTGATGCATTTATGTCCTGTATATATTGTCTTATGTAGAAATTGTGTTTAACTCTGTTTCAGTCTTGGGGAACATCTAGTCAAGATTGTATATAATGAGACATGTCTGGATGTGAAAAATGGGACAGAGTCATCAATCAGAAACTTGTACAAAGCCAGTGGATTTGATGTAAAAGGTAAACAGCTTATTGACTTATTTACTAATTGATATTATTTGACATAGTTGTTTATTATTTGTTTTTATAAATCTGTAGCTTTGCTCGGTTGGTGTCTTATCTTTATGTTTGTATTTAAAGATCTGGAGTTTTGTCTGGTTGGTGTCTTACTGCATATCTGTATTTATAGGTCTGTTGCTTTGACTGTTGGTGTCTTACCTTTGTATTTGTATTTATAGATCTGGAGAATGATATCCAAGTTCATTTCGCTGACGAGACGTAAGTAAAATTGGTTATTGGTAATATACAGTTGAACTTTTTGGATCGAATACAGATGGTCTGAACACCACATACAGCTCAAACTACTTATCTGGTCCAGGCCGATTCCTATTTCAATGTACATGTATATACATGTATGTTGAACAATACTTGGCTCGAGCCATTGAAGTTCTATTTATACCTATAAAATGACCATAACAGCAGTATTGTGATTAATAAATACAATATACATAATATGATAATATATTTTGTTTTCTTTAATAATCAAGGTAGAAAAGTGTATTCCATTATAAATCTTTTGTAAAACAGCTACTGGGGTTTTGTTTTACTGAATGAAAAATCCATCGAGGGCTTACAGACGGTCAGTTAACCTTACCACTAGGATCCTGGATGGCTAACTAGCACTCAACCACATCCATCTCTGCAAGTAACTGGTAACTTTCCCACTTGAATCAGAGATGAGAGATAAATGACATCGAGACATATTGTTTTATAGCAGTCAACATTAAAACTGTCCCTGGAATGATAGTCACACTTGCTACAGACTACACTTACTGGGCCTGAAAATTATAATAGACAACCCTTCTTAGTTGGAAAGGAATGGCCCTTAAATGAAGATGAAATAAAAAATCTTAAAATTAAGGGATAAGAATGTGTCGTTTAATAGTTTAATAATACAAATTTTTGTTTCTGCAGACCCACCAGGTCTTGTCCCAAAGGACGAACAGCAGTTGTCAGTCTTCGCTGTGACATTGACGAGAAAGGCAACGTGATCAACTTGCCACCCAAGTGTGCCGATGGTACATGTGATGGATGTACATTTCACTTCATGTGGAGCACGAGACTGGCCTGTCCCATATGTGAGAAGGAAGAATTCAAGCGTTTGGTCGGGGAATGCGTCTCCGGATCCCAAACCATACATTACTTTCCACCAAAGTATGTCTTCATATTTGCTATAAACCTCATTTGAGTTTCACCAACACTAATTTATCTATTAAGAAAAAGCTTAAAACATGCAGAAATGTGTATACTGATTTGAATACAACAAACCTGAATGCTATGTAAACATTAACAAATATAAGTGTTTGAATATCACTTTAATTGTTAAAGTAATTGTTTGTTAAACTCGACCTTGATGTATTGTGATGTAGAAGTAGTAAATTATTGATAATTTTGCTAGCATCTTCCCTATTTGCGAGTTAGACTGTAAAAATGGTCCTAGCTCTCCCCACTAAGGACCATAACTAGCTCTCCCCACTAAGGACCATAACTAGCTCTCCCCACTAAGGACCGTTACTAGCTCTCCCAGCTAAGGACCATTCCTAGCTCTCCCAGCTAAGGAATGTAACTAGCTCTTCCCGCTAAGGATCTTTACTAGCTCTCCCCGCTATGGACCATTACTAGCTCTCCCAGCTAAGGACTGTTACTAGCTCTCCTCCACTAAGGACCTTTATTAGCTCTCCCCACAAAGGACCATTACTAGCTCTGCTTGCTAAGGATCATAATTAGCTCTCTCCACAAAGGACCGTTACTAGCTCTCCCTGGTAAGGACTGTTACTAGCTCTCTTAGCTAAGAACCATTATTAGCTCTTCCCCACTAAGGACCATTACTAGCTCTCTCCACAAAGGACCATTACTAGCTCTCCCCGCTAAGGATCATAATTAGCTCTCTCCACAAAGGGCCGTTACAAGCCCTCCCTGGCAAGGACCATTACTAGCTCTCCCAGCTAAGAACCATTATTAGCTCTCCCCCACTAAGGACTGTTAATAGCTCTCCCCCAAAAGGAGCATTACAAGCTCTCCCCGCTAAGGAATATAATTAGCTCTCTCCACAAAGGACCGTTACTAGCCCTCCCTGGTAAGGACCATTACTAGCTCTCCTCGCTAAGATCCATAATTAGCTCTCTCCACAAAGGACCGTTACTAACGTCCCTGGTAAGGACCGTTGCTAGCTCTCTCCACAAAGGACCATTACTAGCTCTCCCCACTGAGTGCCATAATTAGCTTTCTCCACAAAGGACCATTACTAGCCCTCCCTGGTAAGGACTGTTACTAGCTCTCTCCACAAAGGACCATTACTAGCTCTCCCCACTCAGTGCCATAATTAGCTTTCTCCACAAAGGACCATTACTAGCCCTTCCTGGTAAGGACTGTTACTAGCTCTCTCCACAAAGGACCATTACTAGCTCTCCCCGCTAAGGGCCATAATTAGCTCTCTCCACAAAGGACCATTACTAGCCCTCCCTGGTAAGGACCCTTACTAGCTCTCCCAGCTAAGAACCGTTACTAGCCCTTCCTGGTATGGACCGTTTCTAGCTCTCTCCACAAAGGAACATTACTAGTTTTCCCTGCTAAGGATCATTACTAGCTCTCCTGGCTAAGGATCATTACTAGTTCTCCCAGTTAAGGACTGTTACTAGCTCTCTCCACAAAGGACCATTACTTGTTTTCCCAGCTAATGATTGTTACTAGCTCTCCCAGCTAAGGATCATTACTAGCTCTCCCAGCTAAGGACTGTTACTAGCTCTCCCAGCTAAGGATTGTTACTAGCTCTCCCCCGCTAAGGACTACTTATAAGTATTAAGTAGTAGTGTTACATTTTTAAACTGTATATTTGCCACTTGCAGACACTGTATAGTGAAAGAAGAGATTCAGACAGAAAAAAGAACATGTACGATGCAGTTGACAGCTCTGCCTCTGGCTGTGAGTACATCAAATAAATATTGTTTCTGTTCAAATGTGTTGTCTCTAGGGTAACTAAAATAAATTAAAAATCTTAGTCAAATTCCATGTATGAAATGGGACAACATAAAGCTAAGCATAACTAAAACATACCTAAGGCCTAAGTCATCAAACATGGAAGTCTAGGGCTAAAAAGGACTTACACTGAAAATGGAAAAAATATCTCCTCATATCTATATACATGTTGCCACAACAATCGACACCACTTATCATTTATCAACATATAAAAACTTTAATAGGAGTTATTCTCCTTTATTGAGTGACAGGATTTATTCTCCTTTGTAAACTGACTGGAGTTATTCTCCTTTGATAACTGACAAAGAGTTATTCTCCTTTAATAACTGACAGGTCGTAGTCTCCTTTAATAATTGACAGAGAGTTATTCTGCTTTAATAACTAACAGAAGTTATTTTCCTTTATAAACTGACTGGAGTTATTCTCCTTAAATAACTTGTAGGGAGTTATTCTCCTTTGATATAAACACGATTGCTGTCGCTGTATTGTAGTTTGGTGGTCTGTCCGATTAGACAAAGTTTCCTGCAGTAAAGCTGGGACTTTTAATGATATGCATACTCTAAAATTGATGTGTATATACCAAGGAATTATATAGAGAAGGAAAAGTAACTGACGGAGATTTTGTGAATGCTCACATTTTCACGCAAAATCTCACAATATCTCATTTTCAGTTATCTTGACTTCCGTTCAACTCAGAAACACAAATCAAATTTCTTACATTGTAGAATGATATTCTCATCAAAACAATACCATTCCCTGAAATGTGTGTTTAAAATTGTTAGAATACTTTTGAATACAAAATGTGTATACTGCGGCTAAAATAACGACAAAATACGAGAAATTTTCCATCAAACCTCAATATCTTTAATTCAAGATCACTTTGCGTGATCGAAACATGTTTAATTTTTTAAGATGACAAACAATTTATATTTTATATACAAGAAATCAGTTGCCTGTGAATTATGAATGATAAATTTGCTAAATAATTAATCCTTTGTGTGCTATTTTTTCAATGTTTAGTTAGGAGGTGCAAGTTTCCTATCCTTCTATACAAGTTCTTGGTATATAGCCATAAACAGGAATGAGATAAATGTACTGAATAGTTCTATTAGTGTAATAAATAAAATAATGTGTACCCATATACATAGTTCTGGTATTAATACAGCATTGTTTAAAGAGATATTGAGCAAAGTACATCGTTGAAACATTTTACTTTCTTTTGGGCAATCTCACAAACAATATATATATGGGCAATCAATATGAAATATGTGCTGATTGAGTATGTTTTTTCTCATTACAGATTTATTGAGAAGTAATTAAATTACACTTTTTTTACGCGAATTGAAGCTGTTTACTGGAATATAATCACTACTAAAAGTCACATTGTTCTCTCCCTTGTCTCTCGTTTCTTGAAATGTGGAGGTTTCATTGACACCTTCCTCCCAACCTCATTGAGTGGCAATTGTGTTTTAATTATTGATATTGAATTTATAGTTGATTTTCAAATATACACATTGACTTCTGTCTAGACTCTTCAAACCTTTCCATGTTAATATATATTAGTAATGCACCATCTAGAGATGAATTGCTAATTACGCAGGTGGCATTTGCTTCATAAATAGGCATGTCTTGTCTGTGTAAGTTCCACCAAAATGTTCATCTAGTTTATCAATTATTATTCAGTACAAACTGTCTATTTCAATGGTAGCTTATTCTCATTGAGTGATAGTTTAAATATAACTTGTACCTTTATATTGCAGTTCCAAGTGGCTATTCCAGTTGTTGTTGGTTTGGCAGTGATACTAATGTTTCTGCTCTGCTTTTTCTGGAGGAAAAACAAAAAGTAGGAAATTGCAAAACTATACACTTTGATATTTTTACCAATTTTTAAATTACTGTATAAATGAACAAGAACGACTATTTTTACAGTTACAACTTGTGTTCAAATTAAATGTTTTTAAATGGACAGTTTACAGTTGGCAGTATCCCCTTAATGATTTTGCATAGGTGGACAATAACCCCTTAATTTCTTGATGATATTTCATATTCTCCTTGATGGAAAAAACACACTTATTGATGTCATTCTTGATGAAATGGACCTGGAATCTTCCTTCCTTTGTTGTCAAATAACCAACCCAATTCATTCATTCATTCATATACTCATTCATTCATTCATTCATTCATTCATTCATTCATTCATTCATTCATTCATTCATTCATTCATTCATTCATTCATTCATTCATCCATCCATCCATCCATCCATCCATCCATCCATCCATCCATTCATTCATTCTCTTGATGGAACATACACACTTATTGATGTCATATTCTCCTTTGTGGAATATTACACACTTATTTATATGACATAAGAATATAATATACTTACTGTCAAATAAAACATGAGAACATTACATATGTAATTTTGCCATATCCACTGTGCTTTTCAGCACCATTGCTGTTTTTCTTGCAGCCCATAACGAGTCCTAAAACTCGCCAATTTTGATCATTAACAATAACATTTGAATTGAATTGATTGATTGAATATTAAGCATCATTTTTATGCCATATAACATTGTAAGGTAATTCTCACAATGGTATGAGGGTGAGACATACTGATTGCTATGTGATGATTATATCTGTAGGCTGGAGTATCGCTACATGAAGCTTGTGGAAGGGTCTGGTGGTAACGATGAAGAACTACCTGCAGCGGACAGTTGTGGACTGGAAGAAGGTGAGGATGAGATGGGAGACTCAGTCCAGATTCGTGACAGTAAGGGAGCAAGGTTCTTCAAGAAACTGTCCAACAAAATAAAAAAGGTAGGCTGAGTTTATGGAATGGTTTGCTTGTCAGAGGTATAATTGGCTTCCAATAATAAACTTCTACAAGGCTGTATTTTATTAATATTTGGTGAGTAGCTGTGTATTTATAAAATATAGATTAAATTTGATATTTCAATTCATAAGAAAAATGTCTGCTTGTTTTATTATGATACATGCTTGTTATATTCTTGGGCATGGTATAATCAGAATTATATGGAATGTATATTGTTGCAATTTTCTGATTTTACTGAAAAGTTTCACTGATTTCAATATTAAGAATATTAAGAAAGTGTTACAGACTGTAAATTGTATTGAATACATGAAGTTAATTAGGTTATTCATTCATGATATTGTTTCTAGTAATTTAGAAAATACATTTAAGGAATAATTTTTTTTGTTGAAAGTTCACATGAACTTGATATTACACATGCAAAGTAAGTCCACCCCCAAGGTGTTCATGTACACTTTACTTGTTGTACATGTATATGTAAGTTGTTGTCTCATTAATATTCAACAAATAAAGTTGATTATATTTATATGGTTATTACACTCAACACCATGTCTTGTTTTTCATTTGTCAAACATTAATAACCACTTAATCTCACTGCAGAGGTCATGGATACGAGCCTAGCTCAGGCTCGAGCTAGGCTCGAATCTTGATGTGAGAAAGTTTGCCAGTTTGCTATAGAAGGACGTTGGTTCTGTTCAGATTCATTCTGAGGTTTTCCTACTCCAATATATAACATATGTTGAAAAAGATGTTTAACCCATTAAAAATAATAATAAAACAGCTAAAAAACAAGCCTCTTTCACTACCTGTTATTTAAGGACATAAAAGTAATAATCACAAATGTCGGGGGTGGGGAACTGATTTTATTGAAAATTATGTCCGAATATAAAGAAGACTGTTCATGGATATGTGAAATGAATAACAAAAAATATATATATGTTCAATGAAAGCATAGCACAAATGTATATTTTATATTGTTTCTTGTATATAAATTCTATAATGCAGATACTAGGTTATTTAATACTGAATTATTTAACAGAAATGTTAGCCTCAACTCATCCAATGTATGGCTGTTCTTCAATGTTTGAAATATTTTTTTATTTGTTTTTGAAACTTTATATCATCTAACAGTTAAGGACGCCTGAGGAAGTATGTATAACTATTGTTAACCAATAATCAATAATTGACATGTCATTCCCCAAAATACATGGTTATGGACCATTTTATTGTTTGGGGTTATTGCAGTTTTTGTTACTTCATGTTATCATATGGTTACGTACGCATATACGTAATCGTGCATTCCAGAATTGTTTGTCTCAAAAATGTGTGTGCAGTAGACATACAATATAAAGTAGGGTGCATGTTTCAATGCTGTTTTGTTGTTCAGGTGGTCTGATCTTGCATGAAATAAAACAAACATGATTTGTTGTTACAACTTTGCCTACTGTCAGTAAGTGGTTACTGGTATACTGTGTAAAACAGTTTCTGTAGAATGTAATGGACAAAAATAATTTCTTTTTTTTCTATTTTGCTTATTACATATCTCACTATACAGTTGTGCCTCTTTTGTGACATTAACATGAATTCTTGCTGAAGAGGAGTAGAGAAAAAGCTTGCATAGCATGCAAGATATCACTGGTGTTAAAAAGTGAGTTTTATTGGACTCTTCTTTAGAAGGAGTGTCACTACGCTGTCTTTAAAAAATCCAAGCTGGTTAATCCCCTGTTCATTTTTTATGAGTAGATACATTCCTGCCACAGAAAAAACATTTTTTTAAACCTTATTTTATTAAGAACTTTGAGCAAAATTCAGCTGTGTAGTGAATCCTGAATATGTTTTTTTGTTTCAACCTTTGGAAAGATAATACAGTTTTTCATAAGCTTTGTATTGCAGATAATTATGATGTCACTATAGCAGGTGATCCATCAGCTATTGATGATGTCACTATAGCAGGTGACCCATCAGCTAATTGATGATGTCACTAAAGCAGGTGATCCATCAGCTAATTGATGATGTCACTAAAGCAGGTGATCCATCAGCTAATTGATGATGTCACTATAGCAGGTGATCCATCAGCTATTGATGATGTCACTATAGCAGTTGACCCATCAGCTTATTGATGATGTCACTATAGCAGGTGATTCATCAGCTCATTGATGATGTCACTATAGCAGGTGATCCATCAGCTAATTGATGATGTCACTATAGCAGGTGATCCATCAGCTATTGATAATGTCACTATAGCAGGTGACCCATCAGCTAATTGATGATATCACTAAAGCAGGTGACCCATCAGCTAATTAATGATGTCACTATAGCAGGTGATCCATCAGCTAATTGATGATGTCACTATAGCAGGTGACCCATCAGCTAATTGATGATGTCACTATAGCAGGTGATCCATCAGCTGTTGATGATGGCACTACAGCAGGTGATCCATCAGCTAATTGATGATGTCACTACAGCAGGTGATCCATCAGCTAATTGATGATGTCACTATAGCAGGTGATCCATCAGCTGTTGATGATGTCACTGCAGCAGGTGATCCATCAGCTAATTGATGGTGTCACTATAGCAGGTGATCCATCAGCTAATTGATGATGTCACTACAGCAGGTGATCCATCAGCTAATTGATGATATCACTATAACAGCTGATCCATCAGCTAATTAATGATGTCACTATAGCAGGTGATCCATCAGCTAATTGATGATGTCACTATAGCAGGTGATCCATCAGCTAATTACAGATCAGTTTATATAATTTATATAGCTTAACCTACAGTTATATGGTTGTGGAAATTTTTACTTTTGCCTTATTTAATTTTATATATTATATATATTATATCATATTATATGTTTTTTATGCGTTATTACTAACAAAGTTAATCTGCCTTAAAATGAATGCCAGGCATTCCTTCAGCAATAGAACTGGCTCTGTTTTTTAACAGAACAGGATTTTTTATTGAGACTAGCATAATACAACTCATTGTGGTAACAAAATGAGTACAAGTATATGACAAATAGTGTGTTAATCTTGCTAAATGTCTGACCAACAATTTCAAGCCTAAAAACAGCTGTTTCATAAAAACTATAAAGCATGTTTCTGCATGCAGTGATTTTATTGTAAAGTAAAGTGTTGCTTATAATAATCTATCGACCAAATGATAACAGTGCCTAAATGAGAGAATGTTGTAAATATGCTACACTGAAGTATTATCCTTGTTGAGGTACAGTGCCTGGTATTGCCTACATGAGAGAATGTTGTAAGTTTGCTACACTGAATTATTATCCTTGCTGAGGTACAGTGCCTGGTATTGTCTACATGAGAGAACGTTGTCAGTTTGCTGCACTGTATCCTTGCTGACATACAGTGCCTGGTATTGTCTACATGAGAGAACGTTGTAAGTTTGCTGCACTGTACCCTTGCTGACATACAGTGCCTGGTATTGTCTACATGAGAGAATGTTGTAAGTTTGCTACACTGAAGTATCCTTGCTGACATACAGTGCCTGGTATTGTCTACATGAGAGAATGTTGTAAGTTTGCTACACTGAAGTATTATCCTTGCTGAGGTACAGTGCCTGGTATTGTCTACATGAGAGAACGTTGTCAGTTTGCTGCACTGTATCCTTGCTGACATACAGTGCCTGGTATTGTCTACATGAGAGAATGTTGTAAGTTTGTTACACTGAAGTATCCTTGCTGACGTACAGTGCCTGGTATTGTCTACATGAGAGAATGTTGTAAGTTTGTTACACTGAAGTATCCTTGCTGACGTACAGTGCCTGGTATTGTCTACATGAGAGAATGTTGTAAGTTTGCTACACTGAAGTATCTTTGCTGATGTACATGTAGGACATGATATTCCACCCAGTCATATATGGACATATATATATATATATATATATATATATTTATATATATATATATATATATATATATACCATTGCCGTATTAACGAAGATTCGAAATAAGTTAATTTAAATAACAATATTGTTAATATCTTTTATTTCCAGTCCGACGATGCCTTTGACTCTGCACTGATGAATGAACGGATGCCTCTCACGTAGGTCAAGGGAGAAGATGAAAATCAAAGAGGTTAACGACGCAACTTCTAAACTTCTAACTAGGAACATGGAGACATTCTACTCAAAGCTGATATATACGCATACATTTTGCTCAAGAAATAACCAGTAAGGTTGCTTTGCTGTCATACCAAATATACAATATCTACAGATATAGCTGCATTTTTAATTTAATGATTTCAGGCCAGACTTAAGTTAAATGCAATAGAGATTTGTCTCGATGTATTATTGATTATAAGTCACCTACCGGTTTCACTGTAGAGGATTATAGGTTTAGTGTCCGCAAGAAAGATAACTCAAAAAGTATCCAAGCTAGGTTTGTGAAACTATGCATGTGGATAGAGGGCATTAAGGTTATAATGCTAGTCATTTTTTATTATATTTCAGTTGGACAAAAATTGTGGATGGTATGTAAATAAAATTGGTAAACCGGTAAGGGACTTATGTATTGCTTACAATACTCTAGTGTCTTGTTCAAAGTTAAGTTGTTCATGGCTCATTCAACAGATTCTTAATAATTCCCCTTTAATCCTTATCATTTTGTAAAACAAAAACAAAAATGAATACTTTTTTCTGACCATGAAGCGTGTATTTGGGCTATAACTATTACATATTTCAGTGTTTTATATGGATCATGTAGAAAGTTTGAGTTAAATATACATACATGTTTACAAAATGTCATTGCAACTTTTAGCAATGTTGAAAATAATAACATACATGTTTGTTATGTATGAATTGATCAGCATAAAACTCAAATTTTGAAAGTGTCAGCAGAATTGTAAGGAAATAGCAACATACATGTATGTATAAAAATCACTTCTAATTTAAACTCGCAGAATTAGATTTACATTTTTTTGTGTATTGATTTTTATACATTTTCTGATATATACTTTTGATTGAAACTAATTTTGTTGTTTTTGTTAGAAAATTGAATTTGTTGTATATTGTTTCTCAATAGTTTGAATTCTGATTCTCAAGTTTGTATGAAAAAACAATTTACAGTTGCCTGAATTAAGCAAAATTGATATGACTTGATAAATCAATGGAGATAGAAAAATTTCCATTAACTGTTACGGCATTTAGATATACATTGGCGTGCTGCTGTTGATAATTCTCTATTTTGTCTATCATTTGCTCTACATTACTGCATTTTGTTTATGTTTTAAATATTTGAGTGTGTTTCCAAGTTGAGTAACCTATATTAACCTATATGTATATACAGAATAAGTGTCGGTACTCATTTAGTGACAGTAATATAGCAGCTGGTGTTTGGTACCAGTTTGTACCAGTCATATTTTGTTAACTGTAAGTAGAATTACTCATAGCTACCAGGTGTTCAGAACACATAGTTACGGATAAATGTTTATTACCTATACATTTATGTTATTACCAAAGGCTTGGTACACATCTGTTCCAGTAATAGTAATTAGAACAAATAATTACAAATAACAGTTGTTTGGTACCAGTATGTACCAATATTATTTAATATACACTATTTATTATTATTTGTTTGGTACAAATTTCTAGCATTTATAGAATTTAGTACCAAGAAGTTGTTTGGTACCAATATACAAATTGTAGCATGTAGTACCAGTAAGACATTACCAATATATTCCAATGATTTTATTTGGTACCAGTCAGTTTATACTATCATTCATTTGATACCATTCTATACCAATTATATAATTTAATACCAATAAGTTGCTACCCGTTGTACCAATATATCTCAGTAATAACATTTAATACTTATTGGGTGGTCCATGACATATAAACTAAGCCAGTAAGTGATTAAGATTTTACTTTTATATTTTTACATTGTGTATATTTTGAAGAAATCCATTTGTTTTAAGGAGACAAATAATTGTGTAAACCTAAAAGTGGTAGTAAACTCTTAACAGTTTCTTTTTAAATCTGTTTTTGGTCATATCCAGATATACAGTCAAACCTGTCTTAAGCAGCCACTCAAGTGAGAGCAAAATTGACCTCTTAAGGCAGGTGGCTGCTTAATACAGGTTGATTAAAACTATAAAAAATGGTCAATTGAAAATGTGGATATTTAAGACAAGTGGTTGCTTAATAGAGGTGACCACTAAAACAGGTTTGACTGTACATGTATATGTGAAAACCGACGATAACCTTAATACTTATTTCTGTGTTTATACATCACAGTTTTATCCCATGGTCTGTATATACATGGTGTGTTATTCTTCGTAAATTATATAACGGTTCATCTGTAAGATGTTTTATTTATTGAGAGATATTGTCATATTTTGACGCTTAGCATTCCATCCCAATGTTTGGTTGTGTATATAATACATTGAAGCTGATCATTCCTTCTCCATGTTAGGTTGTGTACTCAAATGGTCGTGAATTGTTGTGGTTTTGTTATATTGTTGAAATTATAGCCAATCATGCTATATGATCATATATTTTTCATGTGTATTGTCTAACTTCTATAATCTCTTTCTCATACAATTAGTAGATCATGTAGTTTCAAGGACATAATATTGTAATCAGTACTCACATACAATTTTTTACTCATATAATTAATCTCAATGTCCATATGTATCAAAAGTGTCAGATATATTGATATATGTAATAGCATTTGCACACTATAAAACTGTCATATTAATTATAGATGTAAGTTAAAATTTGTATAAATTTTATTTTTGTCTTGATTTAAAGATCTGTGGGGAAATCTAGTAATGGGTTTGATAACTAAGGAATGGATTTATTAATTTGCGAGTATATTTATGAAAATCTTTAGAACAAACTATTAATTAAACAAGGAATGGATGGTTAAATTAAGTTGGGAATGTTTTTTTTTAACCATATATGTAAACCATGGATAGATGATTTGACAATTTGGTTCTAGAAGGTTATCTGAATTTTATATACAAGAAGCTCTCTTATGTAATTTGTATTGTATACCAGACAGAGCTGGAGAGGTGCTTATAAGGAAGGTACGTGTTTTGTGTGCTCCTGTGTCTGTAATGGGTGAATGATATATTATAGACACATTTTGCCAGTGAGATAAAGAAATGTTAGTATACAGATTAACTGAAAAACTAGTGCATCACCTTGGTTTAATATTATAATCATTACATTAGTTGTGCATTTTCCCTATGCTGGAATCATGGAATGTCAGAAGGCTTTCATTGTGGTATAAACTGGATGGGTAAAAGTTATTTGTTATAGCAGCAGTTTGTTGCAGGTTGACATTAATTCAGTGAAACAATAATCTTACAACTTTTTACAATCTTACAAGTCTCATGGTATAAGTTGTGACAAAAAAAATAATTTAGCAAATGCACCTCAAGTAGAGTTCTATATGGTATGTAATACAAATTATGAAATGCAAAGAAGGTGTGTTTTTATGACATAGAAGCAAGAGTAAATGAGATTTATGATACATGTTTCAAACTGATTATGTAGACGCAGCTTAGATATAGACAAATATTTCCTCTAATCCTCTTTTTCCCAAAGCCCTCTCCAACCCTTACCGCCGATGTTTTGCTCATATTTGTCTAGGACAGTGTTATGTATATATTATGGAAGAATATTATAAATCGGTATTTATAAAAAAACATGTAACAACAAAATAGATAGTTATTAAATTGTTTTTCAAGATAATTAATTGAATCAATGATTCAGTCAGTGAAGATAGCAGTAACGGTTATATGTGCATTTTGAATGATTGAATCCTCATTACTAACGACGCTTGGTCAACTGTTGTTATCATCGCTTTAAATGTTGTGAAGTCATCTAATTTAAAATCCACGCTTCCTAGGCTGGCGAAAATAATGGAAGCATTAATTTTGATGTTAAAGTTTAGCTGTTTAAATCATTACTGCTGCCGGTTTAAAACAAACAGATTAAAACAACGTCTATAAACTCAAATAGTCAATGATTGAAAAAAAATCAGACTTTGCTCTCAAAATTTTTAACGAATGTAAACAATGGTTATATGGTTCACTGTTAAAGGAAGTTAACATTAAGTAATGATGACTTAATTCAGTAAATGTAAAAGTATTTAAAGAATATCAAAAAAAAATATTTTTTTGTAAATTATGCTCATCTCCATCAGTTACGTTGTCAAGTCACGATTTGTCAAATCAAGATTTCAACATTTCAGTCTGAATCACTCTTTTATCCAATATTAAAGAAAAAGTTTTGCTCATGGTTTTCAATAAATTCTTTAGTATTGTATGATATCTAGAGAAGGGGGTGTGCAGTCTTATTTCTTGATTGACTCACCTGTTACTGTTCTCAGCTTTTTCTCTGTTTGTCACAAACTGCTTATGTCATAGTGACAAAAGTTCACAAAAGCATTCATGTTATGTTATAAAAACAATGTATATAATCAAGTTACCTAAAAAAAATTATACTTTTTTGTTTAGCTGGGGTTTGAGGTTTTTTAAGTTCTAGGATTTATTTCTTATTTAACTCTTCTCTTGCTGTTTGTGCAAATGATGATATATGTACAACCGCTGTAAACCCTGATCAGAGTCTGGTAGAATCTACATTGTTTGGATCACGGTCAAACTCCTCCCCTATAGTAGTGTAATGGAATGATTTAAAAACAAGTTATATGACAGAAACTCTGCAGTTTATACGTTAAGCTAATTATCTCCCATTTCATGGAATTATTTACTACAGTGGTAACACAAGTGTTGATTATTTGTAGATAACTTTTGAATACAAACAAGAATTGACCAAGTAAGATACACTTGTTCTCAGTGCCTTTACTTTCGTTTTTGTGACAGTTTGTTTTCTATGTAAATATATTGTGAGTTTGGAGTGTTGCATGTAACTGGTAAATCAGAATGGCAAGGTGACTTGCATCAATCCTACAGGGAGTTTATGGCAAGACATTTGTATGTTAACAAGAAGAGACGTAGTGCGAGAGAATATTTGGTATAACGCAATGATGAAAAAAAAGTTGTTGTAATAGATTTACTCCATTGCATGGCCCTGGTCTCCTTTGTATGCACTGGTGAGCTAAAAATTAGTTCATTTTTTGGTAAGGAAGGAGTTTATTAAAAAAAAAACGGAGTAAGAATCTCATACAGTTCTTCCTTGTAACATTTGTTTTTAATAAAAGTATCACTCTTAACGTGAAGCTTGCTGATATAATTTACAAACAATGTAGACCCAACGAAGTCAGATAGGTCAGGGTCTGCACTTTATCTTTGCCAGTCAGTTAATTCTTATTCACAGCTCAACAGTGAAAATGGAATGGAGAAAAAAAAATTAATGATGGTAGAGTCTATTTCAGATATTCAGTAAGATTTTCTATGAAACACTTATTAGTATGTCCAATTATTGCTATGTATATGTTAATTGTTTCACTTGTATATAATGTATTGTTGTGAATTCTTAAAATATATACAACCACGATAACCAGTATACCAAATCAAATTGAGTTGTGTGAAAAATGATGTATGTTTTACTGTCGTCTTTATATTGAAATGTGTCCTCCAAGAACAGAAAAATGGCACTCATTCTTTTCTCCTTATTCATGATATTTATATTTTTTTCCAATATCTTCATCAGCTTAACATATTTTATTTGCTATATAAACACTTAGTATGTTATATACATGTACAGTGCATAAAAATCATATCGGATTATAGACAAAAGTGTCTTCATTTACACTGATTGATAATCAACTGATCTCTTTATAATTTAATGTATGTAAATGGGCTGTTACTAGAACAGTAAACTAGACTCCACAGTGGTTGTATGTTTGATCCCTAGCTCGACCCAATGTCTCTCAAAAATACCACTCAGTTCTAGCAAGGAAGAGGACTCTATAACGGTTCATATTGGTTCTTGGTTTTCTTCCAGATTGAGCTTAAATAAATTATTTAAATGAGTTATATTTTAGATAATTGACTTTGTACTTGCTGTTGATCAAATATCAAATGCTCTAATGTTATTGTTTGTTGAACACAATCCGATGCTAGCATATGATTTTGACAAAAGCAATAGGCACAGGTATAACTGAACAGGCATTTGATCAATTGGAAAACAAAGGTAACTTCATTGAACAAATACAAAAATGGAGTGAAGCTGGGATGGATGTTCTATTTTGGTCCTCACTGCCATTAGCCATTGAACCATGTTTGTTACAGTATACATACAATGTTGACCATGTCTCTTCTAGATTTCTTCAGAACATAGTTAAATAAAAAGTCCTCTGAGTGGTTTAAGACGTCTCGAGATCACTTACCTAACTGCTGGTGACATTAGTTCGAGTCCTGCTCGCTTCAAGAATTTTATGTGAGAAAGTTTGCCAGTTACGGTGGTTCTACTCGGATTCATTCCGAGGTCTTCCTCCATAAATAAAACTGGACATGCCATATACAACCTAAAATGTGTTGGAAAAAGATGTTGAACCCAATTAAAAACTGATATTTCTGTACAAGCAAATTGACTAAATTTTCGAAGTAATTTATCTCTGAGGAAATTTAACTCTTCTTTAACATTCATGTACTGGCATCATAATTTTGTGCAGTGTGCCAGTCCATAATTTAGTGTTATTTGCATATTTTGGTGTTTTTGTGCATGTCAATGTACAAAAGTAATTTCAGGATAGATCGATAGTATTTATTCTTGTCTTAAAGAATTCCATACAATTCCAGATTTTTTGTGTACACACATTTATAAAAAAATGATTATTTACATACTGCCATTCCAAAGTTTCATATTTGAAAAAACAAAGACAAATGAGAAATGACAGAGAGGTTGTTATCTTAGATCTGATTTTTTATTCTATGATTTTAAAACAAATAAGCATGCCCTCTTGATTTGAAGTTTTATTTTGCTTTGTGCCGTAAATATCATCTGTCGCTGGGGTCCTTACAGCTTTGTGTCCAAATGGTATCTGTGGAAGCTTATATTGCTGAATGTATATCGTCTTCTTCTAAAATTAGTGTATAAACACTGTTTGCTGGGATCTGAACATATCTGGGCTTGTTTATTGTATAATTCAAGACTGACCACTGGCTACAGCTTGAGATACATACCACTTGTAATGGTTATGATAAATACAAATCTGGATATTATTTCAGTTATCCCTTTACTCTATAGATACACGTTTTCCCGCACCAATCACAGAAGGCCTTTGAAAACAGTGCAGGAAGAGTTCAGATTGCTCGTAACGAGCAATCTGAACACTTCCTGCACTGTTTTCCACACTGTCAGTTAATATAAACATAATTCACCCAATTATTCAAAAGCCTTCGGTATGATGGTGTCCAAAGGCGTCTATATTAGAGGTGTCAAAAGGTGTCTATATGAAGTAAAGGGTTATTTGGGATAATACGGAATAATAGAAAATATCTGGATATTGTTTTTATAGTGGAAGAATAGAGCAGATCTGTATATTATTTTAGTGGAAGAATAGAACAGATTTGGATATTATTTTAGTGAAAGAATAGAGCAGATCTGGATATTATTTTAGTCTTTTTTAAAAATTGAGCAGATTTGGATATTATTTCAGTTATTCTGAAGAATAGAGCAGATATGGATATTATTTCAGTAATTTGGAAGAATTAAGCAGATATGGATATTATTTCAGTAATTTGGAAGAATTGAGCAGATCTGGATATTATTTTAGTATTTTGGAAGAATTGAGCAGATCTGTATATTATTTTAGTATTTGGGAGAATTGTTGCTGATCTTGATATTGTTTTAACAATATGGAAGAGTAGTGGGCCTTCGCAATGCTTAATATATTGATATTAGTAAATGTTATGTTTGGTTTTTTTAAGATTTCAGTTTAGGTAGCAAAAGCAGAGAGCTGTTGGATGACAACATTGCTCTCTCTCTCTCTCTCTCTGCTGTATGTTACCCCAGTGCAAGATTTGGGAACTATTGTACAGATTGGATATATCAGTGTGTGTTCTGTGATGGCTGTATACAATCTAAAGATCTGAAATCCAGTTTATTTATCTTTTTTCTGTTACATTTATTTACAGTTTACTTCTATGTAAGTAAAACATTTGGGTATTTCAGGGTTTTCTGTGATTTTATTTGTTTCATAAGTAGCTCAGAATATTGCTTGTTTTATATTATGTTTATTGATTATATTCTTATGTTAGATGCAATATGATGACTCATGACATATAAAAATAGATATTTGTTTTTTCAAACTTTGCATGTTATTATAGTAATTCATTTATCCTTGATTAACAATTATTCCAGTTTACATAAACAGAAATATAAGAAATAAACTATATATATATATATATATATATATATATATATATATATATATATTTGTTAGCATTTTAGTTGTTCCAAGTGGAACATTTGGTGAGTTATAAGAATGGGTCTCGTGTTTATATTGTGAAGTAACATGCTGACAGAATTTACTGGATCTATAGACCGAATGTTTAAGTTCTAAAAGAGCATGGTACTGTTTAGTAGAACCTTGTAATACAATCTAGAAGGGCAATCTTGGACGGAAACGATAATATCTATTTGTTGATAGTGTAGCGATACAAATGTTCAAATGTTAATACATTTCAGTTCTGGCAACAAGGTGCGAATGTACTGGGATTGAAATGCCATGATAATCTGGCTGGCGAATGTAATGGGATTGAAATGCCATGATAATCTGGCTGATAAATGTACTGGGATTGAAATGCCATGATAATCTGGCTGGCAAATATACTGGGATTGAAATGCCATGATAATCTGGCTGGCGAATGTACTGTGGTTGAAATGCCACGATAATCTGGCTGGTGAATGTACTGGGATTGAAATGCCATGATAATCTTGCTGGTGAATGTACTTGGATTGAAATGCCATGATAATCTGGCTGATAAATGTACTGGGATTAAAATGCCATGAAAATCTGGCTGGTAAATGTACTGGGATTGAAATGCCATAATAATCTGGCTGGTGAATGTACTGGGATTGAAATGCCATGATAATCTGGCTGGTAAATGTACTGGGATTGAAATGCCATGATAATCTGGCTAGTGAATGTACTGGGATCAAAATGCCATGATAATCTGGCTGGTAAATGTACTGGGATTGAAATGCCATGATAATCTGGCTGGTGAATCTACTGGGATTGAAAGGCCATGATAATCTTGCTGGTGAATGTACTGGGATTGAAATGCCATGATAATCTGGCTGGTAAATGTACTGGGATTGAAATGCCATGATAATCTGCATGGCAAATGGGTACACCCGGCTTCAAAGAATTTATATATAATTATTAAAATTACAAAGTGGTATTGCAGTACTAGTACAATATGACCAGGTTGATACAGACCCTAAATCATTCAAGTATCCAAATTTCATGCAAACTAAGTAGTACTACATATAAAAAGCACTTTGAGTGTAATAAAAGCACAAATGAAACTGGGACAGAGTGCAGCTGAACCATCAGTTTTTAATAATGAATGTGCTTGTAAACACAATTAATAGACATGTGTGCACACTCGTATTCGTTACAAGCAGTAAGGTAACAATGTGCAACAATTTGTATGTTTATGTACTCACTCATTTGGATACCCCGGTACACTTTTTGTTTAGTTATAGGAAAGGAGAATAAATTAAACATATAGTGATAACAAACATTTTATACGAAATTGCTTCCTAATCAGAAATTCATTTAGTGCAATTGATTAATTAGAAATTGTGTAATACGAAGCTGCATACATTTTTCATTAGGCAATCAGATATTTGGCTGTTTGAAATGTAACTGGCATTTTTATTGAGCTCAAAGAACTTTTATTTAAACAACATATCTCCCATGGGCAATTTTAATCAGAAGTTATGATTGGTTATATACCAGAAACAGAAAAAAGCAAAGTAAACGGTGATTGAACAGAGCAATCGCTGAGCAAAGTATCAAATATATGAAGTATAGAGCTTTCAGAAATGCACTTTACTTTATCGTTTGTGTTTTTGAGTGCACTTCCATTTGTGCAGATTCAGTGCTAACGGAACATAGTTGGGGATACTTGAACAGTTTAGATTCTGTATGTTTCTTTATTCAAATCAATTAAAATGTTGTAGACATTATTTACTCTTTGTGTCAATTTTTGGAGTGGGGGAGGCTGGGCGTGGAGTATAGCAACCATATGACAGATTAATACTTCATATATTGCATCTTTAGGGTGGGGAATATAGCCATAGCCAAATGATAACTTTAGAACATAGAAACCAGTGGGTACTAGTTACTCAGAATACAAACATGTGACTCATTCATATAACTCGCGGATACTAGATCCATGTTGAATGTGTGATGTTTTAAATGCTTACATCTATTAATGGTTGAGTCTGGAAAGGTATATAAAAAAACGCACACACATCACAAATGTAAACAATGAATCATTTCACCTTACCCCATCTGTAACTTGTCTTGTAAGCTTAATTATAGAACCATCCAATCTCAGTCATTGATAGATGTATAGAAGAGACACCATTTGCTGTGATACATTGTGGATACAGTGGTGGGGAACGAGCTGATTTGAAGACCATACTGCTATTGAATTTCCTCTTTTTATATATTGTTTTATTATAATCATAAGTTTACTGTTCATGTGCACAGTTCAAAAGAATTCCATTATTGCATTAACGTGACTGTATTTGGCTTATTTTAAATAAATCTTTTCATATGCTGAAATGGATCTTTGTGTGTTTTATTGTGTGCCTCTTGTGTAAATATTTGTTGTCATCATTGGTAGTCTCTCTAAAACTCTTTCTACCTCGGTTGTGTAACTTGGTCCTTTAGAAATGGAAGGTGCTAAACTCGCATGGCCTAATGGTGTGGAGTGGTGTAAATAGTCAGAGGAAGAGTGTTGGCTAAAGGCAACAATTTTGCAGATAACTTTCTTAACATTTTATGAAAATACACGAAACAAAACAAATACCGTCTCAGTATGGAGATAAATTATCAGTGCTGTCTAGCAGCCATGTAAAACTATAATTTTTACAAAAAGTGCAACAGTGCATTTTTTGAGCCTACATAACTTTAAAAAAAAAATTAAATATAAGTTTTGCATGATCGCTTGATGGTTTGATAATAAATGTGTGAATATGCTCCACCAGGTACCCTTTCTAAAAAAAAAAAATTAACAGTACAACCATGTTTTATGCCTGACCCTTATAAGTTATTCAACACAATTGTATAATTTACTTGTCACAGTAACTATGTGTTGTACAACATATGATGCATTCTAGTCATGTATTAAATTGCATTAAGTTTTGGTAGACTTACTATGGTTCATTAAGATCTAAAGTGTTTTAAATCTACGTTTCACTGCACATTTGTATAGAGGAGGACTTGTGCAAAGAGCTTCTGAGGACACAAAAGCTTTATTTGAAACTGCAATTATAATAGCAACAGTATCAGAGTGCTGCTTTTGCTGTTACTAGTACTACTGCTGCAACTAGTAGCAGTAGTTGTAGAAGTAGCAGTAATAGTAACACTAGTCAAAGCAAGAATAGTAGTGGTAGTTGCACTAGTATTAGGAGTAGCGCAACAAATAGTAGATCAGCATTAGAAGACAAGCACTAGTAGATCAGCAATAGTAGTAGTAGATCAGCAATAGTAGAAGGACAGCAATAGCAGTAGTAGATCAGCAATTGTAGTAGTATAGCAGCAATAGTAGATCAGCAATAGTAGTAGTTGATCAGCAATAATAATAGTAGTAGATCAGCAATAGTAGATTAGCACTAGTAGATCAGCAGTGTAAGTAGTAGATCAGAAATAGTAGCAGTAAATCAGCAATAGTAGTAAATCAGCAATTAAAGTAGTAAATCAGCAATAGTAGTAGATCAGAAATAGTAGTAGTAGATTAGTAGATCAGCAATAGTAATAGTAGATCAGACAGTAGTAGTAGATCAGCAATAGTGGTAGATCAGCAATAGTAGATCAGAAATAGTAGTAATTGATTAGTAGATCAGTCATAGTAATAGTAGATCAGACAGTAGTAGTAGTAGATCAGAAATAGTAGTAGTAGATTAATAGATCAGCAATAGTAGTAGGAGATCAACAATAATAGATCAGCACTAGTAGTAGGAGATCAGCATAGTAGATCAGCACTTGTAGTAGGAGATCAGCAATAATAGTAGATCAGCAATAGTAGTAGGAGATCAACAATAATAGATCAGCACTAGTAGTAGATCAGCCATAGTAGATCAGCACTTGTAGGAGGAGATCAGCAATAATAGTAGATCAGCCATAGTAGATCAGCACTAGAAGTAGGAGATCAGCAATAGTATATCAGCACTCAACAATAGTAGATCAGCACTAGTAGTAGGAGATCAGTAATAGTAGTTGGAGATCAGCAATAGTAGTAGATCAGCACTAGTAGATCAGCAATAGTAATAGTAGATCAGCACTTATAGATCAGCAATAGTAGTAGCAAATCAGCAAAACTAGACCAGCAATAGTAGGAGTAGATCAGCAATAGTAGTAGTAGATCAGCACTAGTAGATCAGCAATAGTAGTAGTAGATCTGCACTAGTAGTAGTAGACCAGCAATAGTAGTAGCAGATCAGCAATAGTAGTAGTAGATCAGCACTTGTAGATCAGCAATAGAAGCAGATCAGCAACAGCACTTGTAGATCAGCAATAGTAGTAGATCAGCAATAGTAGATCAGCAAAAGTAGTAGTAGATCAGCACTTGTAGATCAGAAATAGTAGTAGATTAGCACAAGTAGATCAGAATCAGCACTTGTAGATCAGCAATAGTAGTAGATCAGCACTAGAAGAACAGCATCAGCACTTGTAGATCAGCAATAGTAGTAGATCAGCAATAGTAGTAGTAGATCAGCACTTGTAGATCAGCAATAGTAGATCAACACTTGTAGATCAGCAATAGTAGTAGATAAGCAATAGTAGAAGCAGATCAGCAAAAGTAGACCAGCAATAGTAGGAGTAGATCAGCACTTGTAAATCAGCAATAGTAGTAGCAGATCAGCAAAAGTAGACTAGCAATAGTAGGAGTAGATCAGCAATAGTAGTAGTAGTAGTAGATCAGCACTTGTAGATCAGCAATAGTAGTAGCAGATCAGCAAAAGTAGATCAGCAATTGTAGTAGATTAGCACTAGTAGATCAACATTTGTAGATCAGCAATAGAAGATAAGTAATAGTAGTAGTATATCAGCACTAACAGTATTAGATCAACAACAGTAGAAGTAGATCAGCACTAGTAGATAAGCACTAGTAGTAGTAGATCAGCAACAGTACCAGTAGTAGATCAGCACTAGTAGATCAGCAATAGTAATAGTATATCAGCAATAGTAGTAGTAGCTCAGCAATAGTGGTAGTAGATCAGCACTAGTAGTAGAAGATCAGCAATAGTAGTAGGGGATCAGCAATAGTAGTTGGAGATCAGCAATAGTAGATCAGCCATAGTAGTAGGAGATTAGCTATAGTAGTAGAAGATCAGCAATAGTAGATCAGCAATAGTAGATCAGCACTAGTAGTAGGAGATCAGCAATAGTAGTAGGGGATCAGCAAAAGTAGTTGGAGATCAGCAATAGTAGATCAGCCATAGTAGTAAGAGATCAGCCATAGTAGTAGCAGCTCAGCGATAGTTGATCAGCAATAGTAGATCAGTCATAATAATAGGAGTTCAGCCATAGTAGTAGGAGATCAACAATAGTTGATCAGCCATAGTAGTAGGAGATCAGCAATAGTAGATCAGCCATAGTAGTTGGATATCAGCAATAGTAGATCAGCCATAGTAGTTGGAGATCAGCAATAGTAGATCAGCCATAGTAGTAGGAGATCAGCAAAAGTAGATCAGCCATAGTAGTTGGAGATCAGCAATAGTAGATCAGCCATAGTAGTAGGAGATCAGCAATAGTAGATCAGCCATAGTAGTTGGAGATCAGCAATAGTAGATCAGCCATAGTAGTAGGAGATCAGCCATAGTAGTAGCAGCTCAGCAGTAGTAGATCAGCACATGTAGATCAGCAAAAGTAGATCAGCCATAGTAGTAGTAGATCAGCACTAGCAGATCAGCAATAGTAGTAGTAGATCAGCACATGTAGATCAGCAAAAGTAGATCAGCAATAGTAGTAGCAGATCAGCAATAATAATCAGCAATAGTAGTAGCAGATCAGCAATAGTAGATCAGCAATAGTAGTAGATCAGCACTTGTAGGTCGGCAATAATAGTAGTAGATCAGCAATATAAGTAGCAGATCAGCAATAGCAGTAGCAGATCAGCAAAAGTAGATCAGCAATAGTAGCAGATCAGCACTAGTATATCAGCAATAGTAGTAGATCAGCATTTGTAGATCAGCAGTAGTAGAAGCAGATCAGCAATAGTAGTAGATCAGCACTAGTAGATCAGCAATAGTAGTAGTTGATCAGCACTAATAGATCAGCAATAGTAGTAGCAGATCAGAAAAAGTAGATCAGCAATAGTAGTAGGAGATTAGCACTAGTAGATTATTATCAGCACTTGTAGATCAGCAATAGTGATAAGCACTAGTAGTAGTAGATCAGTAATAGTGATAAGCACTAGTAGTAGTAGATCAGTAATAGTGATAAGCACTAGTAGTAGTAGATCAGCACTAGTAGTTGTAAATCAGCAATAGTAGTAGTAGATCAGCACTAATAGATCAGCAATAGTAGTAGTAGATCAGCAATAGTAGTAGTAGATCAGCAATAGTAGAAGTAGATCAGCAATAGTAGTAGTAGATCAGTACTTGTAGATCAGCAATAGAAGTAGCAGATCAGCAATAGTAGATCAGCAATAGTAGTAGATCAGCACTAGTAGATCAGCAATAGTAGTAGGAGATCAGCAATAGTAGTAGTAGATCAGCATTTGTAGATCAGCAATAATAGTAGCATATCAGCAAAAGTAGATCAGCAAAAGTAATAGATCAGCACTAGTAGATCAGCAATAGTAGTAGTAGATCAGCACTTGTAGATCAGCAATAGTAGTAGCAGATCAGCAATAGAAGTAATTGATCAGCAACAGTAGTAGTAGTAGATCAGCACTAGTAGTAGTAGATCAGCAATAGTAGTAGTAGATCAGCAATAGTAGTAGCAGATCAGCACTGGTAGAAGTAGATCAGCTATAGTAGTAGTAGATCAGCAATATAAGTAGCAGATCAGCAAAAGTAGTAGATCAGCAATAGTAGTAGTAGATCAGCAATAGTAGTAGTAGATCAGCAATAGTAGACCAACAATAGTAGTAGTAGATCAGCAATAGTAGTAGTAGATCAGCACTAGTAGTTTAGCAATAGTAGCAGATCAGCAAAAGTAGTAGTAGATCAGCAATAATAGTTATGTAACTACTATACAGCTATTGCAGCTACTATTACTACCACTAGGTAAAGAAGAAGTAATAGCAAGAGTATTATTAATAGCAGCAGAAGCAATAGCTGTATTAGCAGTATTAACAGGAGCAGCAACAGCAGTGATATTGCTACTGTACTACAACTGCTAAGTACAACTAATACTACAGCAGTAGTAGTAGTAGCAACAGAAGTAGTATGTTACTGTTTTAGCAGCAATAGCACTAACAGTAGTAGATGTTGTAGCAGAAGTTATACAGTAATAGGAGTAGAAGACAAAGTAGTAATAGTATTAACAACAGCAGTATTGGTAATAGTAATAATAACACTATTAGTTGCAGTAGCTGCTACCACTTCTGGTATACTACTACTGGTACTAATTTTACTTATACTAGTGCATGCTACTATTACTACTACTACTACTACTACTACTATTACTACTACTACTACTACTACTACGTCTACTACTACTACTACTACAACTACTACTACTACTACTACTACTACTACTACTACTACTACTACTACTACTTCTTCTTCTACTATAACTACTACTACTACTACTACTACTACTACTACTACTATTACTACTACTTCTACTGCTGTTGTTGCTGCTGCTGCTGCTTCTTCTTCTCTTCATCTTCATCTTCTTCTTCTTTTTCTTCTTCTTCTTCTTCTTCTTCTTCTTCTACTAATGGGAGTAATTTTGCAAATTATATATACCCAGTATGTCAATATAAAATTGAAATACAATATGTATAGAGACCCCTTATTTTCTTTCTGTTGTTTTTTGTTGGGGAAGGAGCTTAGGCGCCGTTTCGCACATTTGTATTTATCTGTTTTAAAAAGCACAAACCAAATTTTACTTTCTTGAGTTTTCACCAATACGATAGATATATTTATAAAACATAGCTTGTCACCACTAGTTTTATTAAAAACCTGTTACTGATTCCTCAAATATGAAGTTGCATACAGTAATGTTTGTATATTGTTACTAATCTCTCATTGTTATACGTTCAGTGTGTAAAGATAAAATTGATGTGCGAAGAGGTGTAAAATCTAGTTAACCATTGTCGTGTTGCAATTTAAAGGGAATATATTGGGATTTTCCAAAATTTTAAATTTGGTTAAACACATTTTTTTTCGAATATACCATGCCTAGATATACTCACTGACCCCGTATTGGCAAAAAATATCTTTTTGATCATGTCAAAATAAAACGGTAGAACTTTGATGGCTCGAACCCGACGGTACTTAAAAAAATAGTTCGAGCTAAGGGTTGTTCGAGCCACGTATTATTCAGATATGTACCATACATGAATAAACATCGAAATAGGAATCGGCCGAGACCAGAGAAATGGTTGGAGCTCTATGTGGCGTCCCAGCCAACCGTGTTCGAGCCGACGAAGTTCTATTGTATATTGAAAAGGGCTTTCCTAACTTGGGCTACGCGTCTAAGCTAAGACTTTAAATAGATTTCCCGCTTAAAATGGCAACATATTTTGTGACGTATTAAATAAGTCACGTGATTTAATTTTGATTTCAATTTAATTCGTTATACAGGTTTACACTTAGTAAAGATTATTTCATCTTGGAAAGAGTCCGAATGACGATGTGAAGGTCTTCAAAGAGTATTTAAGTGCTGCCTATTTTTAGCTCACCTGAGCCGAAGGCTCACAGGTTAGCTTTTGTGATCGCCTGTTGTCCGCTGTCCGTCTTCCGTCGTTAACTTTTAGCTTCTAACAACTTCTCGACTGAAACCACTGGCTCAATATTGATAAACTTCACAGAAATATTCATTGGGTGACCCTCTACCAGTGATTCGTCAAAAACATGGCGGCCATGGGGTGGTGTTATTACTATATAAGCTATAGTAAAAACTTTAAAAATCTTCTTGTCAGAAACCACCGGATCGATTTTGAAATAATTCTGCAGAAATGTTCCTTGGGTGACCCTTTTCCAAGTTTGTTCAAGCAATCTTGATTCGTCAAAAAACATGGCTGCCAAGGGGCGGAGCAAGTTTAATAAGTAAAAACTTTAAAAAATCTTCTTGTCAGAAACAACTGGCTGGATTTTAAAATTATTTCACAGAAGTGTTCCTTGGAGGACCTTTCACCAAGTTTGTTCAAACGGTAGTGATTCGTCAAAAAACATGGCGGCCATGGGATGGGGTTAGTTTACTATATAAGCTATAGTAAAAACCACCGGATCGATATTTAAACAATTTCGCAGAAATGTTCCTTGGGCGACCGTTTACCAAGTGTGTTCAAGTCGTTGTGATTTATTAAAAAAACATGACCGCGACAGTGAGGTGCTAGTTTACTATATAGGCAGCAAAAGTTAAAACTTAAAAAGCCTTCTTATCAGAATCTACTGACCTGATTTCGATGTAGTTTCACTGACATTTACCATGGGTGAACCTCTACAAAGTTTGTTCCAGCCATTGCGATTCGTCGAAAAACATAGTCGCCAGGAGTGGAGGCTGGTTTTCTTTATATGGATATATAGTGAAAACTTTCTTTCGATATCTGACATCAAGATATCCGCACAAGATACTGTTATCGCACTACTCGTCTACGCATCTGTTACGTCTTCAAAACAAATCAAAATTCTAACTACTCGCCCAACTCGTTTTTCTGGAGTTTTGAGTGTACATGTATTATATAATCTACTTATGTTGGGTGACTCAAGGGGAGTCAGGTGAGTGATATAGGGCCATCTTGGCCCTCTTGTTAGAATGGGGATTACGTTTCAAGTTTACCACTTCAATTTAAATATCGATTTTGTCACGTTTTGGTGGATTTGATATACCAAACCACTCGGATTTTATTTATTTATGATAATGAGATGTCTTTTATCCATTTTATAAATAACTTTATTTTTTAAGACATATCAAGTGTTTACCTGATATACTCCCTTTAAACGCTTCCCCACATTTATTATTTCGGCAGAATGGTATTTAGCATGGTATCTATCTCAACATTTTACTCCTGTTATCAGTTATTTTGTATCCAAGTTAATGACGTAAAATAAAGACGATTTATCTATGATAAACCGTTGTATTTATTGTCGCAAAGATTAAAAACATCAATAAACAAATAAAAGCTTTATATTTAAATATATAAATTGTTCCACCTTTGCAGTAAGACTCATGTTTCAAGTAAATCATTTTAGATTGCTTTTTAAACGTAAAAAAATACATTTTATTTTTTTAAACCGCCATACTGGCGTTTTTGTTTTTTGTCTATCAAAAGACGAAAATCGAATAATTACTAATTTTATCTTCTTTTAAAATCATGGTAAATAGTTTCACACGGGCCTTTCAAACTTTATGAAAAAGAATCAATTGACAAGGAAATGACAAAATCGTATAATGTGTAAGGTTTCTAGCAATATTTATTTTTCGCAGCTTAGTCTTATATAATATATTTACATTATGTTTGGCGGTCCGTCCCCTACATTTACATTCAGTATCGTAATGACATATTGTTAATGTTTTTAACTAGTATTATGAAAATAGGAAAAAATCGGAATTAAGAAAGTGTAAGAGAAGAAAAAAGAAACACATTTATTATATCGACGTTATTATTTTTCTTCATTCTGAACAAGGATTTCTGTCTCTATAGAAGTCCTTTTTCTGAACAGAGAACAGAATTACTTTCGCACGCATAACAGATATGCATTTAAGCATTTTATAAAGAAAACTATAAAGGGTACCAGCAAGGCGACATGTTTTAATTTAATATGAAAATTAGCGGAAACCATCACCCTTTTTTTTAACTAATTTTTGCATAAAATGCTTGGGTGGAGCTGAAGATCGCAGCCATGTACCCAGGGGTAGAAGGTAAAAATGTTCTGTACCCAGTTGTCACGCTTATATCATATGTATGGAACACCACATACTGCAGACTGGCAAGATATCAAAAGAACAGACGGGCGATAACCGAACATCGACCAGGAAAGAAAGTGAGTGAATAAAATATGATGGGTGAAGGTTCACATTAAAAAATTCACATCTACAATAAGCATCGAATAATCTCATACCAGGTCTAAAACTCCATGCTCTATTGTACATAAAGGATAATAAATCCAAAAATCCATACTAGAGCGTACATTAAGGACAATAAATCTTAAAATTGTGACAGTTATTTATTTGTAGCTTATTCACAACGATCATGAGTTGCAAGGTCGGTTTTTGAGAAACGATTTTTATAAATAGCTTTTGTCAATGTACAGTCAAACCTGTCTTAAGCAGCCACTCAACATTAAGAGCAAAAAAGACCTGTTAAGGCAGGTGGCTGCTTAATACAGATTGAATTTAACTTAAATCATACGCAATGTAAATAGAATATCGGCTGTTTAAGACAAGTGGTTGCTTGATAGAGGTGACCAACACAGGTTTGACTGTACATATACATATTGCATAACCCTGGTGCAGATTTTAAGCTAGATTTTAATTAAGTTTAATGTGAATATCAATCTGTCGTCTAAGTGTGTTACTTGCAGAAGGGTGACTCTGCTCGCATATATTCATGTGCTGAAAATAGCGTAAACCAATTAAGTTTTATCGGAGGACGAAGGCTCTAGAATAAATCTGAGCAGAACCAATCACCATTATGCAGTAACTGATAAACCTTTTAACAATGTTTATGGACGGAACCTGGTTCGAACTCAAGTCCTCAGTGGTGAGAAGTAAGTTAAACCTCTAGACTACGGATGACCCTGAGTTACTTTAAGATATAATGTTAGACACATACGAGTTGCTGTTGTTATTGTTGTATGGTATTTAGCGTCGCTTTCAAAAAAAATTCACTCATATGCTCTTTTATTTTGTTTCAGCCATATACTCGAGACGGCATTCGGGACAATCGTCTAAATGCTGAGCGCCAAGCGAGTACGCTTCTAGTGCCACTTTTCAAGTATTACACATACGAGTCGTGATCAAAGCTTGAATACAAACTGTAACAAGAAGCTTTTTTTAAATTTCAAGCCTGACAGAAATGGTATGGAAATTAAAATGAATTTGTTTAAACATCTCAATTGACATACTTTGAGGAAATGTAGCTATACTGACGTTACAATTCACAAGCACAATGTTGTTGGATGGGGAGTCTTTTCGCGAGGTTTTATACCAAAGACAGCCCTTGTGGTTCCAGCTAAGAATAGAATCACTGTCGATCTCTGCAGAGGGGTAGGAATCCTCCGAATGGGTGTCATGTTCATTTTATCAATTTTGTCATGTTCACTATTGTGGTTAAATTATCAACCCCTGTGTGGTTCCAGGGAGCCATAAGTGATGGCAAGAATAGGATCACTGTGGCTTATGCATGTCGTAAGAAGGGACAAATTGAGTTATATGACAAAATTTGCTGAAATTCTACAGTTCTGCAGGTATCAAGGTTCTAGGTACATTCTGCATATTCATTCTGTATATTTATTTTTTGATGTATTTTTTTAATCTGTATGTTAATTTGTTGTTTTTGTACATGTAGAGTGAACCTGGAATCTTCCTTCCTGTTGGCGTCGAATAACCTATAATGTGTTTGTACGCCGTAAAACCCTATTCGTTCATTCATTCATTCATTCATTCATTCATTCATTCATTCATTCATTCATTCATTCATTCATGCATTCATTATACCAAACACATAGCCATGCTTATGTCGTCGTGATCAAGGGTTGCAGTCACGGTGTTGACCGCCAACAGTGATCATACGCGACAGGGACTACTTTTTATTCCTCGGATTTATTTTTTAATGTATGTAACAAAACCAAGCAGAAACAAATCAAACAAGAAAAATAAATTGTCGACATTGTATTATGTCATTTTAAAAAAAAGTTGGTTAAAATATACCAAACATTACATTAATATCAATCAAATTAAGGCGTATGAATAATTATTTACAAACCGAATCTCAATATTTATAAGTATTTTGATTTCAAGTAGTGTTGGATGGTTTGTCTAAAAAAATAACAACAAAATTAATTAACACGGCAAATTATTTTGGAAAATAATTAATTTTCAGAAATGAACATGGAATAGATGTCAAATTTTAATATTTTATGAAACACATTTTTGGTTTGGTCAAAGAAATATTACATTTTTTTCCCATTAAACAGCATCAACGGAATAAAATATGTGTAAATATGAACTTCTTGGGTTTCGTAAGACAACAAATAAAAAATGTCGCTACATGCCAACGATATTTACACTATTTTGCTACCACGTATACATAATTCAAACATTTTATCTTGAATTATAAACGTTTGCCATCGTAATGTAAACTTTTACATTTGAAACATCCATTTCAGTGAATTAAACGCAAGTGTTGTGTTGACCTCGCAGACTAAACTTGGCAAACACCCGAGGTAAAGCGACTTTTATCACCGATGTTGTACAAAGAATTATATTTTGAGCAAATATTACAAGGAGTAAACATCAATACGAGGATCGATATGCATTCAGCTACCGTGTTAAAGGTTTAACGTAGAACAAACATCGATACTGTGTATCACTAGTCTAGTTTTAAGGGGGAGCAATTAATTCAAAAGACATGTTAAAGTGTTGTACATGATAAAACAAGAAAATATTGATACAATGCATCAAAGTCGATAGGGCTTTATTGCGCACCATTGTATGGCTTGAAATGTGTACAGCCTTGCTTATAAAAAACAACGCCGCAAAAGCATCAGTTGCGACACAAAGTTTGCAAATAAACTGCACTCGAGTAATATACATATACCAATGTTTTGTTCCTGTAAATCGTATTCCAGTAATTGGTATTCAAACAGATCAGGACCTTACTTTTTTCCTTTCCCAATTTGGAACAATAGCTGACTATTATAAAAAAATCATGTTTTATTTATAATCACCAATACATTGTCATTGCCAGCATATACAAAAACGTATGTAAATCACTCTAACAATATATTCTTTACCAATTTTAAAAAAATTGTTGCTCCCTATACTACGTCACTTCCGAAATCCTAAACATATAGTAGTCTTGATCTTCTACGACGCTTGCTTTTCTAAAAGACAAACTTTTAACTGTTAGAAAAGCAAGCGTCGTAGATGATCAAGATTAAACAAAATAGGGCGCCCAGTTGACTAATGGAAAGGAAAGGTTAAGCATTGGTCCCTTTCAACTTTTTTGAATGATTTCTTTGCTTCTTCTACGTGAAATCTTACGCTCAGTATATAAGGTAATAATTGGTGACTGGTGAAACAATCATTGGTTAATGAGACGCCGTGTCGCATTTCAAACATACATACTAGGTCCAACCAACAAACGTCAGTTGAAACAAACAGTGTAGCTCAGCGATTCACCAATCCGGGTTTCACTAAACATCTGAACTCGAGATTGTCCTTTATTCCTTTTTGAAAGTGGTATAACTTCATTTACATTGACCTTTTTTGTTATACGTTACCAATGAGTAAATATGTTTCTGACTTCAAGTCTGAGTGATCATTTAATTTGATTTTTAAAGAGTATCATGAATTTTAATTGTTTTGACGGTTGATCAGTGAAAATCTCAGTTTGAGATGCTTAGTGAAACCGACCCCTGGTTCCCAAGTTAGAGAGTTGTAATTGAGACATGAAAAATAAAGTAAGATGTCCCAAGTCATCTTAGAGTGGCCATAATGGAGAGAAAACTTTGTTCACACCACTAAAAGTGACCATTCTTCAATGTCTGCATCTTGTTGTCTTGTAATATATTTCTGTTGATACACCTTCTGGTGCGCAGTTGCACGTACACGTGTGCTAGCCGATAGGCTATGTAATTGATAGATAGCCCCAAACCCTAATTACCCAAATGGAACGTAACTTTTGTTCGACTCCCCCTCCAAAGTCCTTGAGCAAAATACGTCGTCCGCAAATGTTCTATCCAGGTGTAAGAAACTTATTTTCTCTCTCTTGTTTTGGAAGGGGATTGAACGCCATTTTCAACACATGACAGGTTACACATATTCATTTTTATAAGTAGAGGAAGACCTCAGTATGAAGCTGAGTAAAACCACCGACCGTCCGCAAGCAACTGGCAATATTTCTCATATAAAGGATTAGGACCAAGCTGGACTCTCACCCACGACCTGAGCGATGACAGGTAAGTGATCGTATGACGACAGCACCTGGGACCACTTGTCCACGTAGGACCCGCTAGATTTAAAATGTTTACCGGAGTGTGAATGGCTGGCAGGGTTATGTTAAAGAAACAGAAAATTAATTATAGCGTGTATGTAGTTCTTATGGTTTTGGTCCCTCCGTCAAATAGGATACTAGTAAGTGAAAATATATTTCCATCCCAAATTAAATACAAAACTCCATATGAACATTTCCAATCATTTATAAAATAACCAAAAAAGAAACGAATAAATTTAGCAATGTGTCTCAGGCACCCCCTTAAACATAGTAACAAACTATTCGATCAGAATTCTACCCCACCAAAGTCATACGAAATTATTTGAAGTTATTTCGATTACCAATTTGTCATTGATGACAAAAGTTTTTTGACTTTTTGTCTATAGTGATTATCAGATAATAGCTGTTTTATCTGTTCCTTTATTTATGGATATTATTTAAAAGCTCCGGTGGAGAGCTATAGTGAAATAATGAAAGGAGATAATTTTACGCGGGTGCATAACGTGCCGCGATGAGTGACGGCTAGAAATTGGATAATAAAACAATTGACAGTACGGGGGATTTAAAACTGTCTATCTGTTGACAGACAATATTAAATTAAGAATAGGGAAATTCGGTAAGTTGACAATATTATGTAGACATAGGAAGTATGTAGGCTTATAGACACTAAATCAGCAGTTTCAATATACCAGAGTGGAGTTAATATAATGATGAAATCGGCTCGCTGAAAACAGACAACACTAATTCGGAATAACAATGAACATTCATTTGTATTATTCATCTGTCCAACTAAATGTTCGTCCATCAATGTTTTTTGTACGACCGTCCGTCCGTCCGTCCAGCCAGCCACCAGTGTATACCACAAGCATGTACTGGCAATAGTAAAAAAAAACAAAGTTCTTATGCCTTGCTTTTGCCTTTGATTGTTTATATCTTTTTGCCAGTATAGCCATATAAGTTTAAATTATCTATACTATATCTACATTATATACTGAACGGTGCAGCTAACCAGTCACCTGATGTTTTTAAGCACCTGACGTTTTATGTACCTGGGCCCGGTTTCTCGAAAATACTTAAGTCTGCTATTTTACTTAAACTCAAATCGTGTGCTTTAAGTATAAAATTGAGCACACTATCGAGTTTAAGTAAAATACGAGACTTAAGTATTTTTGTGAAACCGGGGCCTGACATTTTATGAATTTTCTCAAAAAGTACCAAAGCAATTTCCTTGAAATTTGTGCTTTAATAAGAATGAACATTGTTATATAAAATATATACATAATTGTCTGTTAATGGCGTTTCCAAATGTTGATATCGCAACTCAATATTTTGACGTAGATATCAAAAATCGAAAAGTGGCAGGTTAGCTGTTTCTTTCAGTATATTATATGATTGCTACATGATTTATACATAATTTAAACATGATTACATGAATTATACATGATTACATGGATTGTACATGATTACATGAATTATACATAATCTATACATTATTATATGAATTATACATGATTACATGAACAATACATGAGTTATACGTTATTACATGAGTTATACATAATTTATACATGGTTTATACATGATTTATACATGATTTATACATGGTTACATGAATTATACATGATAACATGAATTATACATGGTTTATACATGATTTATACATGAATTATACATGGTAACATGAATTATACATGATGATATGAATTACACATGATTTATGCATGATTTATATCATTACAATGTGTATTTAAGACCTATAGCAAAAAATAATGTCGGGGCTTTTATGAATGGCTCTCGAGCCCGTTTTCTGGGCAGTACAAGAGTTGGGCGTTATTAAAGAGAGGCCATCAGGTCGGACCGGGTATAGAACCCGTAACCTATAGTATAAGAGGTAAATACCATACGCATTGCACAACTGTCCTGCTTGTAATATAAACTGTGGATATAATTATGTTTGAATTTGTATTTCATCACAAAACTTATGCAGGTCTCAAATCTGTTTCCATCACATGGTGTTAGTTAGGTGCTGTGAGTTGGTAGGGTTGGAGATCTGTTTTCACCATTTGTTTCTGATAGCAATGTTACCCTTTTTACTTTATGTTTACATAAGTAGAATAAATTTGCAATAACATAATATTGTTTTGGGTCAGCTATAAACTAAGGCTGGTGGAAGTAAGGGCAAACAATTGAAGAAACGATAGTGGCGTCTAACCTAAAACTACGTACGGACGTGTCGGAGTGTTAACACGTTCACACTATTAACAGAAGAACTCACTAAGGCTGATGGAAGTAAGGGCAAACAATTGAATAAACGATAGTGGCGTGTTACCCAAAACTGCGTACGTACGTGTCGGAGTGTTAACACGTTCACACTATTAACAGAAGGACTCACTAAGGCTGGTGGAAGTAAGGGCAAACAATTGAAGAAACGATAGTGGCGTCTAACCTAAAACTGCGTACGGACGTTCGGAGTGTTACACGTTTACCCTATAAACAAAAAGGCTCACTAAGTCGGATGGATGTAAGGTCAAACAATTGAAGAAACGATAGTGGCGTGTTACCCAAAACTGCGTACGTACGTGTCGGGGTGTTAACACGTTCACCCTATTAACAGAAGGACTCACGCTGATATCAGACTTAACATGGACACAGCACACACGCAAACATGTTAAAATGAATATGAAGTCTGCCCCCACAGTTCTCTGACGAATTTACAATTATTTGGCATTTGAAACTGTGACAAACTTGGTCCGGCCGATTCAATTTGATATTATCAATGATAAACCTTTGGAAGCATTATATACTGTAAATATAAGCCGCCCCGAAGACCGATACAAAACCAGTATTTGATCTTGTGTTAAGTGGTTAGTGTGTGTTTACGGCCTGTGTTTATTTATGGGAATACGTTGTTTATTTTTAAGGTAAAGTCGTAGATTTTTTCTTTATTTTGGAATGCCAGTTATTTACATTTGAAATAAGCAGGCCTTTGAAATAACCTGTGGTCACACCGTTGTTAATTTACTTCTTCTCTTAAACGTTGGCTTGTAAAATGATTAGTATGGTCATTTAAACTTTCCCATTCGAGTACCTCTTAACATACCTTTATCATTTATATATTTGTTTAGCCTGAATGTAGCGACTGGGAGCCATATGGTGTAGACCGTTATCAGAGTTAATGGTAATTTAGTTTTGGTCTACATTTATGCCAACTGGCGGTGGTCTAGTAGTAGCGCGTTCGCCTAGCATTCGGCAGGTCGCGGGTTCGGCCCCTGGCCGAGTCATACCGAAGACATGAAAATGGTGCTAGAAGCTCCTTCGCTTGGCACTCAGCATATAGAGGATATTTCGAGGTCTGGATGGCCCGGTGTCAGTGTAATGTGACTTGGTGGTGTGTCATACAGTGTGTCTGCGGCATGATACTCCAGTGTGACAGCTCTCAGAATACTGTCTCAAGTAGAAATTGTCGCGATATGACTGTAAGTGACGTTAAACACCATACAACAACAACAACAACAACAACAACAACAACAACAACAACAACAACAACAACAACAACAACAACAACAACAACAACAACAACAACAACAACAACAACAACAACAACAACAACAACAACAACAACACCACCACCACCACCACCACCACCACCACCACCACCACCACCACCACCACCACCACCACCACCACCAACACCAACACCACCACCACCACCACAACCACCACCACAACCACCACCACCAACAACATCATCATCAACAACAACAACATCATCATCATCATCATCATCATCATCAACAACAACAACAACAGTTTATGCCATCCTTTACGTGATAGCAAACATGGATAATACAAGCAACATACATAGATATATTAGTCAAGATGTCGTGCACGTTAGTACTGTCGAGAACGAACTGTGCACTGCAGTGTTGGAGATGTTGGTGATTGTTCTGTCTCCGGGAGCGGTGATATAGCTATTTTTTTTAAATCTTATTTATTTTACTTCGATTGTGAAACAACTTTGGCAATTCACGCTCGAAGTCTTCCTGATTAGAACCAGTACTAAGCATGTGCGGAAAAGTGTCTTGCTCAGGGACACCACAGATAGCCGTGGCGGAGGATCGAACCCACGTCTGTCATTTGTTAAAAAGTGACGTAAAACCTCTTTTATTTGTTAAATGGACGAACAGTTGTAACTGTAATAAAACATCTTCGGTGGTGATACTATGCAGTTATACAAGAAATGTTATTAAACCCATTACACGTTTTGTTGTTGGAATCGCTGTCCTTTTGCAAATAACTGTCAAACTTTCTCTCAAGTGTTTGGACCGCGCTTGGCTCGAATCAATCACCTTGGCGGTGACGGGTAAACCACTCAGCGACGGAGTATCATTTTCCCGGTTTATACTGACTAGTGCTTACGTTTCCGGGCACCATGATTGTGTCAGTTATTATATGCTGTTTCATACGACCACAGTTTATCTAACCGCAACACCTACAGAACTATGCTGCTATCCCGTGACTGGTTTTCACAATATTGGTATAAGGTTGTTATTACAAGCTTTTAATTGATTTTTTGTAACCTTCATATGACCTACTGACTCTTTAACCGAAAGTGCTAACTGTACATTTAGTGTACTGTAAATCGACAATAATTAAAATAGTACAAAAGGTACTGAATGCTCTGTGAGACGGCACAGAGCTCCTGACGATTAGAGATCACCGAGGAGCTCTATGTGTTGCGTTCTGATGTTTAGAGCTCTCGGGAGCTCTATGCATCAAATATACACATCAACTTTAAAACGGGTCTGACATCTTGACGCATAGAGCTCCCGGGGAGCCCTTTGCGTTAAGCCTCGACGTATATAGTTTCCGGGAAGCGCTATGAGTCAAATATACACATCAACTTTAAAACGGGTCAGACATCTTGACGCATAGAGCTCCCAAATTAAAAATGATAGTCATGCCGAATGTCACGTTATTTGCGTCATTATTTTTCACTTATATTTTTTTTCAGGTGAAGGTTATTAACAAGTCTTTGGGTGTTCATAAAGTATGTACAAGAGGGTCTTTGCTGGTTAGGTGTTAATTGTTATTCAGCATCTCGGTTATACCAGTGTCATTTCGTTTGTCACATGTAGAAATAGATGATAAAGATTAAATATGTTTCATGTGCACGGCCAATTGTGTAATTTTCCATCTCATTTCTTGCCAAAAGATATATATTTTAAAAAGACTTATACGTTATAATGACAACCCGTATAATAAAAGAGGGTTTATTCCTGATATTTATAACTTATTAAGACATTACAACTAAGTTCACATTCATGAACGTTTTATCAAATCGGGTGTCTTTCCTTCAAAACATGTTTGGAAATATATCATAAGTCAATATGTAGACACATCCGAGCAATTATCATTGAGCTTAAGATTAAGCGATGATGAGAATCTCCATTGTTTTAGTTTTTATCACTCATCGCTTGGCATTATCTCGCCGATTTGGTCCCTTAGCAAGGAATATCTTTTTTTATTTGAAAAATGTAGGAGCACCATAAAGATATTAAGTTTTCCCTACTCTCATGCTTACCAACAAACGTGTCATAAGTGCGGACTTAGTACAAATGATCTATCTCTCCATTTAGTGTTTGACTGTGCGGTTAATGAAACTAACAGACAAATGCTTTAGAATAATATTCATTCAGTATTTGGATTTGAGCGTTTTCTACGATTCATATCTACCGATATGCAATCCCAAATAACTCATCTTTGCTATGGGTTAAACAAAATACTTCAGCTGAAAACTGAGCAAGACTTATGTCTGAAAATAGTCGTAAATTCATTTCACAATATGCTTATGAATTAATCTTCTAACGAGCGAAATATCATCAGTGAATGCATATTAAGTGTTATATATTCATACTGATGTAACTTTCATTTAATATTTACAGATATGGTTAAAACTCTGTTAAGTTTTTTCCCTGTTTATTCGGTGAAAAGATTGTACAAGAAATAACCATTATAATATGCCTGTGTTTATTTACTTTATTTTGTATAGTGATTAAACAAACCTTTGAGTTGACACTAAAACTGTGGATGTATGTATTCATGTTTGTGTTCGTATTAATGTGTCTGTGAAGGCGTTAGTATATGTGCATGTTTCCTTTTCAGTCTGTATGCGTGTCTGCTTGTACCTCATCACGCTTGATTCATGTATGTCTGTAATTGCGTATATCTGCGAGTGTTAGTACTGGGGTGTAGCGTTTTGCAATTCAAATGTTAAGTGTCTTGTATGCTTTACTCTATTTAATATTGATATACTTTTGAACGTTTTTTTGCTACTCATGTTCATGTTTAATATGTTCTTTATGTTACACCATATATGTCGCTCTCCGCTAATGGAGGAAATAAAAAATATATATATTAGTGAAAGAAGAATTCATTTATTTTTATAAATTAATATCATTCAGTTATACACTATAGTACGCATTGTTTAATCATTGAAAGAGGTGTTGTTTTGAATTTCATCCTTCATGAAGTAATATTTTATATTGTATATATTTCAAGAATCACTGTTAATGATGAGTATGATACTGATGATGATAATGATGATAATGATGATTATGAAGACAATGATGAATATATTGATAATGATTGTGATACTGATGATGATGATGATAATGATGATGGTGAAGACAGTGATAAAGATAAAGATAATGATAAAGAAACCTACAGTAATGATGATTGTTATCGTTGTTGTTGTGGAAGATGTGGTAGCTTTTGTTCTAGTTCTCTAAATAGTCTTAATTAATATTGAAGTCGATATATCAAAATCGAAGAGCTCTATGCGGAGTTGTGGGGCATATTGACGCAGATATCTCCCCGCCGCCGGGAGCTCTATGTTGTCTCACAATGCTCCCGTATAGTAAACACTTCTGTAACAATTCTGATATAGTCTGTCCCAGAACCTTATATCTCCCGAATCAAATTTAATATCCCTCCATCCCCCAATGAAAAAGCAAGACAGTCTATGTCTGTCCCACAAGTCATAACAACTGAACGCTTTCTAAACCGTGACGTCATCCAAACTTTCAGTTGAAGCAACTGACCAATCAACGTGCTCAAATGCGGCTTTCCCAACATTGCTATTTAACGTACCCAGTCAGGAGAGCCGGACCCGCTGTACAGACTAATTTTGATACTATATTTAAATGATGCAAAACACCAAAAGGGACATACCTCCGCTTTAAAGGCAACCAGTTCTTAAACTAATTTAAAATTCAAGAACATATCAGTATGTATGTTTTAACATTTTCTACTCATAGTTACAAAACCAGCGTGACTTTTGGACCTACTAACTGTACAAACAATGTTATTAAATATTATTACTTATTGCAGATTAATATATCCATATGGTAAAACCTATATAGGCGTAAAGATATATGTGTGTGCACATTGGTAAAAGCTGACTTTAACATTATCGCATATCCCTTTAAACCGCATCGTGTGACTTTAACCATTGATCAATCAGGGCCTCATCTGAGATGACATTACATGGTTTTAACTTCTGGTCACGCTCCGTCAAATCCTCAAAAAAGGTATTTTGCAGAAAAATGTATATTGACGAACGGACGGACGGATGGACACAGATAAGAGATAAACACATAGATCATAGTTCAACATGGAAGTTATATATCATTCGTCTGTGCTGGGTTCAGTCTTAATATATAAAAAAGACGAACCACTTTAAATAAAATATATGTGAACAAAGCTAGCCGTTTATTTTTTCTAAATTTGCAGCAGACAAAAATAATCTTGCGGACAAAAGCATACCCATTTGGCTCCATTAGAGTCAGATCAATAGAAAACGTGCAGTATCCGTAACAAAATGAACAAGAAAAATGGCCACAGCAGTTAAAATGCTAGTATGGTTTGATCTTTACAATTATGTAAATGTTCACTTATGGCTATGCTGTACACACAGTTCTATGGATTACAGTGCGGTTACAAAGTTTTGGAAGAAAAAAAGGAATTACTCCTGAACAAATATCTCAAACAAGAACGCGAAGAAAATATGCGAATGTTGACTCAATGTCTTCTGTTCACACTGTTTCATAAGATTCGGATAAAAATGTGGTCACATCCGTTTGTGACGAACACACGGACGAACTGACAATGCAACTTAATATCCTCGGTTTTCGTGAAGACCGGAGATCACTAATAGGCCTGCTACCACCACTGAGACGAACTCTCTGATTGGCTGAAAAATGAAAGTGGGGTGTCAGGGCATAAATTATATTGTTTTAATAGTATAGACTAGTAAGCTCATTTCTGATTGGACGAAAATGTCAAACTGGCAAATGATCACAATAAAATGTAAGTTTATTATGTTTGTGTCAATAAAAAATCAAATGTTTGTTTCTTTGACTATCTAAATTCATTTTATAAAAGAAAATGTATGGAAAGTAAATTTGGTGAAATTTAGTTTTCGTCATGCTGAAACTGGGGGTAGCTGACTTCAGGGGACAAAACGTGATAAAACGGATACTTTTGAACCCATTTTTGGACATTTTTCTAGGATAGTTCTTAAATATGATATTGGTCTTTTCGGTCCGCGAATGTAAAGAATAGTGAAAATAAAGTCAAATGTTATAATCATGGAAGTCTATGGAAAACGCGATGGTGGTAACTGACCAATATTCCAGACATGTAGTCAGGGCTGAGTTCAATTCGATCAAACGTTTGATAACGTTAGCTAACATATTTTCCTGGACACTAGCTCAACCTCTTATTAGCACGCAGTACGCGTTAATTTTAGGGAACCAGGCATTAAACGTGTTTGCTGTTTAACGGTGCTGAACGCAGCCCAGTTGCTGGTCATTACTTGCCGGATGTAAGGCAAATAAACAACCATTAATCGTTTTTATTTATGCGGTTTGCCTTTTATCTCATGAAAGACGCAAGCGTTTGCATTTATAACAGAGTATGCAAATATTTATCGAATGGTAGAAGAATTAATTGTATATGTGAAAAATAACTGTCACTCGGAATGATACCTAGACTGACGCTATTCATGATTCCATTAGTTTATGATATCCTATCGCAATAACTAAAGAGACCGCGCATAATGCATCGACATTTATCAAAATTGCAATGCAGTCACGTCCGCATATTCGCATTCTTTGAAGGTTCTATTCTTAAGTTTGAAAAAAACGGAAAAAAACCCCGATATGGAATAGTTGATCATTACTGACATCAAACACAAAGTTCTATAACTTATATTTACAGATTTATTGTGTGTTTTTTTCTGGATTTAGGGCTTAAAATAAACAAATATAAATAGTTCTCTTTGTTGCGGTAAATACGTGTATGTTGGTTGGGGGAATTTTGGTTTTAATAAAAGAGTTAGTTTTTTTCTCTCTTGACAAGTTATAGTTTACGGAAATATAAGTGTGAGTACATAGTGAGTACAATAAAGTGACTATTTAATTCTGATTTTACTTGGATATTTTGACTTAATGTAACATTCGCATGTGAAACTAAAACAGAATAAACGTGCTTGATCAATTCATATGAAGATTTAAAACTTCATCGGGAAATACAAAATAAATTCTTATAACTGTTATAAAAAAGCGTTCTTTCCGAACTAATTTGAGACAGTCATTATATATTTTCACCATTAAGTCCCCTATTAACCATTAAGTCCCCTAGAAAACATTGAGGCAGTCAGTATATATTTACAACATTGAGTCCCATAGTAAAATAGTAAACCATTACGTCCTCTAGTAAACCTTGAGGCAGTCAGTATATATTTTCACCATTAAGTCCCCTAGTAAACCATTACGTCCTCTAGTAAACCTTGAGGCAGTCAGTATATATTTACAATATTAAGTCCCCTAGTAAACTTATTTTATTTTGTGTTTCAGTTTCTGTGAAGACTTTCTGGATCTACTCAAGTTGGACTGATTGATTAGATCGCAATTTCTGAATGGATTAAATAAATCGATTTGAGTGCGGAATTTGTAAGTAGCCAATTCTTTTATAGTCACTCGTCGTTTACAGTCCACAACGATGCATGTTTAATTATTTAAATTTGCTTTAAATAACTTTGCTTATCTCCTAATTAATGAAATTAGATAGCACAACAGAGTAATAGGTTCAAATTGCAACTTTATATAGGGTGTCTGAAGTCTATCTTTTTTTTCTTGTTTATGTAAAATGAATTTAACTTCTTAAAACAAAAACAAACACAAAAACAAGAAAAAAAAACATATCAAAAGCTTGACTTTGTATCTTATTGTTATTATTAGTATTATTCATATTATTATTATCATCACCATCATCATCATCATCAGCAGCAGCAGTAGCAGTAGTAGCAGCAGCAATAGCATCATCATCATCGTCATCGTCATCATCATCATCATCATCATCATCAATATCATTATCAATATCATTATCATTATTAATTATCATTATTAATTATTATTATTATCATTATTATCAATTTTATTATTATCATTGTTATATATCTACATGACACAGTATGAAATTGTGAATAATGCAGGGCCCATTTGTAGCTTAGAACCATCTGTAAAGTAGGTGAATTTTGGGATCAGATGCATTAATCAAAGTAAGTGTCCCTTTTAAATTGATGAAACATTTTATTATGAATCTAAAAACCAATTGAACTATATTGAAAAGTTAAACTTTACCTAAAGGAATTATTTAATTAAATGGCCTTTATTCAACCGGCCCTGGTAATTCTTGTACATTTGTAGCCATCTGGGACAAAAAGCGTACCACGTATTTTCAAATTTGTGTTTGTTTGAAAGAAAAAAAATCCAACTATATCGACTAAATTCAACCTTCCGTGAGGTCCTCAAAATCCAATAGATTGAGCAAACTATATGCTCGTTTGTTTTTTTTACACACCTAGTTCCCAAGCTTCGGATTTTTAATCTTTTGCATTTCTTGATAACAAAAAATAAATACGGTATTGTGCCATATACAGTATTAAACGCCTCTCGTATCATGGCGTAAGTTTGTTTTGCGTGCTTTAAACAGAACATGAACTCTTAATATGTCTGGGCTTTTGTTTCGTGATCTTCTTAATACAGCTAGATCCCTTGTATGTGATCGTTTGACCACCGAACGGCGTTACCATTAATCGGCCACTGATCGGATTTTGGCAACGTGTACCCGGTGTTCGGTCCATTGCGCTAATAGTTCAATGGATAAACCCATAAGCAGTTTATGGCTTTTCGGATATATTCAAATTAGCTGCTATAACAAGGTATCCTGTTCTCAAAGCAATAGCCATTTACATCATAGTATTGTACACTGAGAAGTATATATAGTGTATACCGGTATAGGTATTATCTTTAATTGAACACATTTTGATAATATTTAATTTGATCAAATTACTGGGGCATTTAATATCAGATTTCAAACCTTTATTTTTTGCATGTGTTCCATATGAGCACGAGGCGTGAAAAATGATAATGCGATATAATCTTGTATGTAATTGTATATGTCGATATTATATATATATATATATGTGACCCTGGATCTTGTTATCAGGAATATATGTTCTTATTATTGTCTCATCAGGGTTTAAAGGGAGGGGTGGTTGGGCAGGGGGTGGTGGAGGGTGGTGCGGTTGGTGGTGAGGTGGATGGAGCTAGTAGTAACGCTATTTACAACTCATTATAGTATAAACAATCTGCTACATCGTCCGGTTTAAAATTAAAACAGAAATATGCAAGTATAAAACATGTACTTGATAACTATCACTTGATGCCATAACAAGCCAAAATGGATTTAAGCCACATAAACACCACCGTCTCTTGTAATGCTAAGCTAATGCTAATGCTAATGCTTATGCTAATGCTAATGTTAATGTTAATGTTAATGTTAATGTTAATGTAAATGATACTGCTAATGCTAATGTTAATGTTAATAATAATGTTAATGTTAATGTTAATGATAATGCTAATGCTAATGCTAACTATAACGCTTATGGTTATGCTAATGCGAATGAAACTGCTTATTCTAATGATAATGATAATGAAAACGTTAATGCTAATGCTAATATTAATGTTAATAATTATGCTTATGATAACTATAACGCTAATGCAAATGGTAATGCTAACTATAATGCTAATGCTATTGATACTGCTAATGCTAATGATAATGCTTATGCTAATGCTAATGATACTGCTAATGATACGGCTAATGCTAATGCTTATGCTAATGATAATGCTAATTCTAATGATACTGCGTATGCTAGTTATACTGCTAATGATAATGCTAATGTAATTGTTAATGATACTGCTAATGATTATGCTAATGATACTGCATATGCTAGTAATAGTGCTAATGCTAATGATAATGTTATTGTTAATGATACTGCTAATGCTAATGCTAATTTTAATGAAAATTATAACTATAACGTTAATGCTTATGCTAATGATAATGTTAATGATAACTATAACGCTAATGCTAATGCTTATGCTAATGCTAGTGATAATGATAATGCTATTGATAATGATAATGCTAACTATAATGATAATGCTAATGCTAACTATAACGCTAATGATAATGCTAACTATAATGCTAATGATAATGCTATTGATAATGATAATGCTAATGGTTTATTGTTATGATGATAATGATCAAATCTTTATTTAACGAGAGAACTCATTTTAACAAGTCAATCTTCCATGAGGCCTTGTAAGAGTTTAGAATGACATTGTCATTAATATGCAATTTGTCGATATGAATGTGTATGATACTAATGATATGTATGAATAAAAACACATATAGAGTGAGTATTCATGACTTCACAATTCTGAAGAGTTTCAAATGTAAAAGTTCAAGATGTGCGTTACACCATCATTATATACTGAACAAAACAAAACAAACTTCCGATTGGCATAGGTATCTTTTTTAATATCATAAAAAGAATTAAACGTTAAACGTGTCAAAAGACCTACATAGATTCGGGCGAACGTTAAAGTGTCAAATAAAACTAATTGTAACTAGCACTAGCGTATTCGACAAAACAGACAACGTGGACGTCGTTTTCCCCGTGCATGCACGTACCAGCATGTTCCTTTTTTAACAAATGAGACCTTGTGTCTGATTTTACAAATTTTATTGTCAATAAGAAAAAAAAATGTTATAAAACATTGAATTTCGTTAATTTTTCCTACTTTTGATATGCCTAAAATTCCACAAAATCTCATCTAGTATTTGAACGGACCATTACTAAACAAATGTAAAAGAAACTTCCGCTATAGCTCAGCGCGGCGGTGTGTTTTGTTTTCGACCCCTGGCACATTTAATCAATTCTATCAACCCTTTTCCGTAAAGACGAGCCGTGTTTTTATTTCTCTACAAATGAACCTTAGAGTACTCTTGCGATACATATAAAAATAATTTAAATTTTGTTTTCAAATTTCGATATATCTGCACTTAAACATAGCGAATATTTTCTTTTTTTTGTTCAGAATATACAACAGCTAAAGCAAACTATCTTTGTTTTTTATTGAAAATAATCACACAAATCAATGCCGAAGAGACAAGCTGCACGGTTAGGGTATGGATATTTACTTTTACCGCTAACTGTGTTATAGCCAATCCCAGTATTGATACAATTAGCCATTTCGGTATGACGTCTGTCTAGTTGTCGTAAAATGCAAACAATCCAAGCAGCAAAGAACAAATACATGCGCAGAAGGGTCAATACATATATCACGAGGTATTGTCGGCAATATTTGTAACTTGTGTAAGTAAACCCAAAGGAGTTCTATTCAAGATAATAACGAATAAAACATGTTTTGCGAAAACCAATTTACTTTCTCTGAATATATACATAATGTATTTTTCGAAGGGAATCCAAACAGCAGTTGGAGATAGTTTGATATTGGTTTTCGTTTCACGATATTTACCTGAAGCTGGCCCACCATTAATTTCACATAGACCGTAATATTAGCACAGCAGACTGTCACACTTACAGTTGTGCTCCAAACTCCATGAGAATTTCCAGAATTCATATTCAATTCAAGCAGAACACACACAAAAAACAGTTAAAAACATGGGCATTAACTGCTTCCAATTTCACAATTTTGCTCAAAGCGAAAGTAGGTGTCCCTATTTCACATACAGGGATTAAATCAGTCAAATTATGCAAAATTCTTACCGTCTAAGAAATAGTCCCAACTGTGTGTTATAGCTACCAGCCACTCAATTCTGCACCATTCTCTGGGAAAAAATATTCCCTTCACAATTTCACATTGCAATAGTACATGTAAAGTGCATTTTCACACTCACACCATCTTGAACGACCACTCTCAATTTTCTATGGAACTACTTTCGGGTACAACCATTTTGACCCCCTGGTTCCTGGTCTAAGTCCACCTGTAAGAAACGTATGTAACTCTTAAATATTGGAGGCTGATAATGTTAGGGCAATGGTTAGTTTTGTGTTGAATATCGAAAAACGAAAAATAAATAACTAACTAACTTTAGTCTGCCAATCCAAATGAATAACAGAAACACATATTGTTAAAGGGAAGCCGAGAATTAGCAGACACGTGTCATGCAGACAGACGCCTAAATATGACCTATGTGAAAACACTTTGATACGATCAAACTGGTAAAGATGAAAAATCGATTCATGTTCATTTTACGACAGACTGAAGTAAATTAATTTCGTCTTTCGACACACAATTTGAAAATGATTGATTGGCTGACTATTTATCGTCATTTTATAACATCGAGGGTTAACAGACGATCAGTTAACCTAACTTCTGTTTCCTTGGATCCTTGAAGGTTAACCAGTACTCGAGCACATCTCATCTCCGCATGTAAATAATAACTTCCCTACGTGTATCAGCGATGTGGGACGAATGATAATGAGATGCAATACCGTATATCAATCATCAAGGAGACTGTGGCCGGGCATGGATTCAAACTCACGACCGCTGGATTGATAGTCAGACGCGCTACCGACTGAACTGATCGGGCCTGGCAATTTGAAAGTAGCGCTAACCATATGTCCCTCCAAAACTGAAGAATACACGTTTGATATCGAAAGACGGTAAACGAATATCGAAAATACTTTTATCTGCTCTATTTTGCATTCGCACGGAATATTTTTAGTATTTAATAAAATTTTGTAATGTAAACAGAAAATATGCCGTATTACCGGAGCCAGAAGTAAGGGGTTGAGGGACGTGTTAAAGTAGTAAATTTGAGTTTTAAAATTCAATGGGTCGCCCTGCACAAGATTATGAAACTGCTCCTGAAATTTTGTCGTACATACCAATGTTTAATTTAGGCAATGAAAAAAAAACGAGTTCCATTAATAACATGAGGAAAACATGCATTTGGAAATCTACAAAACCTGAGAAAAAAACTGGACCCAACATTCCAAATGCGTTAAGCATGCGCGCGTTTGTGTATGTCGGTTTTAACATCAGTTACGTAACAACTTTTGTTTGAATGACACCGATAAGACACGAACTTTCCCCCGCCAGTGCATGTTTCATAATATCCAATTGTTCAGTTGGTAGGATATCGACAACCCGTCATTTAGAAAGTGAATAATTAGAAATTAGAACATTATTAATTGGGTTTCGATTATGTGCGTTTTGTGCATTATCACAATCGATTGAGAGTAAATTTGCTTAAGAAATAATTCGAGAAATCTAAAATAATATTTGAATTGCAGATTACGGCAGGTAGCGTTAACGACAACTAATCGTTCGACTGTGTAAATACAAGAAACGGATACAAAAGACAAGAATGCTATTCGAACAGTTTTTTTTGTCAACATGTCTCTTCAAGCACTGTTGTATCATGGTACAATGTTATTCATGAATATATATATATAGCTATATAGGCATAGCGGTGATCGGAACCACCATCCACGTCGTTCTTTTGGACAAAAGGAGACCTCAAAGGGCAGTATTGGTCAGTATGACGATTAGCATATAAAATAACGAAACTCGAATGGGCAGACTGATCTTGATTTGATATTCGTCTTGCGTGTTTCGATTTTCAAAATGAAAGTAATCAAACCATTGATAATATCCAATAGTGAAGAGTTATGTAAATATATAACGAAAGATGAAAAACGAATATCAAACCAACGCGTAGCTGCTACTCAAACAAATGTTCCATGTTCAACAAAACGAAAATCCTGTAAAAAAGTGTCAATGCACGGTGCATGCAATTCATTATATGGGTAAAACAAACACAAATCTGGTATTATTAATAAAACTTCACCAGTGACCAGGTAGTATGCATGTTCATTTTTTAAAGGCAAACGGATTAAACTTAAACTATCTCACAATTTCTAAAAGTAGTGAAAACAATAGAGTGATTTAGTAGAGTGGTTTAAAACTTTGAATGCTGTCGAATACTTATTTGGAGTGGTTTAAAATGTCAAACGATCCAGCAGAGTTTTAATGTGGAATGAATTAGTGGTTAAAAGTTCAATTTTTTAATGATTTAATACGTCGAACGATTCAGCATAGTATTTAGTGGTTTAAAACGTCGAATGGTTCAATAGAGTGGTTTAATTTAAACGTCACATAATTCATGATTCAGGCAAGTGGTTTAAAACGTCGAATCAATCAGTGGTTAAATCATCGAATTGAAGTAGTTTAAAACGTCGAATAATTTTGAATAGTAGTTTAAAACGTCGAATCAATCAGTGGTTAAATCGTTGAATTGTAGAATTTTTAAGAGTCGAATAATTTAGTGAAGTGGTTTAAAACGTCGAATCAATCAGTGTTTAAATAATCGAATTGTACGGCGAATAATTTAGTATAGTGGTTTAAAACATCGAATTTTAGTAGTTTAAAACGTCGAATAATTTAGAAATGTAGTTTAAAACGTCGAATCAAACAGTGGTTAAATCGTCGAAATTTAGTAGTTTAAAGCGTCGAATAATTTAGTAGAGTGGTTTAAAACGTCGAATCAATCATTGGTTAAATCGTCGGATTGTAGTAGTTTAAAGCGTCGAATAATTTAGTAGAGTGGTTTAAAATGTCGAATCAATCATTTGTTAAATCGTCGGATTGTAGTAGTTTAAAGCGTCGAATAATTTAGTAGAGTGGTTTAAAACGTCGAATCAATCATTTGTTAAATCGTCGGATTGTAGTGGTTTAAAACGTCGAATCAATCAGTGGTTAAAGTATCGAATTGAAGTATAGTAAAACGTCGAATGATTCAGTAGAGTGGCGTAAAACGTCGAATCAATTAGAGGTTAAATCATCGAGTAGATCTAGTAGTAACTTACAATGTCGAATGATTTAGTAGAGTGGTTTAAAACGTCGAATGACTCGGTAGAGGTTTAAAACGGTGATCGATTCAGTAGCTTGAAAAGTACAAACACTATTCACACAACATAATAGAATTTATATCATATCATTATTTTTGAAAATTGAATACGGATTCAAATAGAAAACTTTTAAATCTTATGAAAATGGGTTATGATACTTTAAACGTCATGTGGCAAGTTAGTTTTAATCTATTCTTTCAAAGTTCAAATTTTGATACGACAGGCATGGACATCAAGGTGAATGTTAAAATATTTTGAATTAGAAGACTGGCTCAAAACTTCGAATAAACCAGTGATTTAAGACGTAAAATTATTCAGTAGTTTCAAACGTTCAATGTTTCGACAGAGTGGTTTACAATGGTGAACGATTTAGAGTGACTTAGTGAGCATGGCCCATGTTCTGAGGAATTGACCTCAACCAAACTCTTTGACAATGTTACATTCAGTAAATAAAGCTAGTCTGATATTAACATTTTTGATTTTTTCGTCTTTCGATATTCACGTATGGTACTCTTCCATTTTGAAAGCAATTAAGGTTAGGACAAGGGCTAATTTAAAGTTGAATAAAAACAAAACGGAAGCCGAATAACGAACAAATTCTAGTCTACTGTTATATCGTATAACAAAACAAGCATGCGTCACTGTTCATGCAATTCAAAAGTCGTTTGTTAACATTTTACAATGATATATGCACCAAAATGCAGTAGGTGGGGGCTACACTACATTTAAAATCAGAAACCACAGTAAAGCGTTTCCAAAAGACAAACAAAAAACAACAACCACCTACTCACAAAACCTTTATTTTCTTGGTCATTGAGACTATACAACGAGATAAAAGGCATTAAAGGGAAATAATAACCATACAAACATCGCTCTGGTTTTTAAATCTCTCCATTATATAACAGGAAGCATGAAGGCAAATGACGTTATTAAAAACTTGTTTAGCAAAGAAACACTTATACCTTGGCCAAATAAACTGGATTCAAAAATGTTAAAGCATGTGTCATTTAAGGCCTTTTAAAAAAGGTACAGGTGTTGGTCTCTTGCATTAAGCATACTTGAATAGAGCGTCAAACACTGGTATTAAAGGTTTTGTATTATTTGCAAACATTTCATTCATTTCAAATGCATTTCAGATAATGCCCAGCTGTGTGTTCGAAGTAGAACTTACTTGGAAGAACGCACTTTGTGATATTCAGCTTTTGTGTGTTAATATGTAAAAAGCAATAATTAAAATGTATCGGGCATACACAATTCTTTAAAGTTGGCAATACAAACCTCTTAGCTAGACACTCAAAACTGAAAGTATACCACAAGACCGGGCGGGTCTGGTAAAAGTATTGTATGCGGCCTGGGTGGGGTATTGTCACATGTATGTGTTTTCAGTTTCGCCTTTCTTAACATAATGCCTCAAGTAGACAACGTCACGATGTGACTTAATAATAGGGTGTTAATAGCGTCATAGAACGTAACACAGCACAGCACAGCACAGCACAGCACAGCACAGCACAGCACAGCACAGCACAGCACAGCACAGCACAGCACAGCACAGCACAGCACAGCAGCAAGCACAGCAGCAAGCACAGCAGCACAGCATAGCAGCACAGCACAGCACAACACAGCACAGCAGCAAGCACAGCAGCAAACACAGCAGCACAGCAAAGCACAGCAGCAATCACAGCAGCACAGCACAGCACAACACATCAGCAAGCACAGCAGCAAGCACAGCAGCACAGCACAGCACAACACAGCACAACAGCAAGCACAGCAGCACAGCACAGCACAGCACAACACATCAGCAAGCACATCAGCAAGCACATCAGCAAGCACAGCAGCAAGCACAGCAGCACAGCACAGCACAACACAGCACAACAGCAAGCACAGCAGCAAGCACAGCAGCAAGCACAGCAGCACAGCACAGCACAACACAGCACAGCAGCAAGCACATCAGCAAACACAACAGCAAGCACAGCACAGCACATCAACAAGCACATCAGCAAGCACAGCAGCACAGCATAGCACAGCACAGCAACACATCAGCAAGCACAGCAGCACAGCACAGCACAGCAACACAGCAACACAGCACAGCACAGCACAGCAACACAGCAGCAAGCACAGCAGCGAGCACAGCAGCAAGCACAGCAGCACAGCACAGCACACTACAACTAAATAAAGCATAGCACAACAAATATTTCCCAAGTAAGGCCCCGTTGGAAAATTTCATCAAACCAGGTTGCCACTCCGATGGGATTCGAACCGTGGATCTCTGAGCTATGAAACAAGACTACTAACCAACAAAACACAGGGACTGTTATCACTTGATTACATAGGTTACCGGTTAACTAGAATAACATTTGTAACAAAAGCACTCTTTAAGCTAAAATATATAATTAATCTAAACAAAACGCAAAATCTTTTTTTAAACTTATTTTAAGATCATCAATATATCCGTTAATATTTTTTGTGGGGCAGATATATCGATAACATTGTCTTTTAATGTTTCATTCATGCCACCGTCTTTTGTTGACCAGAGGAACTCCGTGAATCATTTGTTGACTTACGCCGAGATGATATGTTGAAACTATTATATCAATAATTGGATATTCTATTGTATTCGGAATGACTAAATTCTCACACGAATACTTGAAGGCAATTAAAACACTAAATTGGCCCTTCTCATTAGCATATTAATACATAAAGTAAAGTGGTTACAAACAGAAGGTACAGTTTGTATTTGTATTTCAAATTGGAACTTGGTGATATAATGTGTGTAGGCTTACCCAAGATTTTTTTTTTTATGAACGAGTGAGTGAATGGATTTTGTAATCTGGATTTTTCATTATGCTTGAAAAGTTGTAACGAAAGCTTACGTTTGAGTGTGGTGAGAGAAGACAGTGGCGGTGTTGACTATATTAAGTGGTCAGTGTTTTTGGACTTTTATTATATTCCGTCCTGCGAGGAGCTTGTTTTAATTTCAGAGTAAGTATTGTAGTATCTAACTAAAAAAATATTACTTTCAATCTAACAGTGTGTACGTAACTTACTATGAGATAAAACGTATGTCAGCTTTTCGGCTTACTCGATTGGTAGAACCATCGCTTCTTCTGCAAAAGGTCGCGGGTTCGAGTTCTAGATAAATGCTACATTCTCGTCCTCTTACACCAAGCTGATTTGAAAGCTACATATATTTTGTTTTTTTAATTTCGAATAAATATGTCCTAGTTATTTAGACACGAAAGCAATTTATTTTAAAATTGTATCAATATCTATTATTATTTTTCCAATTGGCTCGGAGTAATTGACATAAAATGGTTTAGATCGTAATCAAGTGATCATATCTTATGAGCAATTTATGGGAAATAACTGCGGAGATGATTCATTTTCGGTAACCGATATCTGGTCATTTTTTTTGCTTTTTTTTTTATAAGAGATTGTAGACAGCTCATTGGAATATTATAAATTAAAATCGTTGATGATAAATCTTTGAGAATAAATATTTGAGAATAAATATTTGAGTAGTCAGGGCATGGATGCGTGTGTCTTTATTTAAGGTAAGGATTTTTTTACTCTATCTGTATTCAGAACTATTGTATATAGCATTACTTTTAACAGCAACAAAATTACGAGAATCGATGTGTTTCCTTCTCTAAAATGTTAGATCTTGTATAAACCTATGTATTATACATCGACTGTGAAACAGGCTCTTACAATTTATACAAATCTCACCCAATCTTGGGTTGAAACGATATTAAGCATGCATCTGAACAGATGAACATACTGGGTGTGGGGTGGGGGGAAACATGGAAACGTCCAAGTTGTCATTCGAAGGGTATAAACAAGTTTAGTTTACGGTTAATACATGTAGTATATAACACTCAGTGAAGGATTACACAATTAATCAAATAAACCAAATCATGGTAATGCGGGTTAAATATGATTAAGAGGTGTACACGGGATTTGGCAATACCATTTTTTATGTACTTAATAAATCCCCACACTGGATTAGGTGAAGCGATCAAAAGATATGCTAGCTTGAAAATTGCATTACATTTGATCGTAAAACAAATATTTTGCTGAATTCATTTAAAGGCATTTAAATTGATAATCTCTTTTCACAGCAGGTTGGGTAAATAGTATTAAATGGCAACTTACGTTACTCACTCACTAATTTACGGTTGGCGCATAAGGAGCATTAAGTGGGATTTTACTTTATACCTTTCGGCAAGTATGAGTAATATGACAGTCTCTCTGGGATGTGTTAACATGTTTTGTGCTATAAGTGAAGTTCTCGTGTGACAGTGAAGTTAGATATTGTATATATCAGAATTGCTCGCCAAAACGACGTGCCTAAATCGTGAGGGTAAATAAAAACTTAACGTGACGAGCAGTCAATGGATAGCTTGCTATTCGTTTATTTAACATTACCACCGGTTTCCCATATCAGTGTCAGAAGGGTGGCAGTCTGTTTTAGGTTTGTAGGGGATAGTGCAGGATAGAGTTAGACCTATCGTACGTTTCTACTGGTTCTTTAGCGCGCTAGGCGTATAGCACCGTCACACGGACACCCGGTTTAAATTCATATTCGAATGACTGTTAGTTTTTTTTTAACTGGCCATCCCTGGAAATATTTAGGTGTGTATCTCTTCAGTATTGAAGGCTGTAAGAGTCCGAAAGACGAAAGACGAATATCAAACTAACCTCAGTCTGCCAACACTTCATTCAGATTTAAACTGTCAAGGTTAACGTATAACAATGTGACTTCATGGACAACTTTCATGTTTAGAAGATACTGTTGCATGCATGTCAACTGTTTCCCATCTTTCATCTTTCACTCTATGACTCAGTTGTATATGTCTTTCTATCCTTCTCTCTTCCTTCCTTCCTCCGCAACCCGAAAATACGAGTATATATCTAAATTAAATCTATACAAGACTACGGCTTCCAATTAGGGACATCATCCTTTATCCAGGACTAGGATCTCAAGTCGTTTTTTTCAATTTGGTTTTTAATATCTTTCCTAAGAAGACAAACACATCCATATCAACAGACGGTGATTTACCGGGGTGCATTTCAACAGTAATCAGTAATAAGTCTGAACAGTGACCTATCCACATAAAGTCACTGTTCTCAATAATTAATATTTTCAACATCAGATGGAAATAAAAAGACCACGTCTGTGTTAAAATTAAATTTTAAAGATGCCTTTGTAACCCGGTCACAAGTTCTGCTGTGAGATATGTGATCGCTGTGATATCCTCTTTATTTAGCACCTTGTATTCGCATTGTCTTGCTCTAATTAAGGCGTCATTTGATATACTCGACATTTCTCGATAATCATACGAGTCAATAGTCAAGTTTAATATAAAGAAGATTTTGCGATTACCTACATGGCGAGATGAAATATTTAATTAAATATCTCATGGTAATCTGGACCATAGACCAATTCTGCAATTCATTTCTTCCGATTTGTCGACTTTATCTGTAGCTGGTATTTATCTAGTTTGTTATTTGGTTATACCAGCAATATCACCAGTAATCTGGAGTTTATTAAGGGTGATATATGCCATGTTGACAGTCATAAGTTGACTGATTGCGGTGCCTGCCGCTGATACGGACCGGCTATATTGGTAAGTGGATTAGTCGGTTCTGGACACCCGTGGAATCCTTCAATGTACTCGTGAGAAGAGACACCCTTATGGTATTGGTTGACATTACGACGGTTTGAGTAATATTGTGTTAGAACTCTGTTGGAGAAGAACTATTTGTTTTGGTATTGACTCGAGGTTGATTTAATTATGTGAGTGTCTGAAAGGGTCCTTAACGTGTTTGTCCAGATAGGTGAACCCGTTGGACTACTTCAAAAACAGATTTTATTTGCTCTTTCTGCTTGGTAAATAAAGTAGAATTTGTTTTGTCAAAGATTTCAAAGTTTGATAATTGTATCGTATTGATTATAAATGCCGTTGTTTTTTTTAATGAATTAATGAAACAACATCTATTTAGCGTTGCAATGTACAAAAGTCGCTTTAACCTTATGGTAATGTGAAATAAAATGTGAACATTTTAAGATGGCAGCTTATCCAAATCTTCATACCATTGTTTTGATTTAGTCCATAATTATGTATAATAAAGCCGTGATGGTGATTCAAACCTGATTGTCCGGCTCGGTAAATGCTATCTTGACATTCGGAACCTTAATTTTTAATACCAAAGGATGATGGAATTGACCGAATGTATACGGTTGCGCTCTTGACTGTTAAGATCAGCGGATACAAAGATAGTCTAAACTTTTACGCCTTAAAAGTTTGTAGTCTGTTTTCTACAACTATTTACATATTTATCTTAGAATCTCCAAATAGTAAATCGAAGTTTTTTTTCATGTTACTTTTAAATTTTACATTTAACATACGTGCATTTCGAAATGGGAATGACACCTCGGTAAGCGAAAAGTTTTACTATTACTATTTTTTTCTTTGAAAATATTATATCAGTTTATTATTGCTGAATATTTTATTACTATTACTATTATAATTTTTTTATTTATTTGTTTATTTATTTATTGATTGATTGATTGATTGATTGATTGATTGATTTATTTATTTATTTATTTATTTATTTATTTATTTATTTATTTATTTATTTATTTATTTATAATTATTATTATTTTTATTATTATCATTATTATTATTATTATTATTATTATTATTATTATTATTATTATTATTATTATTATTATAATTATTATTATTATTATTATTATTACTATCATCACCATAATTGTCATATAAATAACTTTCATTCATATCTTGATATTCACAACAACTACAACAATATTATTGTCGGAGACGGTGTTGACAAATTGCACGAAGACCAATCAATTTATTTACGATAATTATCAATATTTTAAACACGGCTGGTGATCAATACATATTGTGTATACAATACACCGTCGTGTCATTTTGAAACAATTACACAGTTTTGGCACAGATTCCAATTTTTGTACAAAGATATCAAAATCAGATAGTACGATCGAAAAATTTCTGGGTCATCATATGTACGTCCATTACAAAGCAATGAAACATAATTTCCACTGTCTAGTTGGCCTATTTAAATATAAGTACTTAAATATTCAAGTTTTAATAAGTTATAGAGTGTTGTTTATTCATTTAAATTCCTAACTACAGTACAGCATTATAAACACATATACTTGTACACATACCACAGTGTGCTCGCGACCCTTTAGGACGGACGGACGGACGGACGGACGGACAGACGGACGGACGGACCAATGGATCTCCCTTTCCCGTATTTCTGAGTGGGCGTGGAAATGGAGACACATTGATGATAATAATTATCGGATTCAGACTCAACGTGTATGATATACCATTTGTTGTTGTTGTTGTTGTTGTATGGTGTTTAGCGTCGCTTTGAATAATTTTTCAGTCATATCGCGACGGTGTCTACTTGAGACAGTATTCTGAGAGCTGTCACACTGGAGTATCATGCCGCAGACACATGGTATGATACCCCTCCCAGTCACATTATACTGACACCGGGCCGACCAGACCTAGAACTCTCCTCTAAATGCTGAGCGTCAAGCGAGGAAGCTTCTAGTACAAAACATCAATTTACCAAAACATTTGTCAGGCATAAATAAAATATCCATGCACACTGACGAGAGCCGCATGACATTAATGAACATGTTAATCTAAGTGTGCTATTTATTTATGAAAAAAACAACGTCGGAAATATTTATGAAGTCTGGTATTAAGTTGAAAGTCTCAATATTTACGATCGAATTTCCACATCGCTCTACCGGTGTTTCGGGAAGAACAATATTTATATACTTGTGGTGGTCTGCTGGTTATCATGCTTGTTCAAAGAGCCAGAGGTCCCCGGTTTGATTCCTGTGCGGTCAATACTGGTCACGTCCGTGATTTTTTTAGCCGTACTGGAAATGTGAAAACATGCTATTCTTCGCAAAGATATATATTGCTAATGACAAGGGAAAAGCAAGTCCTCCTCTCTCTCGTTAGCGAAAATAGCAATTACGCTCTTGCTTTACTTATTAAAGCATTGTTTTTCATAATGTAGTTTTTATATACCGACTTAAGATATATGTGTGTTTTAAACGCAGTCCCATTACTACGAGCTATCATATTCGGAAATAGTCAAGTGGCTACGAGATCAGCAATACTGCTATTTCGTTTAAATATTGACAAGATAATTTTTTTTCAATATTTATAGTACGTTGCATTGACTTTCCGAAAGATAACGGAATTGGGCGAGTATGTACGATTGAATATATGGGCGTAACTGCAAAAAAGAGATACCTCTCTCGAACTTAAAATTAACAGTGGGTCAATTTTTTATGACTGTGAAATGCAATTTATTTTTCTGTATAAATATTGACACGTTCATTGTTCGGCAACGCGCGTTAAAGCTAAATATTTCGGATGATTCTCTTGAAAATCAATTATCTCCCCGTGTCTTATCATTCCTTATATGATCTGTCACAGCACATCAAAATTTGACTTTAAATTTCAAAATAAATATTGAAAGTCGATATACCCGATAAGGTGACTTGCTACCGTCTATTTGTTTAAGCTGTTCGTATTTTTCTCCAAATGATAATCAACAATAACACGCGCACCCAAAGTACGAAACAGAAATTGTGTAAGTCGAAAAGGAATAATCTGATATGGTATTTACTTTGTTGTCCTTATGGATTAGGAAAATTAGTAACTGAATGATTATTTGAAGAAGATTTGAATATCGGACAATCCGTAAGGTTGAATTGAGCGTTCGGTGGCATGTGGAGCGCGTGTGTATGTAATTAAATCAGCCATTGTTACTGTGTCCCAATAGGGAGTTCATTGCTGGATACGGAATTATATGAACGTTACATTCTTTTTCCAACGTCGTTACTATAAAGCCTATGAGAAGTATCGATATATATGCTGGTCATTATAATTGTAGAATGTAAGTATGGAGATCACATAACTTGTTTTTATCGTGGTATGTCCGAATGAAGGTATTACTGATAGTGGGACAGACGTGGTACAAGACATGAATAGAAGTACAATATTTGTCTCACACATATTTTAAAACAGCCGTGGAAATTTGATCAGTTCCACTAACCAATATTTCTCAAAATTACATATATGTACATGATTACAGACTGAAGTTAGCTTGAGTGTCAGGTTTCGTCTTTCGATATTCGTCATGAAATTAGCCTTACCCTATAATCATCTCTGTCTCCAGTCTTGAAGATAACTGGTAAATAATTGTAAGGGGCGTAACTCTGGTAAATGATTGTAAGGAGCATAACTCTGGTTAATGGTTGTAAGGGGCATAACTCTGGTTAATGGTTGTAAGGGGCATAACTCTAGTAAATGGTTGTAAGGGACAAAGCACTGGTAGATAGTTGTAAGGGGCATAACTCTGGTAAATGGTTATAAGGCATTCTACTCGGTACATTTGTGGTCATTTATGACAATAAGTGTATCATACATTTTAATTTCAGCAGTTATATCTTGGTCAAAGTATCTTTTACATGGTGACTTTAAAACAAAAAACATACTTTAAATAGTATATGTCTTTTTTTCTGTATCTAAACAAGGACATATAGAAGGATAGGAAACTTGCAACTCTCTACTCAATGTTGATAAAATAATTGTACTTTCCTTGATTCTTTAGTGGCAGAACACAAATTTTGTAATTAAATGCTTCAACAATTTTAAACCCACATTGCTGGGAATCTTCTCGTTTTGTATATAATTTCATTGTGGAAAGAAATCATTTTAATTTATATTTCTGAAATGAATGGAAGTTAGAATAATTAAAAACGCTATTTCGCGAGATATTGCGTGGCTACGCAAGCGTTCATAACATCTCAATCAGTAGCGTTTCTTCTCTATATAAATCCTTGATCTGAAAGAAATATATCATACATGTATATTTTAATGATACCTCTGCCTTCAATTCTTAACGTAATTTTATTCATCATTCCTTTATATAACAACGTATCTGAGTGCAGAGCTATCAAATTTAGATTTCCCATTAACCGATACTTCAAAATATACACTATCATAAATACAAAAATCGTACCAAGTGCGTATGAATTAAAAATACATTTAGTTCAATTTTGCACGAACAGGTCGATATTATATTTCTTTAAACACACACATAAACAAGTATATTGACTTCCAACGATTTCATCCCTGTTCAGTTTAAAAAATTCAAGTAGTAATATCAATTTTCAAATTTATCTTATATTAAAGGGGAACCTCGTAAATATTTCATAATTTTGCGATACTGGATTTAATTAAAGATATAAGACATAAGTGGATTCTCTAAATTATACACCTGCAATGCTCGTACAAACTAAACTAAACTTGCCCACAAAGCTTTGTCAGAAGGTCACATTTCTTTTTCTTCTTGACCTGCCTTTGATGAGTCTCATTTTTTTTGGTTTTCTCAAACTGCAATTAAATGTAATATTGACCTTAACTGAACACCTATAAACCAATTAACACGTCTTGTCTCAGGGGTATCACTGACGATACATATATGGATCTGCGTGTGACATTACTTCACTTATCATTATATCGTAAATAATTGATTTTGGACGAGTCAAGCTTTACCATCAGAGCCGTCGACAGGCTAGTACGTATTGTATAATTATACATTGTGTTACTTGTGATAATTGCTCTGCATGTACGAATATTTCTCGTATTTTCTCTTTAAGAGACTGTTAATTCCATAAATTTGATCGCTGAATAGCTTTTAATGGTATAAATATTCATCAAATTAAACGTTTCTTTCATAGTTTATGTATCTTTTATGCTAAAAAAAAATATAATGCTATAATTATAAATGTGTATGTTAATTATTATGTATAATTAAACGTTTTTCCTATGATAGTTCATATGGTGGTGTGTCTTTTATCCTCGAAAAAAATTGAACAAAACGTACTGTCGCGGTGTTTCGAACATTTTTGTTATTTATTACAATGCGTATATTAAATGTTATCGTTAAATAATTGTTGAAAAGTAGACCAAGTTTTAGATGATATCCGGTAGCATGAAGTAAGGAAGAATGATGTCTAAATTATTCACGATAATGGATAAAAAGAGAATTCAGTCCGATTGTATTTGTACTAGATTCATTTTCGTTTAAATCCATTTGAATAATCGATTGACTGATATAGTGATTGGTTTTGAGATTTCAGCACTTAGGTCAGTAGCACATACTTATCGTTATATATTTTATTGTCGTCAATATCATCTAAGCTAGCATAATCTAAGTGCTATCATACCACCTACATCATCTCAGTATATATAATCATGCAAGTAATATCATGTGATCTCAGTATATATAGCATCATCCAAGTGTTATCACATCATCTCAGTATATATACTCATCCAAATGTTATCACATCATCTCAGTATATATAGCATCATCCATGTGTTATCACATCATCTCAGTATATATAGCATCGTCCAAGTAATATAACGTCATCTCAGTATATATAGCATCGTCCACGTGTTATCACATTATCTCAGTATATATAGCATCGTCCACGTGTTATCACATCATCTCAGTATATGTAGCATCGTCCACGTGTTATCACATCATCTCAGTATCTATAGCTTCATCTAAGTGTTATCACATCATCTCAGTATATATAGCATCATATAATTGTTATCACACCATTTAAGTATATATAGCATCATATAAGTGTTATCACGTCATCTTAGTATATATAGCATCATATAAGTGTTATCACATCATCTCAGTACATATAGCATCATATAAGTGTTAACACATCATCTAAGTATATATAGCATCATATAAGTGTTAACACATCATCTTAGTATATATATCATCATATAAGTGTTATCACATCATCTCAGTATATATAGCATCGTCCAAGTGTTATCACATCATCTCAGTATATATAGCATCGTCCAAGTGTTGACACATTATCTCAGTATATATAGCATCATCCAAGTAATATCACGTCATCTCAGTATATAAAGCATCATCCAAGTGTTATCACATCATCTCAATGTATATAGATCATCATCTAAGTGTTATCACATCATCTCAGTATATATAGCATCATCCAAGTGTTATCACATCATCTCAATATATATAGAGCATCATCTAAGTGTTATCACATCATCTCAGTATATATAGCATCATATAAGTGTACATGTCATCTCAGTTTATATAACATCATATAAGTGTTATCACATCATCTCAGTATATATATCATCATCCAAGTGTTATCACATCATCTCAGTATATATAGCATCGTCCAAGTGTTGACACATCATCTCAGTATATATAGCATCGTCCAAGTGTTGACACATCATCTCAGTATATGGAGAGCATAGTCCAAATGTTGACACATCATCTCAGTATATATAGCATCGTCCAAGTGTTGACACATCATCTCAGTATATATAGCATCGTCCAAGTGTTGACACATCATCTCAGTATATATAGCATCGTCCAAGTGTTAACATATCATCTCAGTATATATAGCATCGTCCAAGTGTTGACACATCATCTCAGTATATATAGCATCGTCCAAGTGTTGACACATCATCTCAGTATATGGAGAGAATCGTCCAAATGTTAACACATCATCTCAGTATATATAGCATCGTCCAAGTGTTGACACATCATCTCAGTATATATAGCATCGTCCAAGTGTTAACATATCATCTCAGTATATATAGCATCGTCCAAGTGTTGACACATCATCTCAGTATATATAGCATCGTCCAAGTGTTGACACATCATCTCAGTATATGGAGAGAATCGTCCAAATGTTAACACATCATCTCAGTATATATAGCATCGTCCAAGTGTTGACACATCATCTCAGTATATATAGCATCGTCCAAGTGTTGACACATCATCTCAGTATATATAGCATCGTCAAAGTGTTAACATATCATCTCAGTATATATAGCATCGTCCAAGTGTTGACACATCATCTCAGTATATATAGCATCGTCCAAGTGTTGACACATCATCTCAGTATATGGAGATCATCGTCCAAATGTTGACACATCATCTCAGTATATATAGCATCGTCCAAGTGTTATAATACCATCTCAGTATATATAGCATCGTCCAAGTGTTAACATACCATCTCAGTATATATAGCATCGTCCCAGTGTTAACATATCATCTCAGTATATATAGCATCGTCCAAGTGTTATCACATCATCTCAGTATATATAGCATCGTCCAAGTGTTATGACGTCATCTCAGTATATATAGCATCGTCCAAGTGTTAACATATCATCTCACTATATATAGCATCGTCCCAGTGTTAACATATCATCTCAGTATATATAGCATCGTCCCAGTGTTAACATATCATCTCAGTATATATAGCATCGTCCAATTGTTAACATACCATCTCAGTCTATATAGCATCGTACAAGTGTTAACACATCATCTCAGTATACATAGCATCGTCCCAGTGTTAACACACCATCTCAGTATATATAGCATCGTCCAAGTGTTATCACATCATCTCAGTATATATAGCATCGTCCAAGTGTTAACATATCATTTTTCTATATATAGCATCGTCCCAGTGTTAACATATCATCTCAGTATATATAGCATCGTCCAAGTGTTAACACATCATCTCAGTATATATAGCATCATCCAAATGTTATCACATCATCTCAGTATATATAGCATCGTCCCAGTGTTAACACATCATCTCAGTATATATAGCATCGTCCAAGTGTTAACATATCATCTCAGTATATATATCATCATCCAAGTGTTAACACATCATCTCAGTATATATAGCATCGTCCAAGTGTTAACATATCATCTCAGTATATATAGCATCGTCCAAGTGTTAACATATCATCTCAGTATATATAGCATCGTCCAAGTGTTATGACGTCATCTCAGTATATATAGCATCGTCCAAGTGTTAACATATCATCTCACTATATATAGCATCGTCCAAGTGTTAACATATCATCTCAGTATATATAGCATCGTCCAGGTGTTAACATATTACCTCAGTATATATAGCATCGTCCAAGTGTTAACACATCATCTCAGTATATATAGCATCGTCCAAGTGTTATGACGTTATCTCAGTATATATAGCATCGTCCAAGTGTTAACATATCATCTCAGTATATATAGCATCGTCCAGGTGTTAACATATCATCTCAGTATATATAGCATCGTCCAAGTGTTAACACATCATCTCAGTATATATAGCATCGTCCAAGTGTTAACATATCATCTCAGTTTATATAGCATCGTCCAAGTGTTAACACATCATCTCAGTATACATAGCATCATCCAAGTGTTAACATATCATCTCAGTATATATATCATCATCCAAGTGTTAATATATCATCTCAGTATAGCTAACATCGTCTAAATGCTATAAGATTTCGTACATGTGGTCATTGTTATCACCTAACTGTAGTTATTATCATCTAAAGATGATTGTATTATCTAAATGTAGCCGTCGTCATCTAACGGAGCGTCATAGCGTAATGCAGCCAGTTACTGTTACAGTCAGACATAATGCATTCAGTTACTGTTACAGTCAGGCGTAATGCAGCAATTACTGTTACAGTCAGACATAATACAGCAGTTACTGTTACAGTCAGACGTAATGCAGCAGTTACTGTTACAGTAAGAAGTATGCAGCAGTTACTGTTGCAGTCAGACGTAATGCAGCAGTTACTGTTACAGTCAGGCGTAATGCGGCAGTTACTGTTACAGTAAGACGTTATGCAACCAGTTACTGTTACAGTCAGACGTAACGCAGCAGTTACTGTTACAGTCAGGTGCAATGCAACAGTTACTGATGCAGTCAGACGTAATGCAGCAGTTACTGTTACAGTCAGGTGCAATGCAACCAGTTACTGATGCAGTCAGACGTAATACAACAGTTACTGTTACAGTCAGACGTAATACAGCATTTACTGTTACAGTCAGACGTAGTGCAGCAGTTACTGTTACAGACAGACGTAATGCAGCAGTTACTGTTACAGTCAGGCGTAATACAACCAGTTACTGCTACAGTCAGACGTAATGCAACCAGTTACTGTTACAGTCAGACGTAATGCAACCAGTTACTGTTACAGTCAGACGTAATGCAGCAGTAACTGTTACATTCAGGCGTAATGCAGCCAGTTACTGTTACAGTCAGACGTAATGCAGCAGTTACTGTTACAGTCAGTCGTAATTCAGCCAGTTACTGTTACAATCAGGCGTAAAGCAACCAGTTACTGATACAGTCAGACGTAACGCAACAGTTACTGTTATAGCCAGACGTAATGCAGCCAGTTACTGTTATAGTCAGATGTAATGAAGACAGTTACTGTTACAGTCAGACGCAATGCAGCAATTACTGTTACTGTCAGGCGTAATGCAGCAATTACTGTTACAGTCAGACGTAATGCAGCAGTTACTGTTACTGACAGGCATATTGCAGTCAGTTACTCTTACGGTTAGACGTAATGCAGTCAGTTACTGTTACAGTCAGACGTAATGCAGCAGTTACTGTTACTGTCAGGCATAATGCAGTCAGTTACTGTTACAGTCAGACGCAATGCAGCAGTTACTGTTACAGTCAGACGTAATGCAGCAGTTACTGTTACAGTAAGACGTAATGCAGCAGTTACTGTTACTGACAGGCATAATGCAGTCAGTAACTCTTACGGTTAGACGTAATGCAGTCAGTTACTGTTACAGTCAGACGTAATGCAGCAGTTACTGTTACTGTCAGGCATAATGCAGCCAGTTACTGTTACAGTAAGACGTAATGCAGCAGTTACTGTTACAGTCAGGCGTAAAGCAGTCAGTTACTGTTACAGTCAGACGAAATAAAAATGCTGTTAATATCGCCTTATATTCATCATAGCAGCTAATGCCAACACTATCACCTAATATCATCATACTGTATAATATATATGTATCTTCAAAACATCTTTAATCATATTATTTATGTTTTATATTTCTTTATTTACATCTAGTTAAAATAATGTGAGTACAAGTCAATGTATGTATGTGGTTTCATTCTTTTACATCGGTTAATCTCAGGAATATGTCGTATAGCGCATGGACTCTGGTTTGAATAACGTCCAGTACCGATTGAATGGTGTTGTGCTAATCTCTTTGAAAGATCATCGATTTTCTGATAAGAGAAAAAAAACACTGTTTTCTCTCTATCAAGTATTGGGTTGTAGTCTATCAAACTGGGGTTAATGCGGATTTGTTTTTGTTATTAAACGAGTGATTATGACCGGTAACACTTGGGTGAAAAAAATTGGAATTATTGAGGAGAGCATAAATGTGGAACTGGTCGTGTATAATCGGCGGCTATTAGCGATATTTAGAGAACGCCGTTATAGCGGGTGGTGTTGTGGTGTTTAGTTGCTGTTTACGAAGGTAAAACTTTATTTTCGAAATGTATATCAAGTGATAGGCATGTATTTTAATGGAGTTGAAAGTCATTTTCAACACATGACATGTTATGTATGGAATATTCAGTTTTTGGTGGCGGAAGACCTCAGAATGAAACTGAGTAGAACTACCGGAAGTAACTGCAACTTTTCTCACATGAAGTTTTTGGACAGAGCTGGACTCTAACCCACGACCTTAGTGGTAAGAATACGTGTTCATTAGAGAGCCTACGGATAACCTGTTTTCCATACACTTTACTTTAAGTCCCAGTAGACCTAAAACGTTTTTTTCTGTAATATTGTCTTAATTGATGTCCGTGCTCTAGGTATAACTATTACATACGACGGCTTTGACTATCCAGCGTATATAACACAATTGTACCAAATAACAATGTACCAAAAACAAACACACTATATTTTCAATGTTTTTCAACTGTTTTAATTGAAAACTTTTGTGTCTTTTTCAATTAATTTCATAATACTGTTATTTGTCAAGAATCGATCCCAACATTGCTGATATCCCCCCCCCCCCCCCCCCCACCAGGGAATCTTAGGTTATTTATATCACCCCCAAACTGAATAATATTTTCTGGCATCTGCTGGAGCTAATATTTTTTCTTGGTAACGGGGGCCATGGCTGGGACCCGGTAGGGAGTATTTGGCAATGTTGTAAACAGTGAACCAAGTTAAGGGACAGACGGCGGTGTCGAAATCAAACTTAACATATGAAAATGATGTCCAAGTATTACTATCTCGAAACGTCATACTTACGAGATTAGATTAAACATGTTTTATTCACAAATTGTATACCATTGCATTGGACAATATCACATATTAATTATAACTCGTGTATACAATTATGAAAGAGATTCAGTAGAAAGCTTATAGTGTTTGAATGTATTAAGGTTTTAAGGTGTTGTTTTTTTTAAAATTACGCTAGATTTAAAAGAAAACAATCATTAAAAATATAAATTGATAATTTTTTGCGATTTTTTATTTCTTTCTTTTACCGATAAAAACTGAAAATAAAATGTTTTACATATTGTCACAGATGATCATGTGTTCGAAATAGGATGTTTGTAACAATTTATAGCAGATATTCTACAATAAATGTACATACAAGTGTATTTCAATTTTATATTTCCATACATCTTTTAGACAAAACAGTTATAAAGTAAAAAATATCAAATTGCAGTATGTCCCTTTGACAAATATAATGAATTTTTCATATTTAATTATCACGCGTTGCCACTGGATACTGCCTTTATATTGTTATGGCGACTATTATTTCAGTCTATATAGACATTGCAAAGGAAACAGAAATGTCAGACACTATAATGTGTGCTTTACTAACGAGTACGAAACCAGAAAGCAAAATAAAGCTTAAATTATATTCCCAGACGACATTACCAGCGCCATCACACGTGCGCGTGGTGTCTGTTAATACAACAGCAGACTGTACTGCGTCAGTGGCATCCTAACCGTCCGGCATTTTTCTGCTCATTTTTAAAAAAAAAATGCTTAAATGCATGTTTAATATTTCTCACATTAAATAGGTCAGTTCCGGCATAATAAAGCATAAGAAAGGAATATGTGTAGTAAATACAACTCTGGGCATCAGATTCCTAATTTTATGCAGTCCTTCAATGTACCGGAACGATATTATGACTGCACTTAAAAGCATGTTATGACTTTCCTTTCTTTTCTTATTTCCTGCTTTTAGTATTTTCTCTTTTTATTGATCTCTTCATTTCTTTGATTGTTGGTTTACATCCTATTGAATGTTATAATTGCCATCTTGATTCTAATGTTATTTGTATATTAAAATTGGAGGGTCGTTACTAATGTTGCTAGAACTTGTGGGCCAACCCGTTTGCTTATGATGTGAATATACAAATACCACTTGTCACGTGGTCGTTATAAAATATACTCAAAGTTAGTTTGTATAACCTACTGAAGCAGTTTCCGTGAATTTTTGTTTTAATTACAAACATAAATATGTATGCAATTTCAAGCACCAAAAAAACGTTTAAACAAATAGGGTATATTATAAGTCTCCATGATGATTGATATACGACTTTGCGTCTTATTATCATTCGTCTCCTCTCTCACTGCTGATTCAAGTGGGAAAGTTATTAGTAACTTACGTGGTTGTGCTCGATTACTGGTTAACGTTCCATAATCCAAAGAAACATTGGTTAGGTTAATTAATCGTCTGTTAGCCATCGATTGCATAAAAACGACGCTAAATTTTCAACCAGTCAATAAACCAACCAACCAACCAACCAACCAACCAACCAACCAACCAACCAACCAACCAACCAACCAACCAACCAACCAACCAACCAACCAACCAACCAACCAACCAACCAACCAACCAACCAACCAACCAACCAACCAACCAACCAACCAATCAACCAACCAACCAACCAACCAATCAATCAATCAATCAATCAATTTATTATCAGATTCGCAGAGGAAGTCCAATCATTGCTTGTGTTTCACATATCTAGATAGATGTAGATTCCGATTATCGAATTTTAAATTTGATTATGAATAATCTATTATACTTCTTATTTGTTTTGTATTTAGAGTTTACATTAAGCTGCACGATCCATGGGAGTAAGGCGTGATACAGCTCTTGGGGTTTTAATTAGTTACGCCGATATTGTGTTTTAAAGTGCATATTTAAAATATCCGATAGTCTCTATACACGAAATAATCCCTGGATTAAAGTGGAGATAATTTACTTATGATACGTTATATAAACAATATGGAATTTTAACACAACGGCACTAAAGCAATGGCTGATACGATGATTATGAATTTTGTAAAAGAAAAAGAGTCAGTTTGAGCAATCCTGTAATGGTTGACCAGCAATGTTAAAAAAAATGTGTTTTGTTCCAATTATGGCTTAAACACTACCGCGTTTTAAACCACCAATAAGCTTCTGGTACGACTGAGTCACAATTCCGTCATCTTTCATATTAAGGAAAATCATCGAGGTGTTTCGATTGAGTTTAACCACTACCGTACTTTTAGTGCGGCTCAAAAAGGCATCATCTATATAATATTTTATGTCCACATTATGATCTACCTGTATGAAAAGTTTAAGAGAAAATCATGTAACTTGAAGAAATCGGTGAGATTTTCTGCCACAACGCATGTTACATTTTAGAAATTTGTGTTGAAAAAAAAAAGATCGTTTATAAATAGTTATATTTGTGATTGCTGTTCCTGAAACAAATCTGAAAGCATTTCGCTAAAACCGAAAGTTTGTGTTTTGGCAATCGGAACAACGATTGTCCATTTTCGCCCAGGTGCTAAATTTTGAACGTATTCTGAGAACTGGTTATTATTGTCGCCGCACATTCATTCGGGAATGATCGGATGAAGTCGTAAGGCTATGGTTGTGGACTTGTGGGCGGGGCGGGATAATGTAAGAACCACTTCAGCTTCTGGCAGCACATTCCATATAACAGAAGCAGAAACGTTCTGTTTCACAAAGAAGCGCATACAACAGCTTTACATTACATTATAATAATCAATATTCATTTTTTTATTCTGAATATATCGGACATATAGGTACAATACTAACGGTTTTGATGAGGAAACACAGGTCTACTCTTTTTCATCAAAACTAAGTATAATTTTACCACTGCAAATGTTCTGATGCTACTCAAGTGCAATTTCTTCTACTACATTTCTTCTGGTGCTACTTAAGTATACTTTTAATCAGTACATATCTTCTTGTGGTACGTATGTATACTTTTAACCAGTACATATCTTCTTGTGGTACGTATGTATACTTTTAACCAGTACCTATCATCTTGTGCTACGTATGTATACTTTTAACCAGTACATATCTTCTTGTGGTACGTATATATACTTTAAACTGGTACTTATGTATACTTTTAACCAGTTCCTATCATCTGGTGGTACTTATGTATACTTTTAACCAGTACCTATCATCTGGTGGTACTTATGTATACTTTTAACCAGTACCTATCATATGGTGGTACGTATGTATACTTTTAACCAGTACCTATCATCTTGTGGTACTTATGTATACTTTTAACCAGTACATATCACCTGGTGGTACTTATGTATACTTTTAACCAGTACATATCTTCTGGTGGTACGTATGTATACTTTTAACGAGTACATATCATCTGGTGGTACTTATGTATACTTTTAACCAGTACATATCTTCTGGTGGTACTTATGTATACTTTTAACGAGTACATATCATCTGGTGGTACGTATGTATACTTTTAACTAGTACCTATCATCTGGTGCTACTTATGTATGCTTTTAACCAGTACGTATTTTTTGGTGCTACTTATGTATACTTTTAACCCGTACATATCTTCAAGTGCTACTTATGTATACTTTTAACCAGTACATATATTCTAGTGCTACTTTTGTACACTTTTAACCCGTACATATCCTTTGGTGCTACCCATGTATACTTTTAACCAGTACATATTTTCTGATGCTACTTAAGTATACTTTTAACCAGTACATATATGTTTGTGCTACTTAAGAATAATTGAAAACAATACAGTTTTTTCTGATGCTTAAATATACCTTTAACCACTAAAGATCTTCTGATGGTACTCAAGTATAATTTAACTACTGAAGTTTCTCTGGTGCTACATATATTCTGATGCTAATTAAGTATAATTTAACCCCTACAGATATTCTGGTGCTATTTAAGTTTATCATTCTACATTTTCATATCTTCTGGTGCTAATTAAGTATAATTTAACACCTACAGATATTCTGGTGCTAGTTAAGTTTATCATTTTACCTTTTCATATCTTCTGATGCTACTTAAGTATAATTTAACTCCTACAGACATTTTGATGCTATTTAAGCATAATTTAACCTCTACAGATATTCTGGTGCTATTTAAGTATAATTTAACCACTACAGATATTTTGATGCTATTTAAGTATAATTTAACCCCTACAGATATTCTGGTGCTATTTAAGTATAATTTAACCTCTACAGATATTCTGGTGCTATTTAAGTATAATTTAACCACTACAGATATTTTGATGCTATTTAAGTATAATTTAACCCCTACAGATATTCTGGTGCTATTTAAGTATAATTTAACCTCTACAGATATTCTGGTGCTATTTAAGTATAATTTAAACACTACAGATATTTTGATGCTATTTAAGTATAATTTAACCCCTACAGATATTCTGGTGCTATTTAAGTATAATTTAACTCCACAGATATTCTGGAGCGGCGTATGTTTAGATTGCATTTGGACTTCTAAACTAGCTTAAGTACAACTTTTAATTAACATCAAAATAGTTCAAGGGAGAGTAGTTCAAGGGAGAGTACTGCTCAAATCGTGAACCATATATAGACCTTTTGTGTACGTTTTCGAGTTTGGGATATATATATACACCTTGTCCATCTTCCGTTGTCATTCACATATAATGTTTTCAATGTTAAGCTATTGAGTGGTCGGCTCATGTGCATATGCGACGGTGCGATTGTTTCATGTCCTTAAAGTACATATCAGCCATCAATCAAACATGCATACAAAAATGCATAATTACAGACAGAAACAAATAACCATAAAATGTTAATTAATTTGAAATAAACGCAACACATTGACGAAACAACGCGTGTCGCTAGATGTAATCAAAGACGTGCTGGAAGGATAAATCAGTGGATTTTATGTTAGTTATTAGTAACCACAAATCGGTACATCTTGTCGCAGACATTACAATATACGTCACTCAGTCATTTATTTTTTTCTCCATTTTTGTTTCGTTTTAATACGACTTAATTGTTAATGTGTAACTGCATACACGATTTTCGCTTATCATTTAGTATTTATAAGAACTGCTATGCATATAACATATGTATTTCAAGAAATTTATAGATTATAAAACTCAAAAAGTCCAATTAAGATGAAAGGAACTAACTGTCAACACATCGTTTGACAAAATACGAGATACAATAGAACATGACGTAGATGTCCTTCCGTATATACCAGTAAGCTATGTATGTATAAATCATTAACTGTACAAATGATTGAATTTCCCAAATGATTGCGTGATACAATAATTAACGGGTAACTTTATTGAACTTGTTCGTGACCAAATAAAGTTTGGCATCCGAATGGTAATGGATAAAATTCACGGAATTTGCCCAATAATTGATAAAACTACGTTTGCAATTTCTCAATAGATTTTTATTCAATTATAGTTTAGGTCTGACACTGCTAATATGTCACCTCGATATTTGGTATTGACAAAACGGATGCGTTTAAGTATTATTAAAGGTGTTGCACAAAGGGGTGAAATTAGCTTAATACTTCAACTAGGGAAATATGTATCACTGTCAAAGATTGTTATCCAGTATTCATATAAAAAATGTAGGTAGTTAGCAGAATAATGCTTTAAACAGGGTGACAAACTTTGGCAAAATATTGAAGTAGTGTCATGAAATGTCAAAAAGGATTGGAGAGATAAACTTTGTTATCTTGAGATTTTTTTTCTCAATATTATTATTTGACATTATTCGTCATTTTTCTTTCTATAAAAACAAAGTGCCTAAAATATTGAATTGATAAATGTGTTTAGCAATCACAGTTTATGAATTGAAATTGACAAATCTGTTAAAATATCAATGATTTAAGAAATTGTTCTGAAATGACATAAAACCGCGATATTTCACTTATGTCTAGACGGTGTTTCCTTGTACTATTTATTTTTAGGGAGGGGTGAGGTGGGGGGTGGGGGCATTTTTCAGCCAACGTATTATATTGAACAATTCTAAGCACTGCCACGTAACGGACCCTGGCGGGGAGATCGGGCCCGTTCTTACAGTTTAATCTTGTAGCCGAGACAAATGACAAGATACCCCACCCAATCACATTAATATGACACCTGGCCCACCAACCAGAGAACTGTTATCACAAAGAAACACACCATACAAGTACCATTTTAAGTATTTTGGTGATCATCAACATTGATATACATTATTACACAAACATGTATATACTTGTGGACTTCTTTTGTTTATATGTTAAATAATGTTTTACTTTGTAAGTATGTTGAAGGCCTCATGGAAGATTGAATTTATCCTAAGGGTCTCTGGTTAATAAAAGTCTTTATTATTATTATTATTATTATTATTATTATCGAAACTACAACCTCCCTCATGTAAGTCAAAACCACGGACCCCCCGATCCGAAACTTTAAAACAATCTTTAATCAAATATCATCAATTATGATAAAAAAGTACAATGTATTCCTCTTTTTTTCAGTGATAATCTTTAGTTTCATCTTCGTCACGTCTGTTGTATCCATTTTTCCCAATATATTTTCATATAACACACCGTTAAACATTTGTTTTATTAGTATGTCTCCACTTACCTCGATAAAACAAGCATGCGAGTGACCATCATGGGCCTTAATATAGCAACTTTTTATATTTGCCTTTCATTTACAGCTAACATAACTTAATGGTTTTGTGTTTACTCAACACTTTGATGTAAAAAGGCGTCAATAACACGTAAATGGTTTGCATACTACTAAATCTTTCAGTTTTTTTTCTCAAAAGTTAAGCAGTTGAAAGACATACTCTTAAAAGCAAACAATAAATTACCCGCTCTTCTGTTTGGAAGAGCACAAAAATTTAAATGCCCCCCTCGTGGAATTGCGGGTGTTTAAATTGAAATGTCATCAGCGCTCAGAAGGTATTGAAGTGTTTATATTTTATTATACCGTCTGAAGTTTGTTTTTCGGTATTGTGTTGAAAACCCGTCCATTACATTACAAACTGAAAGAACCAAGTTAGGCAAGAAATCACTTAATGTCAATTAAGGTCAAGCAGGACAGCGTGATTATGACATCACACTCTCGTTTAATGTGGGGTTAGATTGATGTCTTTAGATTGATTCATATGAAACTTTTTTCATTTTACAATTTGATCGATTGATATAAAGGTGGATTTTTTTTGGTGTGGATATCAATTTTATCGATTGCTGTATAGCATATGTATTGCAAAAAAATATTAATGTTTGTTGTAATGAATATGGTGGCTATTAGTACGTTATTTCATCGTTTACCAAATCCAATATAATGTGTTTTGAATTCTTTCAGATGGACTTGTTTGTATTTGCCTAAGATGAGATGAGACACTCTTTATAAATCAAACATCTCTTCCGAAAGATATGATGACGTGAGAGACAGCAGTGCACCATGGGATCGGGATTCAGCACGGTGTGCGGTAGCAAAAGGTCGGTGCTGATATCAAACAGCGTCCGGAAGTTGCCAACAATTCCTGAGCACGATGTAGATTCAGACATTGAAAACGACTTAGAAATAAACCCTAGATCTGGGAAATTACATCCGGCCGAGTCCAGAGATTCTGGAATAGGTGAGAACGACATTCCAAATGGATATGTATTTCAAAGAGTTAATGGGTCTGAATTCTTGAAGAGCTCTTCAGTGGACTCTAGTCCTGAAAAAACTAAAGCAACTGATAATGACGAAGACCACTATGGTAATTCATCTAGACCATCCAGACCCCATTCCTGCAGACTTGGACATAGAGGACACCAAGGGACTGCCAAACGGACCAATCAAAGAACAGAAGTATCAGAATCTCAAATTCGCCGAATGGTTAGATCCGCCAGGGGGCAGCCCGGTGTACCTGTTTACGAAAAAGATACATGTGATGACGCTTTTTCTGACGACACGTTATCTTTAAATAGTAGTTCGTCACCAACAAGAGAAAACAATTCAAACAATTCTAGACCAAAAAGTGCTCGACGACAAACTCGAAAAAATAGAAATAGCAAAGCAGACGTTTCTGGGCGAACTTCTGCTCAAACCATAAGTGACTTGGATAGTTCTACTGATACTGAAATAAGTGACACAGACATGCTGTCAATACCAGATGAAACCGGAGCTTTTATTCGCAGCAAAGAGAACACGCCGCGTCGGCGAGGATGGGTTAAGACTGAAGATTTCACCGACGTCATTCTTTCAACGTCAGTGACGCCGCGCGTTGGAGCGTCAACAGATATGTACAGAATTGTAAGTGGCACGTATTCAGATATTGACGTCAACTTGGCGAAGAAAGCAAGTGAACGGTCTATATCGAGTATAATACTAACGCCTATGGATGGCACGAGCACACCTACTAATTTGGATTGCTTTGATGCACCTAATGATTTGTATTGTCACTGTGAAGGGGTGAGTGTTTATATATATATATTGTTTGCTTGTCAAAAAAGGATGCTTACTGGATAAAGTTGTTTCTAGGTCTGAATATAACTGTTAATATTGTTTCAAGCATTTCACTAAGTGACTGGCATTATATTGATTTGTTGTTTATATTTTTTTTCAGCCATTTGATATATACTGTCACGCACATATATACATACCCCAAATGTTAATGCAGATACAGTCAAACCTGTCTTAAGCAGCCAGTCAAAGGAAGGAACACATGTGCCTTTTAAGACAGACTTACTGCAGGTTAATTTCCTTTAAAAGCATAGAAATTAGAAATAGCGAATGCGGCTGCTTAATACAAGTGGCTTCTTAATAGAGATGACCGCTTACACAGGTATTACTGTACATTATGTATCCTTAGACTCTCTCTCACACACACACACACACACACACACACACACACACACACACACACACACATATATATATCATAGCCTTAAATACAGACGCAAATATACAAATATATATACCTGCAAGCACGCACGTACATATGCACGCACGCATATTTAGACGGAAAACTTTGAGCATGCACGCACGCACGTACGGACACACACATATAAGCTTTAAAATATACATATATAAACGCTGTGCATAAACATATTATATACACTAATGTTTGAATGTTTTGATGTATTACACACGCATATAAGCTTTAGCTTTAATGTAAATACATACAGATACAGACAGAAGCTTTAACAGGTACGTGTATGCATAAATTAAAGTTTAACTTTATAAATAAACACTTAAACTATAAAGTTTTATACATACATGTGTTAAATTTAAACTAAAGTTTAAAACTAAACCCAGCAAAAAACTTTTAATGTAATCGCCATGCATTTAAAGAAAGAACTACAGAAACAGTTTGTGCATAGCCATTTAAGATAACTACAGTAAGTACCTGTTATGGTTTATGATAATGTGAACGGTTCATCTGAACTATAAAACGGCAGTCTCTAACAAATTAGTATCGAGTGCACTACCACACATGCACGAAATAACGGTAAATTACAAGTATCCGATTTTGAAATGTCTCGGGTTTCTTTGATCACTGCATCGCGGTCCGTTTGACATAGTTTATATATTCAAATACCTTTTATTTTTGTACTGTGCGGTAATTAGCACTCGAGAAACGATATTCAGTGTGCAAAAACAGCAAAATTTTAGTACTTTAAGATTGATTTATAAGACAAAAATATAACTAGGATGACTCCAGTAAGCATCCTTCAACGTCTGCTTTCAAAACCAGCCGGATATTAAAAACTGTAAATATTGTTTCAAGCATTTCACTAAGTGATTCGCGTTATTTTAATTGATTGTCAACAGTCGCCCGATAGAAAGTTTTGCAATAACCCAAACACTGAATTAAGTACACGTCGAGAGTCCTCCGTGACCGATCTGTCTTCGGCGCCGTCTCAAGATGACTTATCTCTCACCGCTGAGGTAGTAAGCTCGAGTCCAGCTTGATCCAAATACCTTATGTGAGAAACCTTGCCAGTTTCTTGAGGAAATGACGGTGGTTCTACTCAAGTTCATTCTGAGCGGGTCGTTCTCACCAATAACAACTAGATATGCCATATTAAACCTGAAATGTGTTGAAAATGGCGGTAAACCTTATTAAAAAATCCAAAAATAAAAAAGTACATGCAATTTTAGTGGTCCTTTTTATATTTGAATTTTTATTTAAAAGATGTAAGGGTATACATTACTTTGTTTGCCATATATGCTTACAAAGGCAATTGTGTCGCCCGCTGAGTTTTGCATTATTTATAGCCTGTTGTATGTGAATTACAAAATATAGACTGTATATCAAAAGCAATAAATACCATAAGTTATAATGAGTATATGTGCCGCAGTCGTAAAATATAATAGTTATAATAGTGTTACCCTCTTGAAATAAAATCTTTATTATTATTATTATTATTATTTTGAAAATTCACATGAGAATTATAATGATAATTTTATACATTATGAAATAATATCAGAAGAAAATTAATATATTGATCGCTTAAAAAGATTATCACATAGAAATCATATGTACAGCATATATGAAATAAAGAGAAGCGCTTCGGTAGTGCAGAGGACTACAGTAATGGTCTGGAGGTTGCGGGTTCGTTTCCTGGCTCGATCTAGTGCCTCTAAAAACAGCATTAATTACTGGTTCTACCCAGGCAGCGGACTCGAGAGTGATTCACACTGGCTCTCAGCTTTCTTTGCAATCGAGCTGTAAATGAATTAGTATAAACTAAAAAAACAGCATGTACGTATATCAGACTGCTGCTATAACAGGTATATAATGGAATCGTCCCAATATACAAACTATGTCACTAGTTTCTTTTTATTCACGGAAGATGTAATGTCGGCTGCTTTGATCGCACTACTCACCTTTACATTGTATTGTGTTCACTGAAGGTATAAATATATTATGTCATTTTTCACAAAAATAAAACCTGCCGTATTATATGCATTGTTCTTCCTAAAACGGTATTAATGTACCGTATTGCTATATTGCTGCTAAGTATTTTCAGACAATGAAAATCGATTGGTGAATGTGCTTATTTCAAAATTGATTCATTAAAAAAAGTCCCTACTCTTTCCATTTCCTGTATAGTTTTAAATAATACAGTGGTGCACATTTCTAATATTTACAAAGTTTTAACAAATAACTAAAATGGTGACAAGTCGAACGAAAAGGTCATCAAATGATTTTGAAGGTAGCCAATAAACGGTAGTGTATTTTTGTGAAAAATGATAAGAAGTCTTCGAATGGTAAATGGCGGTTCAGCGGTGAATATGTTTGATGGAACAGTGGTGAATATGTTTAATTGGCAGAACAGCGGTGATTATGTTTAATCTGCACATTGTATAACAATCACACAACCTCACTGTATTTATTATCACGTGTGCACGTTTTAACTGTATAAATGTCTGTGAAATGTCAGATTAAAGTTTAACATAAATGCACGTAATTTAACCTACCACAAATATAATTTTTGGTAAGCGACCAAGTAAACGGTATTTGGCTGCCAATATCCAGTTATCATGTTTAGCGTTGGTAAGTTTTAATGTCGTCATTATTGGGGGATCAGAAAGGCCACAAAAGAGTGGCAAATTTAAATGTCGCTGAGTAAACATGGACGAGTTGTGGAGGTCTCGGCTGCCTTTCACAAAAAAAAAACAAACTATAAAAATCGACGTAAGTGAATTTGACAATTTCTTTTTTGTATGTTCAAATCTTGATCGACGTTTACAATGCCTGTATTTAACACAATATAATTTTCTGTATGATTTGAGCCAATTTAATTTATTTGGATGCATATTATGGTTTTCAAAGTGTTTTTTTTGTTTTGTTTTTTGGCGAAACGCAGCCCTGAACCCAGCTATCATCAAGTGCACTGTTTGATTAGGTTGTGAGGAGGAGAGCCGGATCTCGCCGAATGATTAATTTAATACTTTACAGCAGTGGTATTAAAACGCCTTGTTAACCCTTTACTCCATAGATACGCGTTTTCCCGCACCAATCACAGAAGGCCTTTAAAAACAGTGCAGGAAGAGTTCAGATTGCTCGTAATTTACCAAATAATTCAAAAGCCTTCTATATTAGGTGTCCAAAAGCGTCTATATTAGAGATGTCCAAAGGCGTCTATATGAAGTAAAGGGTTAAATAACTTACGTGGCCAGATACCGGTCGAGTTTTATACCAATCCGCGGCGTTAGTGCTATACCCATCATATAGTCAACGGGCACCACACCTGTAATATTATTTTACAATTCTTTACCACTACTCTATGCGCACCGCACAAGCTCAATGGTCTCTCACTTCCGCACGTACACTACACAGCACATAACGTATATACGGTACTCTACACCACCCTCATGCGTATTGAGAAGCCGTCAAACCCGTTATAAAGGATCTTATAGTACATAGCATTTGTTTAACTAGTGTATCAGTGCTAATGTAATATCAAATATGGAACACAATTGTCGAGCTCCTCACTAATACATACATGCAGCGGTATAACAAAGCTTACGATATATAGCATTTTTCAATGCCATAATTTTTATTCCTTTGTTATTCCGTGATTTTATCGTACAGCTAATGTCTACCGGCGATCAAAAGAACTTGTAATATAAAAAAACTTGGCTCCTTTCATTGCTGCAGTATTGACGTCATTCACTTTTGAAATTATTAATGATAAATAATTGGTACGGTAATATGCATGACTAGATTTTAATAGGTAAGGTTTTCTAAAACTGCACCAGAAAAATTGATATATTGACTTATAAAATTTTCTTTTACAAAGAATGTCCGCATGTTGAAGAGGACAGTTTGTTATTCGCTGTTCGTCTTTCGTTATTCAGGCCAGTAAGGTAATTCTTCAATGTTGGAGACACTTAACGTTAGGTTCATGGCTAGTTTCAAATACATAATGAACTTACTTCTATAGGGCCCTCCGTGTCCGAGTGGTCCATGGCGCTACCTCAGTATCGTTTACCTCTCACCGCTAAGATCCTTTGTTCGAGTCCCGCTCGCTCCAAAAACTTTATGTTAGACAGTCTGCCAGTTACTTGTGGAAGGGCGGTGGTCCTACTCAGATGCATTCTGAGGTCTGCCTCCACTAATAAAACTGGATATGCCATTGATACCCTGAAATGTGTTGAAATTGGCTTTATGCTCCATTAAAATAACTAGCTTCTGCATGTCATCATTATATTTACAATGCGCATGTGATAAAAATGATGTCTGAAATAATCGAGCTATAAAATGTCGTCTGCTGTATTCGTGTGAAAACATTTAATTATACATAGACTCCGGGAATCTATGTTTATAAAATATTGATAAACCTGTCATAAATGTATATGTATCACTGAAACAGAGAAAGAAAAGCATGTTAATTTAAACGCTTAGCTTTGATTTACTGTTCAACTGCAATTGGACTACATCGGCAAATTCCCAATTTTAAGACGGAAAAATCCGGAAGTAATCGAGTAATTACGAATGATCCAAGTTACTTAATTATCCCAATTACGTACACGTTTGACATCATTTCCATTTTTTTTCTCTCACAATATTTCAGATCCTTGTGAATACTTACAAATATGTTAATATATACTAAGGTCTGCTTTAGTCTATCCCATAACCTGATATCTCCCCATTCAGGTCTATTAACCCCCAATGAAAAAAAACAGGGAACTCTATTTCTGTCCCACAAGTCATAGCAATTGAACGCTTAACGAAACTGTGACGTCATCCGAACTTTCAGTTGACGTAACTGACCAATCAACGTGCTCAAATGGGGCTTTCCCAACATTGTTATTTAACGACCCAATCGGGAGAGCTGGATTCGAACTACAGACTAGCTCTGTTTAGAAAAAAAAACAGAGACATATACAAATAATTAAAATACTGGGAAAACATAAGTGATAGTGTATATTTATTTAATTTCTTATATTACTTTAAAAATGTAATTTAATATATAACGTCACACACACACACACACACACACACACACACACACACACACACACACACGCACGCACGCACGCACGCACGCACGCACACACACACACACACACACACCCTGTTACCTGTTAAATAAATACATTTGATGCTTTTACCGTGATAGACAAACGAGGAGGCCAAAACAGTATGGGTAATTGTTACATCACACTCGTACGACATTTTGGATAAATTATGGCGCGTGAGATCAGCGGCCATGGCGTTACAGGTATTTGACGCTTATATGGATGGGGAACCTCACAGCATTATTATGACATCTGTTTCACAAATTATTTGTTCCTTTACCCTAAATACTGACTCTGAGTATTCATCAAGCGTTGCGCTTTATTTTGCTTCTTCTTTAAACAATTTATTAAACTAGCAGACAACTGATACATGATTCCATCCCATACTTTCTGTGTCCAAGGCTATGTGCGGTTTCTTTGTTTTATCATTCCATTAGAAACTAACAATAAAACAACAGAGGAGGGCTACGATCATTGAAGTACCATCTGTATCGCCATCGTCTTTTCTTTTACGTATATATTTCTTAATGTATATACGTATTGTAATTATATCTGATTTCATTCATATTTCATTTGTTTTCTTCTACTGAATTTATATTTTCTGCATTCAAATTAATGGAAAAGGGTTTTAGCCAACTTCTTAAACTTCGTCATCTATTTATTTTTATTTAAAAATCTGCATCTTCTAACGAAATGATGTAATCATTTGCATGTTATCACCTTTGTTTGATTGTGACGTCACGATTGCTTGTATTTTTAAATGTTCCATCACTGTACTAAAACATTTCACATAATATTATAGTATATTTGCATGTTTTTGTTTATTTAGACACGGGCTTTCGATTTCATAAATATTTAAAAATTACATTTCATGATACATATAATGGTAAGTAATTAATTACATTAACTATAGACAATAATTCGATTGGGGAGGTATAAATCGCATATAATTATAAATCACTATAGCAACTCTGTAAGTTTTAAAATGATCTGAACTCCATTATCAAATCTGTTCATACAAAATATACGTCATTCAGAGATAAAACAAGATATCTTACAACAAAAGTTGTGTTTATTTTGTCGTTCCATATATGATTACATACTAGTATATGCTAAGTACCACCCTGTATAAAAACATATATAAAATAAAAAGAGTAATAAATTGCATAATCTTCATATTATCGATATATTCTCTAATCTGAACAGCTTTTTAATTTTGTTCAATGATTAATATAAACAACAATACTCCTAATGGAATTGAAAATATAAATACAAAAATAGCTGATTGCGTATAATCACAACTTTTAGTATCAATAACATTATCATTTAGCTAGTTTTGTATTTGATACAGATGAATGTCTCCCAGCTAATCAACAATGTCATGGATCCCGACTGTATCATTCTAATTGTCTAATCATGCTATCGTCAAATGAATCCAAGGAGATAGTGTTGGGAACAGGATGCCAAACAAACATCGTATATTTAGTAGAGATATTGCGATTATAAGTATATGTACATATACGGCCGCTTTGAGTTATTTAGGGTTTCTGAAAGGAACAAATGCAAAAGCTATAAAGACTAACCAGTTCCCATTTTAGTTAGTTATTTTAAAAATGGTAGAACAGTTGACTGTCGAAAAGAATAAATTGCCATGTATCGCAATCATTAAGATATTTAGGACAAAATTGAAAATTCCATTAGGAGTATATAAAACAATAATAGAAACCATAGATATTCATGAATAATCTTATATATATATATGCACTTTTATATAAATATAAAAAAAATTCCAACAAACATATAATGTAGATGTTACATATAACTTAACACGTGTATCTTTATATTGCTTGTAATATAACAGTAACATACTATATGCTTAATAGCAATGTGATGTATTTAAAGTTATAGAGGAATGTTCGTTTATGCAAAATCGTCTGATAACTTTCAGAGTTATTATTGAATGGTTTATGGTTTACCGTTTTATAGAGTCTCGAGGACCTAGTGACATCACTTATTATGGCTCTGGAACGGCAAAAGTCACGTGGTCCGTGCACGCAGACGGACTACGAGAACGTGATGAAGGGTTTACGATATCAGCTGGTTGGAATTGCCATGGGATACATGTGCCGTCAGTCAACACCTAGGATAGAAGTGAAGGTAAATAAAACATTTCAAATACCAAGAGAGAGAGAAAGAGAGAGAGAGAGCGATAGAGAGAGAGAGAGAGAGAGAGAGAGAGAGAGAGAGAGAGAGAGAGAGAGAGAGAGAGAGAAGAGAGAGAGAGATAGAGAGAGAGAGAGAGAGAGAGAGAGAGAGAGAGAGAGAGCGCGAACAGACAACCTGAAAGTCAACTAAGAGAGATAGGAGCCAATAACCATTAAGATAGAGGGAGGGAGAGAAAATATAGTGAGAGATGGACAGACGAATGATAGACAGGAGGGAAAGAGAGACACACATGTTATAGGGAAGAGACGTAGTTACTTATATGCTGCTTGTAATACACCTGCTGCTGTTTCCAGTTTCTTACTGGTATCTAAAACCAGATCAATACTACTAAACGGGTTCTATACTTTAACAATGTTCTTACCTAGGTGAACTTGAAATGGTGCAATGTTTTCGATCGGTACCATACAACTGGTATTAGTGATACCGTTTTGTACGGCAGAAGATTCAAGTAAAACGGATACATGGCAATCCGAAAACAAATAAATCTTTCCACATGTTTTGGTGTATATAAATCTGACCATGCCAAAAGAATTCGTAATTTTCGTTCACTGTCACATCGAATTCGAATTTACCCGTGCCCTAACTTACTTCTATTATTTACACGAATGTACATTCAGGTGAATAACTGCGCTTGTTTAATGTTATTTAATGTTGCTGTACGGTGTTTAGGGTTGCTTTCAACAATGACAGTATACTGATATCTGGCTGAGTGGCGTACACCTTGTATACTGAACAGTCTACATGCATAGAACCGAATATATCATTTATTGTCGTCTGTTCACCACGCCTTTGGAAGGCTGTATAGCTTACTCAAACCTCCATAAATTATTAACAATTTAAGGAAATACTCGCCGTAACCCCCAAAAGTCAACATTCAATCTACGAGGTACGCCAGTTCAGTGGCATACGTCTCCCAGGGTAATCCCTGGGGCAGATAACATTATCTCAATCTCAATAAAAATCTAATATTAAAACAATAAAGCTTAACTAATGAAACGTAATCCTCGTAAAAAGGGATTTAAAACCTATTTACCCTTAACTTAACGTATATCAATTAAACTCATTCGCTTCCGTAAACCTATTAGACCGTTATTTACGACATCCATTAATTACCGTCGCGTTATTCGCGTTATCCAATTAATGGACAGTTTAGGCAAAGTTTCTACTTTGAAGTTGCGGTACGCATAAATGTCAATGAAGCCGATTTGTATGTGCACATTCCTGGCTTATAAAACAAGCACGTTGGTGGAAATCTATATATACACAGCTTCAAAGTCAATATAGTTGTATTTACACTTCGTATTACGTGATACTATTTATGCATCAAACTGTTTATCTATACTTAAGCATCGCATTACTGGATACAATTGATGCGACTACGCCGTGTTAGTAGAGACATATATTTTGTTCCGTTTGTTTGCGTTACATTGCGATTGCATTAGTGTATTGCGTTGCATTGCATTATAACAACAACAACAACAACAAACAACAACAACAACAACAACAACAACAACAACAACAACAACAACAACAACAACAACTAAGATGATAACTTGTTCGTTAGATTCAGAATTAAAAACTATTGGAATCTATAGCTATTTTCTTTCAACAAGTAAAACTGTTGGACAATTACACTCCGCACACTGAAAACAAAGACATCAAATATTCATATTTAATCGCACCGCCAGACAACATTGCTTAGAAAAAGAAAGTAATTACGTAGAGAAATTGTCGTAGACAAAACATTCGTTTTTTTGTTTGTTATATTATTGATTGTGCTTAGAATGGAATTCGGTGAGCTGAAATGAATACGGCGCCTGTAAGTGATACATGTATTACTGGAACAACGTCGTTCTCCGTGCCGGACGGCGGGATCAATAGAAGGATACCCTGACGTGAGCTACATTCGTGAATATCCATTCTAGTTAAATATGTTTTGACACATTGAATGCTATATATCAGAGCTGTACAACCTCGATAATTCGTTGTCCTGGGTTTATCCAAGTTTCTTATGCCTAGACAATACTTCAGATTTGACGTTTAACAACTGTTGAAAGTTAAATTATTTGTAATTGTATCTAAATTTGGTCCGGGTACTCCGAATATGTGTATTGAATTTGAATAGTATTTTGTTGACTCTTGTATTTCTACTTCTTCTAACCGCTGCATTTGTAGCCACACATGTTTTAATACTTGCTTTTGCAGTCACACATGTTTTAATACTTGCTTTTGTAGCTACACATGTTTTTGGTACTCGCTTTACAGTACCTGAGTCTGCCAAACAACATCAACGCCTCAGCCCCACCCTCCGAAAGAGCTTGTGTTTTAATAATCCAAATGTGATTTTCGATGATTTACTGAATTAATGTGTTACCTTTTTGTTCGAATAAAGCAGTGTTTACGAAAACAGGAATGCAGCATTGTATAGTTTCAATGGGCACTCAGAACAGTTATAACTAGTCGAACTACGTACTAGCTGAAAGAAAAAAAAGGAGTCCGAATGGCGCTGGTAGAACAAGACCCGGATGCTCCAAACAAAGCCTATTAAACAATACTATCAATATACAGTATAAAGCATGTCTAATCAGAATTGTTTATACTTATCAATTAATTGATTACTGTAAATACGTGAATAAACAAAAGATAGTCATAAGGGCATAGTACAGATACGCGCAGTCAAGGATCCTATATACGGCAGCATTTTGTCTTCTACGTCACACAGCTTACAAGATACACGTATCTACAGCCACACTTGTACTTCAGTATTCCACTTACTGCCATGTTTAATCATGTCCTCAATATATTTCAAAGATAATTGTGTGTACTTAGTAAACTTGAATGTGCACCACTATTATATTTCCCATAGGGCTTCATTGTAACATTTATGTCCAAAATATAGTTGGAAAAAAAACACAACAAAAAAATCTGCTGCATGTGTCTGGGCTCAATTTCTTCATTGGTTCAAGATCTGTAATAAGATAAACAAACTGAAAACGCTGACAAGCCAAAATGCATTATTTTTTTCATTCAAAATATCCGCAAGTAAAGAATATCACACCAAAATTAGGACTAATGTCCAGCATATACATTAAAAGGTTGTGCAAACGATCGCCAGTGTTTTTCTATAAATAATACGAATGCCATCTGTTAGTACTTTTGTTATGTCGGGAAGTGAAATTCAATATGTGTATTATATGAGAAATTAAACTATATCAGAACACAATTCATGTTTGGTTATTCATGGAGGAAACATAACACGTGTATGGTTATTCTTATATAAATCACAACACGTGTATGGTTGTTTCTGAAGGAAACATGTTGTTTTTCTTTCTGTTTCGACAAGGACCGATTTGTATCAACATAAAAAAAAATAAAAAAAAACAACAAAAAACAAACAAGTCTCCTGGGCGTCTTCCTTAAAATATGTAAGAAGGAAACCAATTTGGAGAGATTCTAGAACTTTTACAAATATTTAGTACATAATTATGTTTTTCAATCGACTTTATTCTAACGATCTTAGGATAAGTAACCCTTATAATGTGAGAATTGTTTTAAACATAGTTACCTCTGTAACAAGGAAGTTGCTATATAATTGGCGTTTACCGTGCCAACCAGACCTAGAATTATTATCTCGGTAAATGCTCAAGCGCCAAGCGAAGAGATTATAGTACCATTTTTCAAATCTTTGGAATTACCCGGCTGGGGATCGAATGCAAGACCTTCCATATATATGCAAGGCGGATGTTCTGCCACTAAACCACCGCTGCGGTCTGTAAAGATGCAATAAAAAGAATAATATTAATCATACACAATTTCATGTACAGTTAAAGTAAAATCAAATAAAATCAATATAGTTAATCAATATGGTAAAAATCTCCGATAATCTTATATATCAACATAAAACTATATATGACCAGTTTTATGCAATTTCTACGCATCTTTTAAAATATATAAAGTTTGCAAAGCTTTAAAGTTATATCCAATATGGATGACAAATGGTCGCCGTTTATGAAAAAAAGGAGAAAAATTAGTTATGCGAATGGGCAATTTTCAGTGGAATTAATTTCCGGAATTCCCCTGTCAAGGTTAACGGGTTTATTTGTTTGGTATTGACTGGGTGACTTATTATATCTTTATTATGTACGTTGAATTGGCCGTTGACATGACACGACAAATACATTATGGTGCTAAATAGGGACTTATCAATGTAAAAAAAGGTAGTTCGACTCACTAATGTCGTGATTTTTCATTAGTTTTGTTTTTTAATTGAGGTAGAATGAACCTGTGGGCGTTTTGTAACTCTATACATATAATTGAAGAGAAAAAAAAAAACATTATTCAAACATTGTCTGCAACATTGGACATCTATTGTTTGCCAGAAAACGATGAGATTGCGGGTTTATTTGAATCGAATATTAAACAATGGAATATGTAAGGCACATTTAAGCTGCCATAAAAATCACAGCCTTCGGTGAGACAAGAAGTCTGCGGAAATGGTTGTAGCGGAATTAGCTCGTTTTGTAATTATTTGACGCTTGAGTTGATTAAGTTCTAATCGCAGAAATTATGAATGTTTAACGAAATTGTCTCATATATTTCTTAGCGGACGTTTAAGTGGATTTGATTAAAAACTTTTATTAATTTTAAAATCGTTCTTCAGTAACTGTTGATACTTGTATCAGTACACGGTGTTGCTTCATAAGCCTAGGCTTACGAGCGTGAGGGTTATTACACAAATTGGAAAGTAAGTACAATTTTTATAGTCTTTACTTGTATTTAATTCTGCGAATCAGTGAATAATATGGCTAGGTAAGCTATATCGAGTATTTAAAGTATTCTTATCAACCAGAGCACCCACAAAACAGCAAGGTATTAAATATAATTGAGTTTTTCTGATACAATTTGTTTTACTCGTAATATCAAAAGAGAAAACCAGTTACAACTAAGTTGAAACTCTTACGAAAAACATTAACAAAACAAAAAAACTATAAAACATATAAAATTACGGTCACCGAGTTATATATTTGAATTATATATGAATTTGAACTATATGAAATTGTGGTTATTCGTTATGTCATGACGATCAGTTGTATTTTGCTGAAGTCGCAATGAACTGTTCTGTTCTGTTCTGTTCTGTTCTGTTCTGATGATATTTGCTCTAAAATATCTCAACATGGATTATAAAATCATTGAAACAAAAGATAACAGAAATCTAAAAAGACCCTGTGGTGGCACGTAGTATGGGAAAATTGTGTCTACTGTTTCAAACGCGTGCTTCACACTGAAGAATGAAACCCCGATTTACATACGTGCTATCTGGTATAGAGACCACTTGAGCCGGAATGGTGATAATCAGTGTTTGTTTATATTATCTGGGTACTAATACAGACACCAAAATCAAAGGGTTTATCAGTGGTCTGTCTTCCAGTAGGACGACGAACGATCCTTTGTTTCACTTTGTCTTTAGGAAAACTTCAAAAATAAGCGGATTTGTATGTTTCTTTGATGGAATGATTTTGTAACAATTTCTCTTTTTATCTTTTCTTTTCTTTACATTCAAAACAGATAAAAACATAATACATAACTATCGAATGACAATATCAGCGTAGCATACATGGATAACTAGTTAAATACATGTATAAATATAAGTCATCGTTTTTTTTAAAAAAAATTGCAAAGTTTCTGATTTCTTATTCACATTGGCAAATGCAAAACGGTAATTGAGACAAAATGGTTTAGGCAATTATTATTTCAAAGGTTTATCGTAGACTAACACGGAGTTTCAATTGATTTTGGTGTTAGCTACTATTATTTGTTGTAATGACTTTGTGATTAAGGGGGTTGGGTAATGTGTTACGTGCACTAATTGATTCGATGGGTTAGTCATACAGTGATACAGGGACCGCGTAATTCTGGGATTGGTTGCAAAGTGATACATGGGCTCATAATTCCATGGTTTATCGCTGACGGATTTAGGGGCTTGATTATTCTCGGATTTGTCCTACACTTATATATGGGTTCAGTGATTTAAAGGTCAGTTGTTAAGTGATTCACGTACTGCGCGATAAGTACTCAGCAATAAGTGATTTAGGGATTGAATGATTAAGTTGTTTCTTGCTGAACGATTCAGCGACAGAGTGATAAAACGTTGCGCTGATGATCAAGGGACTGGGTAATTGTGAGGGGGCTTGCAGAGTGATTCAGCGATTAATATATTAAGACGTTGCTCGGTGACTGATTCAGCGACTGAGTGAATATGAGGTTGCTTGCTGAGTGATTCAGCAACTGAGAGATAAGGACGTTGTTTGCTGAGTGATTCAGTGACTGAGAGATTAAAAAGCTGACTGGGGAATATGAGGTTACTCGCTGAGTGATTCAGCGATTGATATATGAGTAAGTTGTTTAATGAGTGATTAAGGCATTGGGCGATTCAAGGATTCAGTTTTTTCAGGGACTGAATGCTAAATGGTTGCGTGTTGAGTGATTCAGCGACTTGTAGATGAGGAAGTTGTTTTCTGAGTGATTCAGCAACTGAGAGATAAGGAAGTTTCGTGCTGAGTGATTCAGCGATTGATAGATGTGGACGTTGTTTTCTGAGTGATTAACGAATTGAGTGGTTCGTGGATTTAGTGATCAAATGGTTATTTACTGAACAAGTAAGCAACTAAGTGATGGAGAAGTTGTCCGCTCAATGATTCAAGAATTTGAGTTATTAAGCAGTTGTTAACTGAGTGGTTTTGCAGCTGAGTGAATACGGAGTAAGTCGTAGTATGATTTATGTATTACATGCTGCAAGTTTTGAGTGAATCCGGTACGCTGAGAGTAGATTCAAGTACTGTTTTGTATTTTTTTTCGAAAATCATATCATTATTTCTTAGCATTTTAGTCATGAAAATATATTATATTGCAGGGGGAACAGTCGGAGATATTCTCGGACGAATCATGGCGTGTACAGATACGGTTACGGACTGAAGATGAGGAGGTAACGTTTTCTGGTTTTTTTTCTAATTAACTGATATCATATATCATTTGTTTTTAAATTCTTAGCATTTTTAACACTTAGCTTTAAAACAAAACTCTTCCGGCGTCCATTTTGTAGATTCTAATTCAAAGTTTCTGGCTTTAGGCCGAGGTATCGCAGGTTATTTTCAAGGTTTGAGGACTGCATTCGATTTACAGATAGGCCCTAATATGGTTTTTGTCTTATTTATTTTACATTGATTGTGAAATAAGTTCTTACAACTTAGACAAATCACGCTCGGAACCTTCCTGGGTAGAACCAGCATAAGCGTATGCGGAAAAAAAGTCTTGCCCTAGGACACCACACTATAGACTCAACGACCCGGATCCTTGGTCCAATGCTCTACCACTCGACCACGCGATTCACAGATAATATAAATATATGTTTGCCACCGTCATCACTCTTATGTCATATGTGACTTGCAGGGTCAAGTGTGCTTCCTCAATATTAAGACATATGTTCCCTTGCCTCCCACTGTTTCCCGGCTGTCGCTACCAATTGAGTTAAAGTTAATTACAAATATTGCCGGCGCTTTGTGATTACTTTGCGGTTTTACCCGGGTTCATATATGTGGGCTGATATTAATGCACATTAGGTCTACTTTCCTATATAAATATAGTTTCTGTGTTGTTTTAACTTTAAAATCCATGCTTGTAAAACACCCTAAATATATTTACTTATAATGCTGATAACTGCAAATGCCAAGTGGTAGGCAAGTAATATCCAACTAACGGTCAAATTAGTTAAGGAATTAATAAAAAAGTAATCAATCAGCAAAAAACTATATCCCTACATGACGCATACAAATTAAAACTATTCAGAGATATTAAGTAATAAAGCACACAGGCAATGTTTGACTTATACTCAACCGCAATATACCGCGCTGGTAGCAACAAACACGCACCCAACGCTTTTAACAGAAGTGTCCTATTACTCTTCCCGGGTGCTACATATTTATTTAGTACCAAGTGTTTTGTTGGGAATGATTGATAATCTATGTAAGGATTACAATAACCTGTTAGTCTGAAAATCTAATGTAAATGAAAGATCTGCAATATATATTTCGAACCGCGCCTATGTCACCGTGTAAAAGTGCTCAGGCTGGCACTATGTAGTCAGTTGGTTTGTTTATATCCCCAAGGAATTAGAATGAATGAATGCATAGTGTTTTACGGCACGTCGACACATCAATAGGCCATTTTGTGCGCGCACCCAAGGAATTAGAGCTTCTTCTATAGTTACTTGATATCCCCATCATTTATTGGTAAGATAACCCCACTTGCACCCCAACCCCCATTTTGATCCCACTACGTACTATGAAAAAAGCTACTTGGTATTTAAATGGATGTGAGAGATCATTAAGTAACGTCTTTAATAATTATTTCCAAATATGAACTGACATATACACTCATACTTTTATCAATGAAACCTGCACTATCACAACTTCATTTCACTCCAAATAATTATATCCAACAAATATAAACGTATTCTTTCAAATAGATGGTTGAAAAAGTGCCTTGCTTTGGAGCACACGGTCCAAACAGGGTATCTCCTATCCTGCTGTGGGTCCGGTGCACATGCACTAGAGCAGGCTCTCCGACCGAATTAATACATTAGAGCAAAGAGTGTTATAGCTTGATGCTGACAGAAACCACATATATCCGGATATATCTTTAGCTGCAGACGACTGTCGACATGTCTGTTTTGTAATATCTGAAGTAGAAGTTTATTAGCTACTATTCCTTTACTGTCATGAATTTATCACTCACGTAATCGTGACGCCATTGGTGGTAAAACAGCAGAAGTGCCGGAACCGCCTCCCGCGAAGAAAACAAATTTAGAATAAACATCAATAATGAAAATCATTTTGTCAGCTCGGAAACGTGAATGCTTAAAATCATGTAAATATTTGTTAATGGAAATATATTCTAAAAATTATAAGCAGTGCACCGAGAACATTAACGTGAAACCTGCATCCATAGACAAGTACAGGGCGATATTAGAGCATTATTATGGAGCCGGTCTCTAATGATAGTTTATCGTACCAAGTCTTTATAGGTCACGAGTTCGATTCGCCGCCAGTATATTGTGCCGTTTCAGTGTGTTTTCCCGGTTTCTTTTCAGATAATTGAATACAATTAGTTAGAAAAACTTGTAAACTCACTTTACATACATACGTTGCCTGTTGATTGGTTGGAATATACCCTTCAAAGAGCAGCGAGCTTCACTTTAAATGTGTGACGCCGAGTTTCACTTCATATGTGTGACGCCGAGTTTCACTTAATATGTGTAACGCCGAGTTTCACTTCATATGTGTAACGCCGAGTTTCACTTCATATGTGTGACGTCGAGTGTCACTTCATATGTGTGACGCCGAGTTTCAAATCATATGTGTGACGCCGAGTTTCACTTCACATGTGTGACGCCGAGTTTCACTTCATATGTGTGACGCCGAGCTTCACTTAATATGTGTAACGTCGAGTTTCACTTCATATATTTGACGCCGAGTTGCATTTCATATGTGTGACGCCGAGTTTCACTTCATTTGTGTAACGCCGAGTTTCATTTAATATGTGTAACGCCGAGTTTCATTTAATATGTGTAACGCCGAGTTTCACTTCATGTGTGTAACACGTCACGGCTCGGGAGACACTAACCATTTCCCGAGATTATATTAAAACTTCTTTATTGTTCAACTCAAATTTGTACGCAAACATACTTTATGGGATTTATACAAAAACACAAATTGAAGTGCAAACACTTGACTAAGCCTCGAACTTCATCGTATTAATGCAGATTTGAGATTGATATTTATAGGTTTTTTCATGTTTTGTGTTATAACTACTCCATTACTCTGTGAAGATTTCAAGGCTGAGTCCAGCTGAGTTTCTTTTTTAAATAAAGTCATTATTTTATAATTGTTATCCGTGTTTTGGTTGAGCATGAACTATTGAGTTGAGCATGGAAAACGTTACATATAACCTATGTCACTGTAGCCTAACGTGCAAGAAAATGAAAAACAATAATAGAACCTATTAGAAAAGTTAACAAATACCATCTAATCAGTAAAAAGTGTAGAAAAAAACAGCAACATTAATTATCTTGCACATATTAAGAATCGACACAAGTAAACGTTCTCCACTATTTACTTATTTTTAATAACATTTCAGATAATCGAATCTTCAGAAAAAATATTGGCCCAGAGACTTTCCAAAAAAGGCAAACACCTTTGTCGAGAGGATATTTCGATTTTACTGGCAGAACATTTAAAAACAATAGAAAAGTTACAGCAGGTCCAGGACGCCTGCAAATTAAAAGAATCGAGCGACTTGCCATCACCAGGCCACACATTACCGCAGAAGACATCTTCAGAAACTATTAATTCTATCTCGAAACGTCCTGGAAGTGCATCGAAACTAAGGAAACTAAACAGTGGTAAAGGCGAAACTAGCAAACCAGTCAGTGATACAACGAATAGCGAACTGCCGCCAATTGGAAACACAAAAGGAAATAAATCAAGACCAAACGCGAACAAGCAAAAACTAAAAGCAAAATCTCTTGTAAAGGGAGATAATACAGTAGAAACTAAAGAATCAACGAAAGAACAGGTTGAGTCTCTTCAGCCATCGACCGATACAAAATCTATGAATAGAAAAAGTTTCAACGAATCGGGAATTGACTCTGAAGAGCTGGAAGACATTGACTCGCAAGAAACTGAGGTAATTGTTTTCATTTAAACATTATTCTAATAAAATTTAAGAAAAGAGAAATATTTACATTACCTTAAATTGAGTAACCGAGATTATGAGTTTACATGTATAGGTACGGCTATGTTTTAAACAGGCGTTATTCAATCAGCTATCTTATTGTCACAGTTTGAATCGGCATAAACTTGGTACAAACCTGCTTAAAGCAACCATTCAGAAGCAATGGCAAAACGTATTCCTTAAAATTAAGATGGTCAAGCAATATAAAACGTACATAATATTATAAAACTGTTAAACAATGGACATTGTGTTTTATGTAAATCTGAAACTGTTCAAAATGACATAGTGTTTGATGTAACATCTGAAACTGGCTCAAAATGGACATAGTGTTTGATGCGATATCTTAAACTGTTCAAAATGGACATAGTGTTTGGCGTTACATCTGAAAATTGCTCAAAATGGACATTGTTTTTGATGTGACATCTGAAACGGTTCAAAATGGGCATTGTGTTTGATGTGACATCTGAAACGGTTCAAAATTGACATTGTTTTTGATGTGATATCTGAAACGGCTTAAAATGGACATTGTGTTTGGTGTGACATCTGAAACGGTTCAAAATGGGCATCGTTTTTTATGTGATATCTGAAACGGTTCAAAATGGACATTGTGTTTGATGTTACATCTGAAACTGGCTCAAAATGGACATAGTGTTTGATGCGACATCTGAAACTGTTCAAAGTGGACATAGTGTTTGATGTAACGTATGAAACTGTTCAAAATGAACATTTTGTTTGATGTGACATCTGAAACTGCTCAAAATGAACATAGTGTTTGATGTGACATATGAAACGGTTCAAAATGAACATTGTGTTTGATGTGGCACCTGAAACGGTTCAAAATGGACATTGTGTTTACTGTAACATCTGAAACTGGCTCAAAATGGACATTGTTTTTTATGTGACCTCTGAAACGTCTCAAAATGGACATTGTGTTTGATGTGACATCTAAAACTGGCTCAAAATGGATATTGTGTTTGGTGTGACATCTGAAACGGTTCAAAATGGACATTTTGTTTGATGTTACATCTGAAACTGGCTCAAAATGGACATTGTTTTTGATATGACATCTGGAACTGCTCAAAATGAACATAGTGTTTGGTGTGACATCTAAAACTGTTCAAAATGAACATTGTGTTTGATATAACATATGAAACTGTTCAAAATGAACATTGTGTTTGATGCGACATCTGAAACTGATCAAAATGGACATAGTGTTTGATATGACATCTGAAACTGATCAAAATTGACATTGTGTTTGATGTGACATCTGGAACTGTTAAAAATGGTTGATTGATTGAATATTAAGCGTCATTTTTATGCCATCGAGGGCTAACAGACGATCAGTTAACCTAACCACTGTTTCTGGGATTAACCAGTACTCGAGCACATCCCATCTCCGCAAGTAACTGATAACTTTCCCACTTGAATCAGTGGCGAGAGATGAATGATAATGAGACACAATGTCTTATATCAATAATCATGGAGACTGTTGCCGGGCGGGGGATTCGAACTAACGACCCCTGGATTGATAGTCAGACGCATAACCGACTGATCGGTTAATCGGGCCCGGCTATGTTCAAAATGGACATAATGTTTGGTGTTACATCTGAAACTGTTCAAAATGGACACTGTGTTTGATGTGACATCTGAAACTGTTCAAAATGGACATTGTGTTATGTTTGATATGACATCTGAAACTGTTCAAAATGGACATTGTGTTTGATGTGACATCTGAAACTGTTCAAAATGGACATAGTGTTATGTTTGATGTGACATCTGAAACTGTTCAAAATGTACATCTGAAACAGTTCAAAATGGACATAGTGTCATGTTTGATGTGACATCTGAAACTGTTCAAAATGGACATAGTGTTATGTTTGATGTGACATCTGAAACTGTTCAAAATGGACATCTGAAACAGTTCAAAATGGACATAGTGTCATGCTTGATGTGACATCTGAAACTGTTCAAAATGGACATAGTGTTTGATGTGAGATCTGAAATTGTTCAAAATGGGAATAGTGTTATGTTTGATGTGACATCTGAAACTGTTCAAAATGGGCATTATGTTTGATGCGACATCTGAAACTGTTCAAAATTGGCATTGTGTTTAATGTGACATCTGAAACTGTTCAAAATGTGCATTATTTTTATGTACTTTTTCTTTAACAAGTTTAATAAGGATAGTCTCCGATATTTTTTCCATGTTAAACTACTAGTACATGTGTACTTAACATTGTTGATAGTTTTACTGTGTTTCCGTTGCGTTGTTAATAGTGCATGTTTACTTCCACAATGATAAGTTAGAACAATAATACCAGCCATTTCAAAAAGTTAAAAATCTGAAATATTCCAGAACGAGGATTCCGTCCTATTTGGAGAATTGGCTGAGGCGGTAACGTTGCTGTGGGAGACAATAACGCCAGCCGATGTCGCAGATCTGTTAAAAGAATACAGAAAGCGCGAAACAACACTGCTGTCGTCTGCTACACATAGAACGAAACAGACGGAGAACACAAAGGTAATTTAACCATCCATTAACTTTTAAAAATTGAAATGTTAAGGTATGATATGTAAATACAAAAATAGGAGGTTATGTGAAAATATTGATACAACGGAAGAAAGAATGACAAAGTCGAAAAAGAAAACAAAAATGAACATACGTTAGTCTTCTGTTTTAATTTTTAATTTATGCCATGGCATAGTAAATCTTTATCAAGCAAATGTATGTAGACAATGTGCCTTACAAAAGAAAACAACGATGCTTTTTGCGAGGATAGATAAATGAAGATTTATAAACGTGAATTCAACAAAAAAACATTAGGACAAATCCAAATCGTTTCAACTTTACTATTGTACTTGTTGGCCACATAAAAAATCAAAATTACATTTTTTTTAGAAAGATATTTAAGTTTTTACCTCTTTCACTTGTAGCACATAATCATAGAGAAAATAAAACATATATAACATGTGACTCCTTCAACCCATCTCTCGAAATAAATCAAAACAAACGTATACGATCCCCAACCCACCATCCCGCCAAATCAAAAACAACCTAATAACATAATAACACCAAGCCTATATACACACGTGATAACAACACAAATACAGTACAAACTACTTAAGGGCGATAGCGGGATTTTTTGGAGAGATTGTATAATGTGTATCATACCTGATACAATGACACGTTGGAAGCGCCGAATACAAGCAAAAAAAGGGCTAATGAAATATGTTACACCCTTCTAGCAGAACAATTCATACAATCTCAACGCTTACCAAACTGTCGTCTGTATAACGGATCCAGTTCACCCGCTTGAGTCTGTTATATAGCAGTGCAATTTGAGCACGTTGATTGGTCAGTTGCTTCACGGAAAGCTTAATGACGTCACAGTTTGGTAAGCGTTAAATAGCTATGAGTTGTGGTATAGGCATGGAGGAGCGGATAAGTGGTCCATTGGTTAAGACCTTTGACTGCGAAGCCAGGGTTGCATGCTCGATCCCCTGCTGCTCCAACTAAAGTACTTATCAGTCTTTCGGATAAGATGTTAACATAACTCGAGCTTCCATGTATCGGTGCTTAACACCGGGCGTGTTAAAGAATCAAGAACACTACAAAAGGGTCTTCTGTATCTCTGCACTATCCTCCAAAAATCTAAAATTACTAATATTCTTCTGGAGGCGTCGCCCATATGGGAAACCGGTGACGTCACACAAACTTTTCCAGTAGCAATCGACGTGCTCAAATGTGGACTTCTAAACGTCAAAACACTGACCAATCAGCGTCTTGGATAGATGATGGCGAATAAGCGTGCTCGTAACAATTGCTGTTTAACGGACCTAAGCGGCAGAGCTGTGAATAAACTCCATGATTCCAACCGACCAGAATTAGTAACAACAAGGGGAGATTTTTACGGCCGCCTCACATCACATTAGATTAATGTTGTGGAAGCCATCATATACTTCGTTATAAAATGATCACACGGACACACAGAAAGCAATAAAGAAAAGGCAATAATAGCTTCAGTTTGCAGAATGTCGCTCCGTCGACATTACTATTTATTTAACAAGTCAATGTTATTCTAATATAACGGTCGTTACTCTATATATCGACACATCAAAATCAATTCAGCAATGGATTCGTCAACTCAGCAATACTCTGCCTTATTCATGTACACTGTACAACAAACTACAAACGTGGTCAAACGCTTTGCAATACAAAAATATTTTGTATTAAATATGCAGATATAATCATTTCATTTTCTTCGACAGCATGTATTAGGATGGTGAATATATTATATTTACCACACGTAAGTGTATTGTCCGCATATGATTTATGAAGACACTTTTGTCATGTTGGCAGATGCATTAAAGTACTTGTCGCTGATACTCTATTAAAATCGCAGACTACAATAGAGAAAGTACACTGTGTAATGTATTAAAATTGTGAAACTCATAAGCTATAGGAAAGTATCGAATAACCCACCATACAAACTGGAACAATGATTTTGTTTTTTCATGACAAATCGTGGGGTTCCCTTCGTTTTTATGAATGACATGTTATTTATTTATTATGGAAAGTCAGAAAGTGTTCTCATATAAGGTGTCATGTTACAAAGAACAAAAGAATTAACTCGTATGAAGCAGGCGGCGGGGTGTCGTTAACAAGATCACAAAAATCGGTCAAAGTCGGAGGACCCAATCGCAAAGCAGGTGGTTGCATGGGTGGATTTGTAAAAACTAAAAAACTTAAAAGCATTAACAAAACATGCAAAGAAGAACAATAATTCATTTGTTCAGAACATGTTAAAAACTATATAATGTATAAGCTAGCTATCAAACCCACCTGGGTATTGAATATTAGGATTATAATTCGCATAAATAGTTTTTTTTATGTTTTTTTATTCAACAAATTTCAAAAGGATTTTAAGCCCATGGGGACAAGTTACATGCACCACTAATATAAGGTTACAACACAGCGTCTTTAACAAAATCTTGGAGAAGTTTTAACTCTTATAACACTTGTTTGTAATCTAATGGAATACTATAATAATGCCTTATATCCACATTTTAGTAATGAATAATTTATATATTGGTATATACTTACCATGAAAAACGTATTACCCAAAAGCAAACTATATGAGCAAATTTATGGGTAAATACATGGGTAAATGTTCGGCATTACGTCGGCTTATATAACACTACAAGTTATATACATGAGTAAATGTTCGGCATTACGTCGGCTTATATAGCACTACAAGTTAGATACATGAGTAAATGTTCGGCATTACGTCGGCTTATATAACACCACAAGTTAGATACATGAGTAAATGGTCGGCGTTACGTCGGCTTATATAACACTACAAGTTAGATACATGAGTAAATGTTCGACAAGTTAGATACATGAGTAAATGTTCTGCATTACGTCGGCTTATATAACACTACAAGTTAGATACATGAGTGAATGGTCGGCATTACGCCGGCTTATATAACACTACAAGTTAGATACATGAGTATATGGTCGGCATTACGCCGGCTTATATAACACTACAAGTTACATACATGAGTAAATGTTCTGCATTACGCCGGCTTATATAACACTACAAGTTAGATACATGAGTAAATGTTCGGCATTACGCCGGCTTATATAACACTACAAGTTAGATACATGAGTAAATGTTCTGCATTACGTCGGCTTATAACACTACAAGTTACATACATGAGTAAATGGTCGGCATTACGCCGGCTTATATAACACTACAAGTTAGATACATGAGTAAATGGTCGGCATTTCGTCGGCTTATATAACACTACAAGTTAGATACATGAGTAAATGTTCTGCATTACGTCGGCTTATATAACACTACAAGTTAGATACATGAGTAAATGGTCGGCATTACGTCGGCTTATATAACACTTCAAGTTACATACATGAGTAAATGTTCGGCGTTACGTCGGCTTATATAACACTACAAGTTACATACATGAGTATTTTATTTTTACATTTCATCAACATTATGAACTTCACCAAGAGTACACAATAACTTCAGAACTACAGTTTAGTTTAGAAATGATATCAACAAACTCGTCAATTCAATTCAATGGAATCGTTTATTCATATATCAGATAGGCTACTGGCCCACAATACAACAGTATATTTACACACGTGATATAAATGAGTGATAACCCTTGTTATTAATATACATCTTAAATCTAACAGCAGCAAAACAGACAGGAATAATGCTCAGTTCTATATATACCATCGTATTGTATGGTTTTAGCATCGCTTTCAACAATTTCTCAGTCATATTGCGACGGTGTCTACTTGAGACAGTATTCTAAGTGCTGTCACACTGGTGTATCATGCCGCAGACACATGGTTTGATACTCCACCCAGTCACATTATACTGACACCGGGCCTACCAGACCTAGAACTGTCCTCTAAGTGCTGAGCGTCAAGCGAGGAAGCTTCTAATACCATTTTTTAAGTGTTTGGTATGACCCGACCGGGGATTGAACCCACGACCTCCTGCATGCGAGGCGGACGCTCTACCACTAGACCACGCCGCGGTCTCCAAACATACAAGACCAGTTAGCCAACAACAGCACTTTTGGACACATACGGGCATTACATACCCAGATCAGTGCTGGCACAACACCATCAGCCTTTTTAGTGAGGGACAATGTTTAATCCGATATAAATAAGACTGCGATTCAGTGAGACTGTTTGGTCACATGAGAAGAACTGTGAGAATGGTAAATTATTTGACTCTACGAATATACCATTGCTGCAGTGCTTTAGTGTTGACTCAATCAATAAAACAATCAGATTGTGACATTGTTTTATGATATGTGTAGAATTACAAATCTGAGACTTCGTTTGAGTAAATGAGTACAACTGTGAGTTTGTGATATCATTTCATTGCAGTGGCAATGTTTTACTGTACGAGTTTGAGTCTGTTACATTGTTTTACTGTAGGAGTTTGAGTTTAAGTATATGACATTGTTTAATGTAGGAGTTTGAGTTTGAGTCTGTGACATTGTTTAATGTAGGAGTTTGAGTTTAAGTATATGACATTGTTTAATGTAGGAGTTTGAGTTTGAGTCTGTGACATTGTTTTTACTGAAGGAGTTTGAGTTTAAGTCTGTGATATTGTTTAATGTAGGAGTTTGAGTTTGAATATGTGACATTGTTTTTACTGAAGGAGTTTGAGTTTAAGTATGTGACATTATTTTACTGTAGGAGTTTGAGTTTGAATATGTGACATTGTTTTTACTAAAGGAGTTTGAGTGCAAGTATGTGACATTGTTTTACTGCAGGAGTTTGAGTGTAAGTATGTGACATTGTTTTACTGCAGGATTTTGAGTTTAAGTCTGTGACATTATTTTACTGTAGGAGTTTGAGTTTGAGTCAGTGACTTTGTTTTACTCAATGAGTTTGAGTTTGATTCTGTGACATTGTTTTACTGTAGGAGTTTGAGTTTAAGTCTGTGACTTTGTTTTACTGTAGGAATGTGAATTTGAGTCTGTAACATTGTTTTACTGTAGGAGTTTGAGTTTAAGTCTGTGACATTGTTTAACTGTAGGAGTTTGAGTTTAAGTATATGACATTGTTTTACTGTAGTAGTTTGAGTTTGAGTCTGTGACATTGTTTTACTCAGTGACTTTGAGTATGAGTCTGTGACATTGTTTTACTGTAGGAGTTTGAGTTTGAGTCTGTGACATTGTTTTACTCAATGACTTTGAGTATGAGTCTGTGACATTGTTTTACTGTAGGAGTTCGAGTTTGAGTCTGTGACATTGTTTTACTGTAGGAGTTTGAGTTTGAGTCTGTGACATTGTTTTTCTATAGGAGTTTGTGTTTGAGTCTGTTACATTGTTTTTCTGTAGGAGTTTGTGTCTGAGTCTGTAACATTGTTTTTCTGTAGGAGTTTGTGTTTGAGTCTGTTACATTGCTTTACTGTAGGAGTTTGTGTTTGAGTCTGTTACATTGTTTTTCTGTAGGAGTTTGTGTTTGAGTCTGTTACATTGTTTTTCTGTAGGTGTTTGTGTTTGAGTCTGTTACATTGTTTTTCTGTAGGAGTTTGTGTTTGAGTCTGTTACATTGTTTTACTGTAGGAGTTGGAGTTTGAGTCTGTTACATTGTTTTTCTGTAGGAGTTTGTGTTTGAGTCTGTTACATTGTTTTTCTGTAGGAGTTTGTGTTTGAGTCTGTTACATTGTTTTTCTGTAGAAGTTTGTGTTTTGAGTCTGTAACATTGTTTTTCTGTAGGAGTTTGTGTTTGAGTCTGTTACATTGTTTTACTGTAGGAGTTGGAGTTTGAGTCTTTTACATTGTTTTACTGTAGGAGTTTGAGTTTGAGTCTGTGACATTGTTTTGGTCTAAGACTCACATAACTTGTGGGGCAACTTGTGATATTGTTATTACTTTGATACTGCAGTAGAATGTTAAAACATACATGTATATAATACATGTTCTATGTCATGCAATACTCAACTTCTTTCTCTACACATATGCATGTACAATAAACATGTTTTTTTCTCAGCGTATTTCGTATTTTGTGTGTGCTAAAGTTTAACTATGGTACCCTTTGCTGTTATGATTACTATACAATATTCCGTTAGACGATAATTAAGTATTGTATTGACCTTTTCTGACTATAATGAGCTGAATTGCTATAATCAAGGTTAGGTCAATGTTAACACCTCGTGCTGTACTCAAACTTCGTGACTTTGATAACAGCAACTATGATCGAACCAAATGATTGTGGATATGCAATTACTTTTTAATGAAATATCATGCAGGACAATACACTATTGACAGACTTATTGACTATTTAGCGACATTTTATGCCGAGGGCTAACATACGATCAGTTAACCTAACGACTGTTTCTTGGGATCATAAAAGGTCAACCAGTATTCAATCATACACCTTAAAGTTTGATCCGTTCTTTATTTTTTGATTTTTTTAAAAATCCAACCATGGCGATCTTGTTTCTATACAGAACAAATCAGACATTTTTTTTCAAATGGGCAATCCTTAAATTGCCCTTTTTCGGCTTCATTGTATTAAGAGCATTTCAATAATATAAACAGTCATTATAGTAATTTCAATAAACCCTTTGATAAATCTCAAATACCAAATTACTGAAATATTAAGATATGTTTTTTAAATAAAAAAAAAAGAGAGAAAGAAATCTCATTGACCATCGTAACATGTCACGGGGTGGTAAACAATTAACTTTTATTACTATTATCAGTAAAATCTCACGGGATTTACATTCGCGGGTGTTTAATTAGGATTGTTAAATTGGAGTCTCTTTATGACGTCAGCTGAACGTCCGGGGATAAAATATTTACCGCAAACAAGATATCGGTGGGGTATCATTAATTGAAAATAACGCTTTGCACAAAAGCAATAGAAATATGCTTTTATAATTGTGAAGCCGTAAATCGTACACAAGAGCAGGACATTAATCAAAATGTAATATCGTTTTTATGTTAATATATAGACACAAAATAATATAATGAATTAAATGGTTGACCTGCGTATGTTCTTGTAGTTATGCCTTTAACGATGTCTTGACACAAATTTAGCTCAAAGCGTGAAATACAGTGTGAGATTGATCCAAAAGTAGAATTATGAAAATATTTAAACTCTTTTGCATTAACGTTAGTAATAAAATGGAACGCGGTGTCGCTGTTTTGTTATGATTTTACCCGCAAGACTTGATTATAGGTCTGGATTAATGGATTTTACGATTACAAATTCTTGTCGTTAAGATTTGAATTATAAAATGAAATAAGAATGACAAAATGTATTTTTGTGGCAGAATGAGTTGATATTGTCTGGCTCAATATGTGGAATATTTCACTCTGGATTTCACAAGGTTAGTAAAATAAAGTTCATCATGTATGTCGTTTTATATTTCGATTATATCAATATTTCGGGAATCTTTAATTTCGAAACAACGGCAGTTTTGCTTTTTACACGTATTTCATCCTTGACTGGGACTGATATTCTCGTCAACCGGGGGTCGTATTCACTCTTGAGAATAATCTAAGACTTAATCCAGATTTAAACCGTAGATATCTAGCTTACTTCGACAGATAAAATAATTGTGTGAGTTTATTTGACTATATAGTACAAGCTTACACATTTTAGCATAAAAAATGGTATCTAAGTGTGTTTACAAAAAATCATTCTTAAGTTCAAATCTAAGGATACTAGAATTATTAAGGATGATTGGAGAATACCACCCCGGATCTCCACCTCAGGTCGAGCTAATAGTATTGTGTTGTTACGTTAGAACAACATGTGAGGTGGTGTAGAAAAAAGCCGGGCCCGATTAGCTCAGTCGGTTACGCGTCTGACTATCAATCCAGGGGTTTTGAGTTTGATCCCCCGCCCGTCAACAGTTTCCGTGATGACTGATATACGACATTGTGTCTCATTACCATTCGTCTCTCACCACTGATTCAAGTGGGAAAGTTATCAGTTACTTGCGGAGAGGGGGTGTGCTCGAGTACTGGTTAATCCCAGGAAACAGTGGTTAGGTTAACTGATCGTCTGTTAGCCCTCGATGGCATAAAAATGACGCTAATTATTCAATCAATCAATCAATCAGTATTTAGAAAAGACATGCCGTTATCATATTAAGGATGTTGGCAAGGAAGTTTTAAGAGAGTCATGTTTATTTATCTTAAATTAAATTTAAAGTTTAACTAAAGTAGTATTTCTTTGAGGAAGCCATTATTAATCCTAAATTGAAGATGTTGTTTTCTAAGAAACCATTATTTTTGGTTAAGAATTATGGCTATGGACACTTGGACCAATTTAAGCCACACAATGTCCATTTTTAAATATTTTTTCTCGATATCTGTGTCTCAACGTTTGGCATCATTTTTAACGAAGAAAGATGGAGGGTATATAGAAAAAAGCTTGAATAAAACACATACATTTTCAAAAGAGGTCACATAATTTACGGTGCACGAGTGAAATAAACCCGTGAGATAGTTTTCATATTAACCCAGTGTAATATCACTTCCGATTCATCGCTCGGTGTTTTCCGTATAACTCGGCTCCTGTACATAAATTGCCGACGTACTTTCCGACTTGCCCGAATATTTAAATGACGTCGATTTGATATAACGTTGTTTTTAGCGTTGCGTCATATGATGTCTTACGGAAACAAATATGCCCAATGTTTTTCTCGTTCTTTATAGGGGTGATCTGTTAAATATAAATGATAAATGTATTTTTCCTGAGTTGTGAATAAAATGAATCTTACATTCGTGCTCATTTATTATTGACTTTATTAAACTCGTTTTAAAAAAATATATAATTTTCGGAAGAACCTCGCATAATATATTTTTACAACTTATTTAATAAATTCAATAATAAATATGCACTCATGTAAGATCCTGTATTTATGTAATGGTCATTGTCATCAAATTCACGTATTAACATTTAAAAAATAACAACAGACCTGATATATATATTTAAAGGTAACATATATTTCTTAGAAATGCACACAGTTTTATGTATTTCTGTATACATTTTAAGCGCTTCCATGTGAACAAGGGATATTGGAATATAAAATAAAGTGCATGTATCCAAGGTTATATAGTTTATATGTTTTTTTTTCAAAACAAAGAAACTGTGGGTAGGGTATGGCGAAACATTTGTCCTAAAGCTGGAATAGAAAACTAAATTTTCATTGTTTTTTTTTTTGTGCTATTCATTTTATCACAATATTAACTTTTAAAATCGGTTTCATACATATAATAAAATGACACCTAGAGAACCCCAAACTGTGAAAATAGTCACAAATGTAAAAATGGTCACAAATGTGAAAATAGTCACAAATGTGAAAATGGTCACAAATGTAAAAATGGGCAATGGTCACAAATGTTAAAATGGTCACAAATATGAAAATAGTCACAAATGTTAAAATGGTCACAAATGTGAAAATAATCACAAATGTGAAAATGGTCACAAATAAAAAAATAGTCACAAATGTGAAAATAGTCACAATTGTGAAAATGGTCACAGATGTGAAACTGGTAACAAATGTGAAAATGGTTACAAATGAAAAAATGGTCACAGATGTGAAAATGATCACAAATGTAAAAATGGTCACAGATGTGAAACTGGTCACAAATGTAAAAATGGTAACAGATGTGAAAATGATCACAAATGTGAAAATGATCACAATTGTAAAAATGGTCACAGATGTGAAACTGGTCACAAATGCTAAAATGGTCACAGATGTGAAACTGGTCACAAAGGCAAAAATGGTCACAGATGTGAAACTGGTCACAAATGCAAAAATGGTCACAGATGTGAAAATGATCACAAATGTGAAAATGATCACAATTGCTAAAATGGTCTCAAATGTGAAAATGATCACAGATGTGAAAATGATCACAAATGTGAAAATTATCACAATTGCGAAAATGGTCTCAAATGTGAAAATGATCACAGATTTGAAAATGGTATCAAATGTGAAATAATTGGACCACATATGTAAATGTCTGGAATACATATACATGTAAAAATGACGACAGTCACATAGTTCAACCTGAAGGAATAATGTGTTTATTTACAAACTTAAACACAAAATATTTAATGTCACCCTTTATTAACCACGAAATAATACATGGTGTCAAAGAATTCACCGACAGAATGAATTAGAATTCATTTTCTTTTGAGGCATTTGAGACGGAAAACAAAAATGAAACGTGTCTGATTTATGATCTAGTTTGATAAAAAAATAAACATACAACAAACATTTTCAAACAATATTCGGTTTCACACTGTAGGAATATTTCATATTTACATATGTGACCAATGTGTGGCGTTTTTAAGACATATGTAATCATTTGTACATTTGTAGTTGTCATAGATTTTACATATGTGGTCAAATTATTTCACATTTGATACCATTTTCACATTTGTGGGTCCTACAGATATCTTAATTACCTCATAATTTATAAAAACACACAAATTATTTCTATTAACGTAAGTATCCCTTAAAAATTATAAAGCACTAAAATGAGCACGGCAGAATATCCTTTTACATGCTCATATTTATTTAAGATAATAATAAATATTGCTGGTAACTGAATTCTAATGTAATTTCTTTCATTTTACGAGCATTTTACTAAGGCAAATTAAATTCCATTAATTAGTTATTCCTTTTTTACTGTTGACCTTCATTTGAACGCTCCCTGCTCAAGCGGACGATTTCTTCGTTCCTCGACGTTAAATTATCCGCTGACTCAGTGAGTGCCATATTTCGCTAGGACGCTGTTAAATCGCCTAATTATACATGACACGATATGTCATTGATTGATAGCGGTCACATGTACCTATTGTTACTAAAGTTAGAAGTAGAAATATATTTTACGTCATTTTGTTTGCTGTTATGACAGGTTCAGACTTACTATAGCTGTTTTAAGCCATTTTATTGATTCGTTAATCGGTAGCAAGGCATACAGTCTACCTTAACTTTTATATGAAACTACACTGAGATCATAAAAACGTATGACTGATGCAAAGAAGACTACCTCGAGACAAAACACGTGATCTTGCGTTATTATACACATGACGTTTATAATCATGGTAGAAAATTCTATATAGTAAATAAGCATGTATTAAAAGTTTACCACCATACTCCCCCGCTAATTCCGCCATACTTCGGTAATAGGCCTCGTGGGTAGTAAATATGGGGAGTGTGGGAGTAGGAGGTATTCATCAGACTTTGATTAATATGATCAGTATACATCGATGTAACAGTGAAGAATATGTTTCGACTCTTAAAATCATTTTATTTTATTGTGAAAAGTAGGTTTCCATGGTTCCATCAAAAAAGCAAAAAACAATCACTTTACTTTGTGCTGAAAAAGAGTTTGAATCAGGATGCATATTTTGATCGGCCGAGACAAACACACGTCAATAACGGTTGATGTTTAAATGAAGAAGTATTTTATGTTGATTACAGCAATTGCATATACCGTGTCTGAGATATGTGTCATTTCAAAACACAAACATGGAATTAAAAATCTAAACGATGCTTAAGTACTATTGACTTCTGCTGAAGTAGTCCGATTGTTTGAATAAACCAGTCAATAACTTTATCAGAATCCCGTTTGAAAGCCGAAATTGTCATGAAGTTTGCCTTTTAGAAAAATACATGTAAGTGTTAAAGTTGATCAAGACTAGTTTCAAATTGGATATAGAACGACGGAAGACGACTATCTATATACATTCAGTCTGGCTGCTGTCTATATACATTCAGTCTGACGGCTGTCTATATACATTCAGTCTGACGGCTGTCTCTATATATATTCAGTCTGACGACTATTTATATACATTCATTCTGGCGACTATTTATATACATTCAGTCTGGCGACTATCTATATACATTCAGTCTGACAACTATCTCTATACATTCAGCCTTGCGACTTTCTATATACATTCAGCCTGGCGACTATCTATATACATTCAGCCTGGCGGCTATCTATATACATTCAGTCTGGCGACTATATATATACATTCAGTCTGACGGCTGTCTATATACATTCAGCCTGGCGACTAGCTATATACATTCAGTCAGACGACTATTTATAAACATTCAGTCTGGCGGCTGTCTATATACATTCATTCTGGCGACTATATTATATAAACATTCAGTTTGCCTTAAGTTTGATACATTTAACTTTCCTAACAAATTTCCCTGCTAAATGTGCTACTTTTTCTCAGGAGAATCAGAATAAAACCATATTTTAAGGATTGCTCTTCATTAGACACTCGGCTGTCCTCGGACTTTACTGGGCTTTTCAAGCATTCAATGTCATTTTAAGATTCACTTTAGATTATTTTTTAAAGTATTCAAGTGAAATAAGTTACTGATTTTGTAATGATAAATACTGTGATAAGGTATCGACATTTGTGATATAATGACATTCTGATATGTTCATAACAAAGAATACAATAGATCAATAATTTTTTGTGATAAGGCCATCATAAATTAAATGCTAAATTATCATTCCCGCCCGCCCCCTAATTTTCATGACGCCCCGATCCTTTTAATTTTTATGGAAACAAAAATAAATTAAAAACATAAAAAAATTTAAAAATTAAAATAAAAATTAAAAAAATAAAATCCTCCCGCACTCCCGGTTTTAAGAAAAATGGGATGATAATCTAGCAATTAATTTATAATGGCCTAAATCCTTATTTTGATGTAATTAGCTGTTTTCCATACATTTTAAAAATACCTATATCATATGTATATATACTGTTTGACATATATGCTTAATAAAACTAACTTGCCAACTTACAAACTAGCAAATAATCTTAGATAGCTTGTCTAGCCATAATATATAAACTAGCAAAAAAAAACGTATTTAATTTTTAGTGATTTTGAGGAACATTAAAAATTTTGTAGTACCTTTGTTATATTGGCAGTATTCCAAAAATTCATTTTTCATTCATAAAGAAATTCGTCTGACAATAATATCCCAGCGATATGAATCGATATGAATCGATTGCAACGGGCAAAATGGACTTTTTATACATAATGTATTTCATTAGTTTATTACAAGAGATTCGGTTACAAAATCTGAAATTGAATCCACCGCGAGGAACCAAACACCCGCTGGGAGAGCTCCCCTCTGTCAACCAGCATTGTGGAAACTTTTATAGCGGAACAATCCGTAATTATGTGGGTTATATATTCGAATCTTTGATCGTGAACTATGTTTTATATATAAATCAACCTTAAGGAGAATAAGTCACTGATGAGCACCAGACTGTCTCACCTATTATTTTTTTACAATGTACAATAAATCTAAACATATTTTTTGAAAGTTGTATAAAAGAGGCCTGACCTGTATCGCCGATATTTTTCGATCTTATCAGTAAAACTGCACATTCATATCAAACATCATATATTATGGAAATTCTGTTCAATAACCAATATTTTATTTTGTCTCTATAGTGTAAAATTCTTTAATTTTGTTGACCAAATACTAAAATGCGGCCCGCGATAAAGTCATTCATAAGCCAGTATCGTGTAAGCTAAAACTTTGACGAATAAAACGGAAAATGCCGACCTGTGTATTAATGAATTTCTCATAATTAAGATAAACTACAAGGACGGAATAAACCCTTATCTCGAACGGGACCTTCTTCTTTGTGATTCAATAAACTTTCCATCATTTACTGAACATAAATTTGTAGGTGATGCAGCTTTAACTCCGATACTACGAAATCGGTTTCCCTTTTTTATTTTAATGCCATGTATCAAATGAGTAATAACCAATATAAGACCAAATACAATTTTGGCGATAACCTCTTTTTATTTTTAAAACACACATACACACACACCTCGACCACCATACACACATACACACACACGCGCACTCATTTGCTTACATCGATACTGTCGAAATTCTCGTACTTGTATTGTTTAATATCTGATTGGACCTTTTGTATTGCCTGGCCGAACGGTCCAGCTTCTTCAATAAAAAATTTAGTTTACCCTTGGAAGGATCTTATATGAAATAACCAGTCCCAAAATCTGATATAAATGAATCTAAGCTGGTTAATACCAAACATTATAAAAAATGAAAGTAATAAATGGGAATAATGCCTACTCTCAGCTGTTTTTCATGAAAACTTGTATACAGTTTTCTTTATAAAAACAACAAAGGCATCAGCGGTACTCATATTCATGAAAATAGATTTGAATGAGTCATATAAATAAACTTAATATAGATACAAATAATTCTAACCAGGAGCTCAATGCACTTGCTGTACTCTTATCCCTCCACATATTTCGATTTCCCCTACAAAATAGGATCAACAAACCGATTGAGATATATCACAAACACATATCTCAGAAGTTTCTGGTGACGTTGTTGGTAATGAAACGTAAACAATCAGTCCTGATGTAATGGAATAATAGAGAGCTAACGACAAAACAAATGTATAAATGGTGGTTTGGCAAATAGCTCTGTATCGAAGCCTTTCATTTTTTTTCTTTAATGGTTTCCTTAAATTGCCTTATCAGAATTATAATGCACAGAGATAAATGACCCAAACAATACAATTATGTATTTGTATTGGTCAATTTAGGTGCATTGATTATATATGAAATTGCCTGGCATTTTAAAAATCATTATACTTTCAGCATTATGCACCCAAGCTGTGGAAGGGGTTTAGTGGTGGTATTCAATATCTGTGCCTCCTGTTGAACTGTTTCTATATGTTGAGGAAGATATACATATGTATGATTTATATTAACTACATTTTATTATCATGTATTTGATAGACGCCTCTGAAAGATGCGGGCGGTGACAAAATCTCCATCGAGAAATGCAACGATTCCAACAGCTTACAAATGGGCCAGTCATTGTCAGCACCGGACGATTCCAGATCAACACAGGTGAGGGCGGATAAAACACATCCATATTTTTTTATATAAAATAATTGAGAAAAAAAAAACAACAACATGAAATACGTTCATCTGGAAATAATAGTTTTTATTAATTACTTATTTAGATTGTGTCAGCAGTGCAGACAAGACAAGTTAATAATACAGTTAACGTACTTTGTGAGTGATAATTGGGCTTGACCTTAAGACAGACTGGATATATAGACAGACTGGACATATCGGCGATACAATTTTATTGTGCATTGTTTAAATACACTGTAAAAATAAATAAATCGATGTGATTACACAGGTAATATCCCAACGATTTTTCATTCTTACATGTATCATAGACATAGTTCAGACAGCATTATAATGATTCCGCTATGGGATGATATTTTTGTTTAACTTTTTTTTTATTTTACTGATTGTGAAACAACTTATTATAACAGATCACGCTCAAAGTCTTCCTGGGAAGAGCAAGTACAAAGCATTTGCGGATAACAATATTTCCTCTAGGACACCACACATAGACGTGGCGGAGGATCGAACCGACGACCCTCCGAAACTGGGTCCGATTATCGGCCACTGTACCATGCACTCCATTGGAATGTCATACTGCATACACATTATATATGCCACCCCATCAGGTAAATCGCGGGTTCGATCCTCCGCCATTTCTATGTGTGGTATCCAAACAAAATTAGTTCAAGCTTGGCCGACCAGTCGTCAAACTATCCTGAAACTATAAAGTAAAGGAGCTTCTGGTACTTAATCTCATTTTGTTTAGCACAGACGAAATTTCCAATCTGTTTTTATATTCACGGTATTTTTTACGGGCACCATTCAAGCGAAGGACTGACAGGCGAACATTCAAGTGAAGTACTGACAGGCGAACATTCACGCGAAGGACTGACAGGCGAACGTTCACGTGAAGGACTGACAGGCGAACATTCACGCGAAGGACTGACAGGCGAACGTTCACGTGAAGGACTGACAGGCGAACATTCAAGCGAAGGACTGACAGGCGAACATTCAAGCGAAGGACTGACAGGCGAACTTTCACGCAAAGGACTGACAGGCGAACGTTCTCGTGAAGGATTGACAGGCGAACGTTCACGCAAAGGACTGACAGGCGAAGGTTCACGTGAAGGACTGACAGGCGAACATTCACGCGAAGGACTGACAGGCGAAGGTTCACGTGAAGGACTGACAGGCGAACATTCAATCGAAGGACTGACAGGCGAACGTTCACGTGAAGGACTGACAGGCGAACATTTGCGTAAAAGACTGACAATCGAAAAGGACGATATCAGTAGTTTATATAAAGCAGTTCAAATGAGTGTGACAAATAAAAAAATGAAAACCTAATTGCAGTAATTTGGGTGATTGATAAAACGTATCGGGAACAGGAATACGATTATCGCTAAATTATATTTCTTTACTTCATTGCTTCTAAATGAATTATAAAAAGAAACATTTTGAGTTAAAATTGTTTATTATTGATATTCTTACGAAATGAAATATTACGCAAGATCAAACGTAAACATTTCTATAAATGTTAGACAATATCGATATTTATCATGGCCTACTTTTTTTTATTATAGATAAAAATGTTGTTTTTGTTTGTTTTTTTTCTATACGATACAGTTAAATACCGATTGTTTAAAAACTAAAAAAAGCAACAATCGAAAGTGGTTTATATATTTTAAAACCACAGTCCAAAATACTGTTTTTTCCAGATATTTCAAAAGCTATAAATTGATTGATGTCCGTGACAATAAAACTGCTGACATAAATTGAAATAGACAGGTGCTGCGTAGTTGACAGTTTAATTATCCAAAATGCATCCACGTCATCTGCGTTATAACGTATAGATGGGTATACTATTACAAAACAGAATAAACACCGTTGGATTAATAAATGATATCTCAGTTAGAGAATAATACAACCATAAGGACATACGCATTGTAAAGGATATTTAATCATCAATATCAACATAAAAGTTAATCTTTACTACAATATAGCATTTGCGTTCTCTCTATTTTTCCTCTCACAAAGAAACAGCAATGCAATATTAATTATTGATAACACATCAAACAATGGACATCTATCATTGAATAGAAGCCTACACAAAATATCATATATTTGAATTTAAATCGCTGTCAGGCATACAAATAATTTACCGATACAACACTCCGAGATATCATTTTCTACTTATATTTTATTAATTTTGCTCTACTTTTAGCAGTCTGCATTAATAACTGAAATCCATATCTGTGCCAACTCCTTTGAAAACAGAGAGTTTATATGTGCGTTAATTAGATCGAATTTCACATAAAAACCAAGGTGGGCAAATCATTATGCTAATTACAATGCTTAGCCAACTCCGGCGTAACAAAAGAACATAATTCAACAAAACAATGATTATGAAATTGAAAGAAAGTTTAAATGTCTATTAACTCTTAAGGCGGTAGCACATGTAGGCTTTTACACAGTGGCGGTAAGCGATGTCAGTTTTTGTTCTGTGTTAATGAAATAATGTTCGATAATAAATATAACACCGACGGAATTCTATTCGGTAAACAAAATTCAATTTACAATTAATTTCTGTTTCAATTTTACACACACACGGATTATTGTTGAAAGCGTTATTAATCATAAGGATTTGATAAAAGTGACTGGTGAAATGATTGACATACAGCATGGACCTGTCCGTTATCACTCATCCAATCGTTATTAAAATTGAAATTTAAAATTCTATAGAAAAATATCATTCAGGCAACTTGTTGAAAGTCGGCGAAATAAAAATTGGAAGCTTGTTATTTTAATAAGAATTTATATCAAAAGCCGAGATCGCATTCATTAGGTTCAATGTAACATTTTTTTTAATATATTTGTTTTAAAAAAATACAACGTTTATGACTGTAAAAAATAGTTTATTGGCGTGTATTTTCATTTAAATTAACTTTGTACGACAGGATGTTGAGAAACTCGATGGTGAGTTTGTGAAACTGTTTAAAGATAAGCAGAAAGCCAATGATTTCACTTTGGATAAATTCGGTGAGAGCCTAACGGTACATATGAAGAAGACGAGGCTTATCAGGGTGCAGTCGTTCACCTTGCGAGAAGATGGGGTGGACTGGAACGGAAATCAACGTTCAAACAGTTTCACAGGCTTTGGAAATAGCAGACAAAACATTAACACACCAACTGGTAGTCTTAAGAGACAGCATAGTTTTTCTGGTGCAGTGGCGAGACAAAACAGTTTCACTGGGGCTTCACGTCAAAATAGTCTCATTCGGTCACTTCCAGCCTCTCGCCAGAACAGTTTATATAGGTCAAGGTCACGAGGGAGCACCGGAAGTTCGAACACTTTCTCTACAACAAGTTCAGGAATAAGTTCAGGGTTAAATTCTGAGGTGTCGGGCTCTGAAGGATCTGGTAGTTGCTCGTCAAAGAGTGCACTTTCTAGGGAATTTTCATATGGAGTTCTTAACGAGTTTGAAGATATTGAAGAACTAGACGAAGACGCAAAAACTGGGAGGAGTAATAAAACAGTTACACAACAAAGAGTTGGCAGTGATACGCTTAGACCGGTAAGTTGGTCTTTCCAAATTTAACTATCTTTGTGTGTGTGTGTGTGTGTGTTTTTTTTTTGTTTTGTTTTTTTTTTACATTTTTTGCTTGAGGGACAAACATACCATAAATCAAACAATTCAAAAACATTAGAACATAAATAGCTGAGTCAAGTTGTTTAAAACTTACCTGACATTTTTTTTAAACGCATGGCAAGGATTCAACCACAAACTTATTAACAATAGAAAATCAATAAAAAAATGCTTATCAATCATGTGAAACCAATTACAGTCCGGTGTTTCCCTGTTAATGTATCGATACGTTTAAATGCATTGCTGCAAGGTTGATGGTGTTTTGCGATAAAGTGTCAGCCTAACGTTGACTCATACAAACATAGTGACAAGTCATGCAATTAGTAAAAATAATCTCATTGATTAAGTGAGAGTAGGAGTAATTCTAGTAAAACAGTGCACTTTGTATTCTCTTTTTTTGCTCTGACCATTTGGTATATATTTAAATTTCATTCAAAATTGTTACATGTTAAGATATTGATGAAGTTAAAATTATTTATAACTTGTGTTCCAAGATAAATGATAGAAGGTAAAGGAAACAAATAATGTTAAAAAATGAACACCAGACTATTCAGAGCATCACATTGCCTCAAACAGAGTTTATATTTATATAATTATATATGTTATGTGTATAAATGTATTTGATGACAGTTTAATACGATGGTTATTTCTCACATAAGAGGAAAGTTTGTTACACTGTTACACTGAAAATGGATTAAAACATAAACACACACGTTCTCTTATTACGAACAGAACATATATTTTATTAAGATTTGTTCAAAGTACGTCATCATAAATAAAACAATATACAATCAATAGTATAGTCACTTATTAGCAATAGTTGAATGCTTACAGTAACGATGTCTATAATCTATAGTTTGGAGAACAGGACACAATACTTGGTAATGGTAAATAAATTAAATTAAGACAAATATGTCGTAAAAAGGCTAACTAGGCGAAATCAAATCGAATAAACATATTTGATGACAGCTTAATTTGGTGGTAATTTCTGACATAAGAGGAAAGTTTGTTACACTGAAATGCGTTAAAATATAAACACACACATTCTCTTATTAAGACAAATACATCGTAAAAAGACTTACTGGGCAAAATCAAATCGGATTAACAATAACACACTCGTCACATTATATCTATTCATGTCACCCCCACCCCTGTGTCAAAAACAAAACTTTTAGAACATTATACCAATTAGGCTATAAAAAGGCAAACTACAGGACATTCAAACATGAAATCACATGTGCTAATATTATATGATATGGAAGCACAAAATGCTATAAAGAATAGAAACAGACATCAGAGTGATCAACATCGCCACACCCTGTAGTACATTTGTACCGGCTTAAGCAGTAATATGACTTGTAGTCATACTGAATGAGTTGCAGAATATCATATGGCCTAACATAAAAAAAACAGCAAGTCAAATTACTCTAAAAGTGTTATGTCAAGATGACTTCATTCATAGAAATTACGAATACAAGAGCTGTGTATAGACAAGCTGTATATATACAATAGAGAAACCACACAGCCCCATTAACCGATTTTATCAATTACCTCTTTTTACTCTAATTAAACTAAAGAGCATGAGTCAACAGAAAAAAAGAAGGTCATTGTATTTTTCCTGACATATAAGCCCGCACAATATAATCTAAAAACAATATCATTGCGACCTTAGCGCCGTAACATCATATGGCCAGGTGAGAAATTCCATACCCCCTGTGTTAAAATATCAATATTTCAGTATTCAGAATTACTTTAGGGTAAATATCGTAAACAAAGGTTACAAAAAACTCAGGTTAAACAAAATAAAAGGTTAGTTAAAGTGGAAAAACGCGTTCAGTGAATGTATTTTTCCATTTATCTGTATCCTTTATTGTTTATTCTCTATGTGTGAAATGTATGAGTTATGGTAATTTAATAGTTTGAATGAGTTTATCTGATAAAACTGAATGCATTTTTGGTCGAGTCAAAATAATTAGGGTAAAACGGATACCTAAATTTGATTTTATCGGGCCCATTCACATATTTTGTTCAAGGGTTTTAAATAAGTCTCTGTGCTGACTGGAACAGATATATGTAAAACGAGGTCATGGGGCTACTTGACGGTATTGCTCAGAAGCCTTGACATTAAATTAGATATATTTCAGCACCCAAGTTCATGTAGGCAATAATGTAACAGCTGAAATATTCGTTATTTAATATATGTATAAGAATCAATGGTTAATCACCATTTAGCATGTCTGCCTATATGTATTAGTAACGTATATAATATATGTGTATAGTATATGTATAAATGGTATACACTGTACGTATAATATCTGATAAAAACACAATTGGAAGCATTGAACGCAACAATGCGAGGAAAGTAACAGACTCGATTATGTCCAATATGTTTATAAGGAGTAAAGAAACATGCAACACCCCCACCCACCCCACAACCCTCAAACCACCCCCACACCCCTCACAACCACCTCCCCCACACCCCTAAAACTCGCTAGCAGCAGCTCAAGCAGTATTCTATAACCAAACAATATTGAATGAATTCCATGATTCCATGAAATCAGAAATAATAACACCGATTCAAAGAACCAGGATACTTTTTTATTGCCCCTCAATATCAGTTTTATGAGATTATGTATCTTTGAAACACTGGAATTTGCAATTTATTACCCTTACCCTTTTTGTCATCCATTTTATACACATGTGTTATCTGGGTCTAGAACCTAAATTTGATACATAAAAGCTCGCATCATTTATGAAACACAACACGCCATGAAAGTTACATATAATATAGATATTTGACATTATATTTGACATTTTCAATTTTCGGCAATTATAATTAAAACAATTACGCAGCAATATGGCTCCCAATCATATCGAAATAATGAAAACTGTTTAAACCATAAAACCTGGGTCTCCATTTTATAAGACATCAACACGTTCAGATCATGTTACTGACCAGATAACCTATTTAAAAGAAATGAGAAATCGTTGTTTATACAAAACATATATAAAGGCAAAACATGACGAAAAAGGTTGGAATTAAATCCCACAGCATCAAACACATTTTGTCTCCTATGACACATGCTGCTGTATGAAAAGAATCTCCACTCTGATTTGTAAATATGGTAGAAAGAAAATATAGCCTTTGCCTTGAATATGTCATTTACTGGCAAAACGGGACATTTTTGAAACGTAAACGACTATCAAATTGTTAAGATTTTTTATGTAAAGAACGGATACGGAAATGTTTTAACCTTAGAAATTGAAATTTAGACTAGCATACAACGTTACTGAATTCATATGTAACTTCTAAAATATAATTTTACATTAACTATAACCACTTTTTTTTCCTTCAAACCCAAAATAAGCAATACCTCATACCAGGATGAAGGTGACATGTGTGGTATACAAGTTCCATTGAACACATTGAAATAGTTCTTTAATGATATTTAGTTGACGATTTTCATTTACCAGACGCAATTGTTTGGAAGTATAAAACTGTGCCACTTTTTAATATTTTAGAGTAGGAACACAGCAAATATTTACTCAGCGGTATTTAATCCACTCTTTCATATAGGAAACTATACAGTCTAGCTTTTATAAAAGACTCTTGCAATGATATTAAACAGTTCGATTGTTGAAAGCAAACGTTTTAAGTGATATGACGGTACGGCTGTTGCGCAAAAAAAACCCATTGATTTCTGTATATTTACTTCCAAGTAATTAATATACAGGGAGTAGGGTACACGCTTCTATAGTGCCTGGAACAGGAGACATGCAGCACACGCATGTTGCTTTTTATGTACAAATATATGAAATATATGAAAAGCAGCAAAGCGTTTTATCTTTTTGTTTATTTTCTGTCGGTTGTATGACTGAATATATCTAGTACAATAAGGTGTGTTACACATTTATCAAATGCTATATCAGAACAACAGTTTATGTATTATTATATATTTGTGACGTATTGTTTGCACAAACTTAATTTGTTACGTCATATTGTGACGTCATATTTAATGTCGTCGGGTCTAAATGAAAATATATGAATGTATGTTATTTCGTTCTCATTAATTGAAAATGTGAATTAGTTACCTTGCACGAATTTCAGACAAATTATTGGCAATTGCACCATTCAGGACTTTAATATACACGCTTTTCAACATTCTTACATTGAAGATATAAACAATGTTTGTTAAAGGTTACGTCTCTTTTACGCTATCCGTTGCTTAATGACGCCAAGACAGTTAAAATTATGTTGTTTTCTGACGTAGTAATCACTCGCAACTCTCGAACAAAAAAGACAGTTCACGGGTGCATGTTCAAAGAAAAAAGTGACGTCACGAATGTAGATATTAAATCATGTGCACATGAAGCGAACATCATTCGTGTAAAGTTAAAAAAAAGAGTGACGTCACGAATGTAGATATTAAATCATGTGCACATGAAGCGAACACCATTTGTGTAAAGTTATAACTAACAAAAAAAAATGACATAGGCACCCTATATATGAAATTAAGATAAACTTTAAAAAGGATATTTTTAATCAGGTTAAACGCCCAATACTTTAAGCGAGTGCCATGGGATGCCCATCTCATCAAATACCCTAATGTATGCCAAAAAGTACACTTACAGATCCCATATTACTGTTTAACCCAAGTTTAAATATCGCTGTAGCGGATTTACCGCTGAACGTTCCACGAGGACAACCCCTATTTTCACTGTACGATCTAATATCCTTAATGTTGGATCTCAATGCATGATTTGATTATGAACAGTTTTTCTTTGAATGCTATATCTTCAATTGGACATACATTTTAACATTGCTATATGAGCCCATAAAACAAACCGAAAAGAAGTTGAATATGGTTCTTCAATGTTTTGCTAAAACAATAGGTAAATAATTTAGTGTGTATTCATTTCCATAAATGAGTCACACACTAAGTTTTGAAGGAATGAAACTACGACTGCAAGGTACTGATTACCAATACGTAGGTCAACAAAACAGAACAGAACATAGCATAACAGAATACATTTTCTTTCCATAACATGAATATATACACCTAATCGTTATTTACAATAATAGTACAATACATGAACGCAGCAACGAACACACCGGGTTACTGGAGTGAAGCCAAGTCGCCATTTCTATTTTAGCCATTTTGCGAATATACGTTTTCACGATTCACAGAAGATTAAATGATTGTTTCGACCTTATTTGTCTGCCGTTATTGTATAGAACAATATCTCTAATTTTATCACTGTTATATATACACCTTTGTTTTTTAACAGAGGGTAATTTGTTCATCAATGGTACCAGATATGTGCCGCCAATTATCTGCTTATTTCGTCACACTTACAGCTTTAAAGATATTGGGCGGTATTATTGGATGTTTTAAAATAGAACCTCTGGTGTTATAAATCTTGAAAGTCCATGGTCCTTATTTTTTTGCATTCAGATTTTGTTTGAAATAAACGCTTTAAGATTAACATTTGATTGGTGTTAATTCAATTTAAGCATGCACATTACTTAATGAAGTAGATACCAATCATTTATATATCATATATGTCTCGTATATGCCGAGGTTACACCTGAAATATTATCCCTGACGTGATAATTTCCATTTCACATTTACATAAATAACCAACAGTATTAATGCATTTGTGTACCTTTATATAATTTCTTATCCCATATTTATAAATATTTAATTGTCTTAGCTTTAGAAACTTTCTTGGAGTCGTTATAGCCTGTTTTTCACCGCATACTGTCAAATACATACTGGTCGACTGTGTTGACTTTGCTCCATTGTAGGACAAGTACTACAAAGTCGGTAATATAAAATAACCTTTTCGCAAGATTGATGCAACGTAAAATTATAGTTTTTTTTATTAAGTTTTAGTTGACAGGTTAATTATTTTTATTAAATTATAAAGATTCGTTTGCAACTGTAACTCTTCATTTATTCATTTGTAAATAGTTTTACTTTATTCATTTGATATATTATTGTCATCGTCACATTCATCAGTATTAATAGAATGACCTATTTATGTTTCGACATGCCGTAAATTCCATTCATTTATTCATTCATAAGAGTTGTTACGTTTTTCACATTATGTTTTTCGTTTTTTGATATCCAAGGTAACTAAATCAAATATAAAATATTTTAGGAGGTTGTGGGGATGGGGGATGGGGTGGTGGGTGTTGGTGGGTGTCAATATATAGACTGTAACAGTTTTTAGCGAGTCATCAAACTATGTATATATACCGTTATATGTATGTAGTGCCAGATATTGATAACTTTAGATATATTGTTATATGTGGTATCTGTACTAATCACCAAACTTGATATATACCGTTATATACATGTATGCAGAGGCAGATATTGAAAACTTTAGATATATTGTTATATGTGGTACCTGTACTTATCACCAAACTTGATATATAACGTTATATGCGTGTATGTAGTGGCAGATATTGATGACTTTACATATATTGTTATATGTGGTATCTGTACTAATCAACAAACTTGATATATACCGTTATATACATGTATGTAGTGCCAGATATTGATAACTTTGGATATATTGTTATATACGGTATCTGTACTAATCACCAAACTTGATATATACCGTTATATAAATGTATGTAGTGCCAGATATTGACAACTTTAGATATATTGTTATATGTGGTACCTGTACTAATCACCAAACTTGATATATACCGTTATATACATGTATGTAGTGCCAGATATTGATAACTTTAGATATATTGTTATATACGGTATCTGTACTAATTACCAAACTTGATATATACCGTTGTATACATGTATGTAGTGCCAGATATTGATAACTTTAGATATATTGTTATATACGGTATCTGTACTAATCACCAAACTTGATATATACATGTTATATACATGTATGTAGTGCCAGATATTGACAACTTTAGACATATTGTTATATGTGGTACCTGTACTAATCACCAAACTTGATATATACCATTATATACATGTATGTAGTGCCAGATATTGATAACTTTAGATATATTGTTACATGTGGTACCTGTACTAATCACCAAACTTGATATAAACCGTTATATACATGTTATATACATGTATGTAGTGCCAGATATTGATAACTTTAGATATATTGTTATATGTGATATCTGTACTAATCACCAAACTTGATATATACCGTTATATGCGCTGTGCCTTTTTATGTGTCTTTGGTATCTATATTAATAGACCAACTGAAATTTTATTGTTGATAAGCTCACAGGCTCTGTTCACAATCTTTTTTTAGTATCAATCGTTATAATCTACAAACTATCTATATTGTATTACTAAATAAAGATACTATGTGTCGTATATGACCATATAAACTAAACTCAGTTGTGACAAGGGCCTGTGGACAAACCTGCTACCTGAAGGCTACTATTGTAACTACTTGTTGAAAGAGACATTAGTAAACTAGATAATAAACCTAAGATGGGTTAGGTTAACTCCTCCACATATCGGTCTGGTATTAGGACATTATATCACTGTTTGTCTAAGGATAGGTTAGTTCTTTTCATTTTGAGGTATTCTCTATTCAGATTTATCTAGTTGTGTTGATGTAACTCTAGATACTGTTCTTTTCTAAAGTGTAATTTTGCAATCTTTGATTTAACCAATCGTTTTATGCAAAAATCCATATACGCGTCTTCTCGAGCCCTTGAAATTTCCTTAAACAAACATGAATTTATACTGGGAGGTGCGGACATTTGCATAACAATACATGTTTTATCGACTTCATGCATTTAAGCGAATATTCAATTAAACAGCTGCTTGCCAGAAAAAAAAGGTGAATATTTTTGTTAAGTTTTTGACTCTCAACAAGCTTAAGTATAAATACGTAATAAAAGTAACCACGTGGCTATTGTTAGGTCGTAATGGCGTAGATAATTGCCGGGTAAAACTCTATTTAGCGTCTCACAAGGAAAAGAAAATTAACATTCAAATACTTTTCGTTGTTAAGGCGTTCTGTATTTGTAAATCATTATCAAATGCTTATTCGGCTAGGGTTGTTTGGGTCATAATTTGACTATCGGCATCATCAGTTTTATGTTTATATTGCATGCGATAACGTTTTTGCTGATGTTAAAATTCAGTCAATATAACGAACCTCGTGTTTGGAAATATTATTTACGACTCCCCAAAAGTGGAAAGCATGCTGTCGCATTTTAATTCATCTCCGTCTAATCGCGAGTTGTTGACAGCAGTCTCCCACAAAGGTGCTCAATTCATATGTACTTGTGGACCTCTCCCTCCACCCTGCCAATGTCACAATTTTCTTTCATTCCCAGTCAATACGTACTTGCTATTGATTCCATTTTTGTAATTGTATTTGAAGTTTAAATTACTTAATTACTACAGGTTCTGAATGAGTTCCTAAACTCCTGCGATGTGTGTTTTCGCTGTTTTGTTTCATGGTTATTTTATATCGGCTTGTCAGATCATGGGATTGTCTTTTTCTGGTTTATTGATGTTTTGAATATAAGTTTTAATAAGCAAGCAGAGTATTATTAAAACGAATATAGAAAGTAAACACCGTGTTCACTGCACACGTTATATCAAAGGTACATAGCAGTGACACAGGAACGCGCCGATTGGGCAGTCAATATATGGTTATTAGAGCGCTATGAATTATGGGACTGGCAGAACTTCGTGCTTATTTATTAGGATATTACTGACCTTAAATCGGGAAATGCCAGCTACTGCAGTAGACTATAATCATAATGACAGACACCTGAAATGTATACTTACATACACTGACGTATTTTCTTAGACTGGTTTAGCCAGTTTTATTATTTTATAATATTTAAATATCAATGTTTTTAATTAGTTGAAGCATCATTTTTAGCTCCCCGGGACGAAATCCAAGGAGAGCTAGTGTCATGACCCCGGCGTCGTCGTCGTCTGTAGACACCCAGGTTTAACTTTTGCGTACAAGTTTCAGATATCTATGCAACCACTCATTGGATATGAATAAAACTGTGCATGTATGTTAACCATCATCAATGGAACACACAGAGATAAGAACCATAACTCTGGATTGCATATTGGCACAGTTATGACCCTTTTCGGACTTAGACACCCAGAGGCGAGCTTTGTTGGTCTTCTGACAACTCTTGTTTCTTTTATGTATACATCATTTCTTAGATATGTATGTGCTTAAGCATGTTGTCATATTTGTACAATAATAGTTAGGTCTGGCGGTTGGCTCGTTTTGTTCCCATTTATATGTATACCAATTAAGTCTATTTTTTCGTGACATCATTTGCAACGGAACGTTCTAAGGCGGTAATCCCTATTTTTTTTTGTCTGTATGTATTTACCTATCATGCCAATGTGGTGCTCGTGTGTTTTTATTTTTTACTTTAAATGCAAATTAACATTTGAATGCAATTTGTACGGACTCCAAACCCACCTGCACCGGATCACGCCATTGTAACCATTAGGAATGTCACAGTGACTGATATAACATACGTTCAGAAGGGACATTTGTAATCAATTGACATATATATGATACGGTATTATAATGCAACGACTAAAACCTATTTTTCTAATTCATTTCGATATTTTCAAAATTACGAAGCGTACTATTAAAATACAATTAACGCTGCAGACGACCGGATTTTTCGTTTGGGCAAAATCTTTTATTTCATTTAACCTAATTTATGTCAACTCATTCTAAATTCGAAATCCATGTTCTGAAAAAAGAGATCACGATCCTTTAAATTGATAATATATATTAGATTTATCAACTCTTACAATCGCAATAAAATTGCACAATTTCAACTTAATTGCTAGCGAATTGATTGTTACCGGTGAATTCATTACATTCATTTCACGTCGGTGTGAAGTTGAAAAATTCAAAGTTTCTGTCAATCAAAGTCATTTTTTTTTCGAATAGGAGATGAGATCAGTAAGATTTGTGATAATTTATTGGAAAATATTAGGTAGCAATAATGCAGTTATTTGCATGAGCAACAAAGAGAATACGAGGGTTAAGAATAAACCGTTTAAAAGCAATTATTTTGTTCTATCTCTTTTTAGAAAATATTTACAACTGATTGCCGAATATCGATAAGAAATAATTGTTGTTATTCGACCATATGGGAATCGCGATCAATATTTATATAGAACATATACGGTACATATATATGCTGATCACACGCATGCACACACGAACACACGCACATAGAATATGGAGGCAACACACCTCGCCCTTTCCCATTATCATATCTTAAAAAGAGACAATGCAAATCAAAGAATTCTCGCCATACTTTTACCTGAAAATTTGGCCGCATGAATATGTGTGTGTTGCAAAACTTCAATTTGTTAAAATTTGCAAAGACGAACATACACAAACAAAAAACACGTGTAACCAGGAAAACACCAGGTTTGTTCTGTTGGTTCACGGTCCTTTGTTTAAAAATATTTTCATTTTGTTTTTTGATCTTCATGAAGGTATTATGTTTAAGGTAAAAAATACTTTGAAAATAAAAAAAAAGTTTTGATTTTAACCTTTTTTTACATTAAATAATATTGTCAGAGTACGCACCGCTGGACATAAACAGTGTTGATTACATGGACTGAATAAGGATTTTTTATTTGAATATGCGTTTTATGTTTTCACTTTCTTTTAAGTAAGGGTGAAGAATCAAGTACGAGTAAAACCTTTCTATTTAATTATCGACATTCAAATTATGCTTTTAGTGAAAAATGAAATAAAATAATTTGTTTTATCTTTTATTTGAAGTTGTTATGATATAAGTATACATGCAGTTAATTCTACTTTTTCATTTTCCTCAACTTTTCGACATGTGAAAAGTTCCAACAAGCTATAGTCATTACGTGTGGATTATATGAGCTAATATAGAGAATATTAGGGGGCGGACTAATTGAGTTACTGTAGAGAAATTAGGATTGGAATACAGGAGCTAATTAAGAGAATATTAGGGGGCAAGTTACCATATATTATTGGTCACTGGAATTTCTGAGCTAAAAATGATTTTGAAAAATTGGAAATATTGGTAGATCCTCGGAAACATTTTTACTCAACCCACTCAGACATTCATACGATATATAACTAATAAACAGTTTTTACCTTAATTTTTGTTAATTAAACTAATCTAACTTTTGTTAATTTGCCATGCACTTCTTAAACTGAAAGAAGAAAGAACTATACACATATTTCATAAAAATTCATAACTTTAAGTGTTTCAACTTTAAACTTTGTTAAAAGTTCTTTTTAAAAAAAACGCCAGTTTAAAGTGGTTTCTGTTTTGAGAGCAGACGGTTGCAAATTTATGAAATCGTCTTTTCCTTACGATGATTTTTATGTGGTTGTTCAATTGACATTTTGTTTTCATGTTTTAAAACTTTATTTTGTAATAGATAAGTATGTCTAAAAGCTAAATAGCAGTTCTCTAAATCTACTTTCTTTGAGATGTTACAAGAAGTTTGACCTCCGGTCGCCCTGTTCATCCCTGCTGACAACCGTCCCTTTTCCCAATTGTCAATATGAAACTGACGAATTGCAAAATTAAATGCCACACATTTCGGTGAGAAAAAAAAACGAATGAAAAGAAACGAAACGAACGACTACGACTCCAGGTAAAAATAAATTAAACATCCATGAGAAATGTCAAAAATATTAAATGGTGGGTTTTATCAGGTTTATTGTGATTTAGTTAAACATTTATCACGTGGAACTGACAGTTCCTTGCAAGATGGCGATATAAATTTGCCTAATAAACATGTAACACAAGTAGACACCTTTTAAGGTTTTTTAAAGTAAACCAAGTTAGATCAACGAATGACAGTATTGCTTCAGACCACTATAATAGACAGTTCTGTCAATGAGTGCAGCGTATACCTAGTTTTCAACTAATTCAGCCTTTGAAGTTTATCACAGGCTTATCATCTATATAACATATTGTTTAGATATTAGTAAATAGGATAAACACTTTATTACTCAAATTCAAGCACAGGGTCGATAAAAACAAAAGTACTGTTTAAGAATAGTGTCACTGAATAATGTGTTTAGTTTTACTTTTTTTCAATTCCACTTCATTGCAGTAACATCTGACTTAATTTCTTCAAACATAATTATTAATTGCAAGGACAGTTTTGGAAAAGAGATTATTTAACTGTGGTTTAAATGCTTTTATACTACTAAAGATGATTTGCGTACCTGCTGGTGTAACCGGTGATAATAAACAAAATGCATATCAATCTGGAGAAATAACATCAAAACCATACAATTACCACAACAGCACACATTGCTAAAGTATGCTTAGATTATATATAATAAGGAAGCTACAGAAAAACAAAACACGAGACAACATATGTTATACCAATGGAATGTTTGGTAACAACAGGGGTTACCGCATTGGAAAGTTCAGTGACAAAACCACCAATGTGGAGTATAAAAAAACTGCTTTATGGGTGCACTAGCTCACCCCAACCCATTCGTCACATTATATATCGAAGTTGTCCCCAGCGTCTTGCAGTAGTATGCATACATGTCTGATGCAAAACAAATCATCATCACGTCAAATAATTACTAGATATGAAGTCAAGTGGTTCTACTCACATACGCACATTCGATCACATTGCAGGAGCCGGGGCAGAATAGGAGTTGTAATGAAATGTAGGACTAGATGGAGATTGGGTCTAAACCGTTGATTTAACATACTCTCTAAACTAATATGTTTAGATATGTATTAATATTGACAAAACAGCAGATTTGATAAGCCTATAATATGCCTATCTCAGAGTTGGTGCTTTTATTGTGTTTATCCTCATGTTTGTCAACATAAAATGAAGTTATAGTCTATCTTTAGTGCATGACTTTGTGTTTTTGTTAAGATTTTAAACCATTTGGAGACACCGTAAATAACTCCTTATCTAATTATATTACTGACTTGTGATTTATAAGTGTACAGGCGCTTACTCTATATACATAATGCAAATGAAATAAAGATAAGACACAATTTAAAGCCAACATGGGTAGGAGGATAAAACATAATTTGATCATTTTTACCTTTATGTTCGATAATACAACCATACCACACACCGTGGTATTCAATATAATACGATTAACATATTCACATACTATAATATACATATGTTCTTTATCTGATTCAAGTGTGAATTCATTCCGCCTTCACTATCGCATACCAGTCTGTTATGGGTCTCCGAAAGCGTTAGTTCCTGATATCTCCCGAATCGGGTATGTAACAGCAGGGAGTTCTATGCCTGTCCCACGATTCATAACTATTGAACGTTAGCTTAACTATGACGTCATTCAACTTTCCCTGAAGCAAATGTCCAATCAACGTGCTCAAACGTACCAAAATCTCATTGCTGTGTAACGGACCCAAGCCGGGGTGCTGGGTCCGTTTAACAGTCTACACCGTGTGAACGGTTATCGATTTCCTTCAAATACTGTCCTATCAATCAGCTCCAACTGATCTGCATGCACGTGGTTGAGACTGTATGATGCATTTCAGTTTTGAAGTTCTGTATAAAACTCCTCACTTTAGCAATGTTCTCTTCGTTATATAACATTCAAAATATGGCATACCTTTTAATCGTGTGATATGTTTTAGAACGTAGCTTTGAAAGATGGATGTAAGATAGCCTCGTTGCAATCGTCGAACTGAACCATTTTTTCGAAGTCTTAAATGGATTGGTCAAATTGTCATGTTTGTAATGACGTACATGTCAAACTGCATAATGTCTCCTTAAAATTCCTACTTAGCAGGTGCCATGAAGACTTAACGTTGGCTGCTAATTTTTTTTTTTAATAGCGACACCTTGGTTCATAAATCTTCAGTCTATATATAAATTATTATAATGACATTGGCGGCTTACAGTATACAATTAATGTCAGTCTAAGAATTGTGTTTTTGACATTAAGTATCATTAGGTCCATTATCTTGAAACACGTAAATGCTATGATCTTCAATTCATAATAAAATGTTTAAATATGCCAATAAAATATTGGGAATACCTTATTAAATCATAAAACATTTTAAAAACTGTTATACACTTATACAATTTGACGTTGATAAACCCTTGTTAATCCGTTATAACAACTTTTTTTTTCTATAGCCAGTGTTATAAAAATTGAACTAAATTCGCAAACTAGGCAAATATTGGTAATAAACGACACATTTATGACGGAACATTGTTAAAACATAAAAGGCTATCTATGAAAGTTATACAATTTAATGAAACCAAGATAGCCCTTTAGTTCCTTAGTTGTTTATAATTCAGTGCGGTTAACCTGGCTTTGAGTTTGTTTTATTCAGGTGTCGCACCGGGTCACTCAGTTGGTGGTTTATGTGTTACACTTGAACTCTTACATCTCTTTGTCCAAGTTCACGTGAGATTTACGGCATATCGAGTGTTCATTTCATCACCATAAAAAAACACCCGGAGTGCGCGTTGGACTGTAATTTATAAACGTTAAGATAAAACGGCATTCACTTCGTTTTTTTTTTTTTGGAAAATGAACAAACACTGCGAAGCAAAGGAATGAATTAAATTTCATTTGAATAACGGAATGCTTCAAAACAACTTGTGATATTTCGGCTGACAATTTTGTAAAGTGTTTAATTCGAATAGTCTATGGGTACATATAAAATGGATGATAAATAATCTAGCAGGCACATAACAGATAAGACATTCAGATCTGTGTGAGGTATAAATGAAAGTGGATATAAGTGAGATGTAAATTAAACAATGACCACACCTCGTCAACTTTCAAGTTAATCAAAATAAATTGGAGGAAAAGTTCACGTCGATGTTATCATTACTTGACCCTCGAGTCAGTAGGATAAATAAATGTTTAGATATCTGATTCTATTTATATAATAGTGATAAAAAGAGGTATATAGTCATAATCGGGAGATTAGTTTGGATAAACGGAGCACACCATATCAGTATTAACGGTTTGTCAAACAGGCAGCATAAGTAATTTGACAAATAGAATAACATGATAATAATCTAATGTGTGCAATGAAACTGGACTAGATGTTTAAACAACACACTAACTACGTGGACAGCATAAGTTATTTGATGTTTTCAAGTATTTTACGCATACAGTGGGATTCAAATAATTAACTGTACAATTTGAATTGAATTATTTATACATGGTCAGCATAAGTAACTGTACATAAAGGGACATAGTAGAACTACGACTCATTGTATTCAACGAAGTTAGAATATACGGTTACGCAATGAATGTGCAGTTTGAACAGAACTATGTTGTAAAATAACAGTTGTGCAGTTTAAACTGAATTATTCAAAACTGAAAAATTTGATACCACGGAGATTGTGAAGAAGATGTGATCAAGTATACCACGATCTCCAAATGGTTTTAACTGAATTGTATTGATCGGAGAGCTTAACTAAGATTAGGGCAAAGTAAACTGTCACAGCGAAATTGATAATGTTAATGCTATACGAGAAGTGTTAGAATGGCGGGTGAAGACCTTTAATATATGGACACTTATTGTAATGGATTGTAAATAATAAGAGTCTGTCGAATGTGGTCATTTTATGGATGATTCAAGTGGCGCAGTAAAAGGGAGTTATGATTAATTGGAATTAAATGTTTTCAACAAACATGGACTTAAATTTAGTTAAATGTACAAAAATGTGTGTATAAGGTTTGAAAAATAAATTCAGCTATTACATGCAATGCCTCGCGTGTGGGTAAAAATGGTGTATTATATATATGTGGTTTAATAAGTGTGTAAATCATCTATATAGTAATAGACAAAGGAAGTTTAAATGTCAGCGGTAATAATCACAGTACGGGTAGGTATTTTATCTTATAGTTACACGTTCAGCTCGCTAAAAAGATTACTATTTCTCATATTATTGTATTAATTTAAATCTTAAAGACTATGTTACTACTGAAAATATACCTAGATCTATCTAATAGTTTAAATTGCTATATTGCTGTAAATCAGAATATATAATATAAACTGAAAACAGTTTGCTTTTCTTATTATATTTTGTAGATTTCTATGTTTATATCGGCTAAAAAACAACAACAGATTCTTAAAACTTATACAAATATGTTTAATGCCTTCATTTAAATCAATACTAAGCATTTTTGTATATACGGCACCGGGCACAAGGGAACATAACATTGTTAAAAAAAAACCTTTTAAGCAATCCATTGGCATTGTAACGAGCGAAGATGATAGAATGCTACCTAAACATTTGTTGTCATTATCGTATATAATACACTCCAATATCATTTTTATGATTAACCAACATAATAAACTGTAAGAAGAACGGAAACAAAATTACCCAGATAAGATAAACCAAACAAAACCATCATTTGTACAAAGTGATACTGACAAAACCGTTTCCTCCATCAACCCACTATCCGCATGATCAACAGAAACAAGAACATACATGTCCAACAGTAGACGTAGACGTCAAAATCCACAATCACCACAACAGCATAAACATACTTATTAAACTAGTAACAAATTCAAGTACAGTATGCACGTGCAGAAGAAATGACAACAGGGGTCAGTTATTGAGGAAGGGGCTTATATTTGGTTTAAGGGTGCATTCAACCTCGCTCCTCCTCCAGCGGCACACCATAAAACAAAGCAGCGCAAATAAAGACCTCAAAGTCATTATTATCTGTTATAAATGCGAATAAGCCCTTGTAAGGTAGGATCCTTTACACCATCATCATAGAATACCAGTTACCAAACTAAAACTAGCATCAAAGGATACAAGTTACGTATCGTTATATGTAACTGCATAAACAACTACAGTAAACCAAAACTGTGAATTTGAAATATCAGCATTTTTATCCTTAGATCGCCCCATAAGTGCGAAACAGCATTAAGGGTAAATGGTGTAGGAAGACGGTTTGCACTTATTGGGCGAAAAAGATGTACATTTAAATTGGTAACAGTATTGGAACTCGTACCATTGAATCAAAATTGAAAATAAATAATGCTTTCAAGCTATTTAAAAAAACGTATGAAACATTAAGTGATTTTTATTATTGTTTTACTTCTTCATATAAAACCTACATCACTCACCGGCACTCCCTGTACACTCGTTGTACATCGATTTTTATAATCGGTGTAGATGGGCAGTAGGTCAGTCTATGGCGGCGTATTGGAGTCATGTTTGAGTTGCTCTTCAAATCTGCGACACTCTTTGATCTGCGTTTTGTTATTAATTGTAGATTATGTTGAGTTTTCAACTGTTTTATTTACTTATGTTATTAATGTCGATGTGACTGCGAGTCTGTGTATTTACACACTTGTTAAAAAGTTAATTTCAACTGTTTTTATTAATATATTAGAATACAAAATGAATCATTCTCACAAAACACGACCTCGCTTTTGACTGAACGGTTTAAATATAAGAACCTACAAATGTAACGTCTTGTTAAAAAAGGGGGAATGGGGGTGATGCTCAAGCAGGTACCCAAGTAGATATTGGACAATAGGACAGGGCATGTTTAAACAATAGGTAATTATTTTTTGAGAATTACATATCTAAAAATCTCCCAAACAAAACTATAATTAGTTTTAAGACATAAATACAAACACTCTTAAGCAAACACCCAAAATTGGAAATACATTATATTAGCAATATCAATACATGGTTCTTAAGTTATTTTCAAAGAAGCCGAAATGCCAAATATAGCCATTACATTAGGTAATTATGTATGTGTACTGTTCATTCTACAGCGGCTATATACTGTTTCGAAAATACATTAACCAGTTGCTTGTAGTGTACGTGTTATGCAACTAATATATAAAAAAGCGTACAGAAAGAATGGAATTACCCCCGTACACATGACTTCTAAGCTTTGTGGTAAAGATTAAGAATGGGCCTTATATGGGAGTTTTCATCAGACAAGTAGGGAACAAAAGGTTCATGCAGTGGATAATTAATCATAAATGAAACCAATGTATTAATCTAATATTTTGAATGAAAGTAAAGCCAGAACATGCCTTGAGCCAGTTTGTTTGCTTGTTGGACTATTTAGTGTTATTGTATCCTGGGATCCTGGGATCCTGGAAACTAATCCAGTACTCGATTCGAGCACTCATCCCCCCCAACTTACTGATAAATTTTCTCACTTGAATTAGAGATGAGAGACGAAAAACAATGTGTCACAATGTTGTATATATCAATCATAACGAGGACTGTGGTCGGTGGGGATTCGAACTCACGACCCATTAGTTGATAGTGTAACACGCTACCGACTAAGCTAATCACTCTAGGCACCTTGGTGTTATATATATGACTCTATTACCATTTTAACGTTAAATGTTAAATGTTTTTACGTAAAAGTACACTTTCGGTATTTCTTTATTTCAGCCTTCAGGTCGAAGGTCGAATGGATCCAGAGCTACGTCGGGAAACATTCGCGAACGCGAAAGGAGGCGGGGTCAAACACAGGTACATGGACTAGGCCCGACTCCCACGGACCCCGTTAATACAACCCTCAGAAAAATTGAAGAAGATTCTTTGCCGAAAGTTGAAGAGGTAAGAAAACAGTTTCTATGTACATATATAATGTTATTACTCCTATTAATATATCATGCTGCTGAGTTGCATTAATTGGAATAAGAACAGTGCAATTGCAGACATTGGAATACAGGTCAGATTATTAAGTTACAATCATTGATTTTGAATATTACCTAAATACTTGAATAGAAGTTAATATATTACAATACAAACCATAGCGCATTAAGGGTCCGATGCGCGATTATTGGAAATGTCTAAGTTATCCCATTTATTTTCATTTTTTTGTCAGATCGACACAAAGATGTCTGTTCGTAGTCGACCAGACAGTGGCATTGCCGTTAGTACTTCATCTGCAAGCTATTCGAGCTCGGAACCCCACAAAGAACGGGACTTGGATGAACCATGCCTAACTACCTCTTGCCATGAAATGTTGGAAAAAGTTTCAAAGGTATTAGAATGTTTTATGTTTGAAAGAATGCTTTAACCATTCTCATATTTCCGTTCGTACGCCCGTTCGTCCGTTTCGTTTGATTTTTCACTCAGTGTCCGTCCATTTATTTTCAATTGTAAAGTAAAATGTTTGGGATTGAATCCTTTGGCTCATTTCAAGGAATTGTAACTATAAATAAAAAGTGAATTAGCATTTAAGTGGTTAATTTACTTACCTTCTCATTCTAAAACGCATTTCGAGGGTTGAATGCAAAATGTTGTATCTTTGAACAAGCAAAGAAAGTGATACAATCCCTTGCATTTAACCCTTGGTAACACTATTTCAAAACGTGTGTATGTAACGTTATGTAATAGGAACATTTGCAAATAAATTTTACACTTTTCTTTGTTATGCGTTACTAATGGAAGAAACTACACTTAAAAACTACCAAGAAATGCGTGCGTTTTAACAATGGTCGACACATCATCAAAGAATTGTATAATGTGTATTGCAATCAACTTGGAAGATGTCACGGATTATTGGGAGTGTCTAACGAGTTATTCGTTTTTTTATTTACCGTTTTGTCTCCTCGAAATAATTTAACAAAATAAATTATCCGTGTACCCTATCAACTTGTGTTATAATTTAAAAGTGTAGATAACAACTTTTAAGACTTATATTACTTTTACAAGCAACTCGTAGAAATACATTAAGTTTTACGGGATCTAATCAACGCACCAGACTGCTGTAAAATTTATGTGTTATAGCGAAATCCGATTATCAAACAAACATCAAAGGCTATTTTTTATGTGTTTACAACTTTTTAAATGTGATGATAGTTCTCAAAACCTTAAATTAAAACTCGCTACAGTTGGAAAGATTTAATCTGAGCGAAGGTAATATCAGTTTGTTATATAATGGGATTAAACAATGTCTGTTTGAAATATATTGCAGGGGCTCTTGTGAACTGTTGACTAATTAAAGTTCGCGAGATTGTTAAACTATAATTAAGAAATGTGCACCCTTTCAAGTAGATTTAACATAATACAAACGTCATACTTAATACCGGTAATTATGATGTCAGAAATGCCATTAACGGGACGAAAATGTAAGATATAATGGGAAAAGGACCAAATGAACATTTTATGTCATATTGTTCTTTTTTGTAAGAAAGGGATTTTTAAATGTTTTAGTTATGTCTTTTAGTACGCGTAATATTTACTTTTAATAATAAAATAAAATTAAGTTTCAGTTAATTTTTCACAATCTTAACAACTTTGATTTGATTTTAATTAGAATATGCATTTTACGACTGTTAAACACAATCACTGCACATTTGAATGAGTTTTATGGACTTCTTTTTTAAAGCAATTAATTTTATTGACAGTGTACATACGTCAATTATGTCGCCTAATTGAGTTCCAGCACAAGCCATTTTTTCTAATTATTATCTTCAATTATAGATGAATCAAATTTCATGTTATACACAAGAAGAAATAACCGAATAAAATAACCAATATATTGCATTAGTGAGAAGATAAATACCTTTGCTTATTTGTTTTATTTGTTTACATAATATACTCAATTGCAAGCATACAATACTTCCATAGAACAAATAGAGTGCATTCATGATTATAAAACATACCTTAAAGCAACACATCCACGTTTGAACTTTTTAAAAAAAAAAATTAATTGAGTTATGAGCACATTTCCCATACAAACGTATGATCAATTAGCTGTATATGAGCATATAAACACAATCCGGAACAAAATGATGCCCAAATTATAATGCGTGACTAACACTTTATAAAACAAGCGTGTAACTCACCCGAGTCAAAAAAAATTGTCAAAATGACTTTCAAAGCAGGTAAAGTACACTACGCACTAAAACGTAAAGTTTTTTAATACGACTCGCATAATTCAATTTGAAGCCAAGTTGGAATCCTCGGCAATTTAAAAATAATTTATAAAGCGTTTGTCACGCTTTATAATTTGGACATCTTTTTTTTTTTTTAATTCTAAAGCGTTCTGGATAGTGTTTGTTAGCACATATACAGCTCACTGACCATATATGTATGTATAGGAAATGTGCTCACAACTCAATTGAAAAACTTTTTAAAAAAGTGTAAACGTGGATGTGTTGCTTTAACGGGAATTAGACTATTATATTAAAAAAGTTTGATTGCACATAAAGTATAATCTTAAGATGTTGCGCGGGAGTCCCACTCATAAGATATGACGTCACGTTAATCCGAGTACAATCAAATCATATTTCAAGCTGACAAAATGAGATTTAAAGAAAGGTTAACCAATCACAAAGGCCGGTCATGGGTAAACATGCGTTTAGGATATAAAGTTACTTTCAAAACATTAACTGCTTTATTTAGAATATCCAACTCCCTGCCGGACACCAATTCCGGATCCCGATATTCAAGAAAGAATTAACAAGTACGTAAGAAAAGTAAAGTATACCGGCACTTAAATAGCATTTCAGAAAGAAATGCGATAATACCCTGAATTTGTAGAGTAAGAGTATACACTTCACGTCGATGTGGGAGTTGTCAAAGCCCAGATAGTGTTACAAGACCTTGCAAAGAAAGAGTGTACACTTCAGACCGGTGTGGGAGCAATTGAAGCCCAGAGAGTGTTAAAAGTTACACACATTATCGTAACCCGATTAGTGTTTCAAGTTGTGGTCAAATGAAGTGCACTGATTTGTGAAAAAGTAGGCCCAAACGCTTAATTGAATTAAATTGAATATAGCGGTTTTGTTTGAAATATTGGCAATTTTCATTATATTCTTGTGTATCAATATTAGGTTTACATTTCAAAAGTGGCGATATTTATACAAGTGTAAAATGTAGATTTGAATAAGAATTCACGCGTAACTGCGGTTCTTAGCGTGTCATAAAAGGCATTAAAGAGGTCAAACAAAAAAGCGGTCACTTCTGAATAGCTTGGATATCCGAACAGCACACATAATTAATATTTCGACCAATGTATTTTTATACCATATTATTTTTGTTCCTTTTATAGTAATACATTAAAGAGTATTTGGCGAAAAGATAAACTAAATATAGTGAAAAAAAATTGCCCGTTGACTAACATTCAAAATAAAATTAACAATGTATTGTGAATTTTAAGACCTGGACGTTAATAATGGCATTTTGATCAAATGTGTCGTAAAATATTTAAATCTTGTGTACGTGACTCAGAGATTAACTTCATGGATTGAGGACAATTTCCTCCTTACACCCGGTCATATTTTATATCATGAATGCAATATTTAAATACAGCGTTTTTCTTCGTTTGCCTATCTTAAAGTGTCAATATAGACTGGACTTTTTTCCTCGTAATAATATTCCGGTTAATATTATACGTCGCCTTTAAACGTTATACAGACAACATATACTACAATGTATAATGGTTATTCATGTACATTTAAATTTACCAATATCATTTCCAAAACAGCATCATCATATATGACAATGACATTCTTGTTACTTGCCTTAAATATTTAATATGATTAAAAACAAATATGATTTTCTTGACTTTGAAAAATCAGATTATCATTAAAATTGTATTTGTTTCCAATAATAAAAACATAAATTTTAAGTAACCATAAACAAAATAAAAAAACGTGTTTATTTTATGTTATGTTTCGATAATATGTTATGATGACATGTTTTATCTGCGAAATTTTGCCTTCAAATCCTTTAATTTATGTGGAGCGCGTGGTCCGGTGGTAGAGCATCACTCTGGATCGAAGGTTGAGGGTTCGATCCCCCATGGCTTTGTGTTGTGTCCCCTTTAGCATGGAACTTTGTCCGCATATGCTTAGTACTGACGTAGAGCGTGATTTGTATAAGTCCTATAAGTTATACTAACTAGATCCACAATCGAACAATTGAAGTAAAATATATAAGTTTAAATCCTTTAACTTAATGTATTATACTCACTCGTATATGTACAAATTGCATATTAATTTATATTGTTTATACGAAACTCTGTTATATCTCACTTCTATTTCAATACTTGCCTTCTTCGCTTTCTGTCACCCCCACCCCCCTCTCCCCTAGAGTTTTTTTTGTTAATTGGTCTTACCCCATCCAGTGACATCAGTATGATGTATGTCTATAAGTCTAAGCTTCGGTTATTAATTTGTGCATATGGATTTTACCAGGAAGAGTTTCAACTTATGTTTCGTGACCTTTTTTCTGATGTGTTCTTTTTTTTATTCAGTTATTTCGTAATGAAATACATCTTTTATTAACAGCAACAATAACATCACCGACAAACTCTTGTTGCATTAAAGTTGTGTAAGAATGTTTCTATCAGAGACATTATTATCGCAAAACCGCATTAAAGCACATGACCACATTAAGACTAAAATCATCAACGAAAATTCAGACAAGTAAACAGAATATGAAATTAACACCCCAAAACATACCACGGGCCTGATATGAATATTGAGGTTAGTAAATGAAAAAACAACATTGAAACGTGATAAAAAGGACCTTGTTCATATCATTATAGATGTGGATAAATAGATTTATATTGTACTTTCAATGACATCATTAATATAAAATAAAAAAATAACCAAAGCTCTACAAAATATTTCATTATCAAAGCACTCAAAAAAAAATTCCTTTCAGTTATGTACAATACTGTTAACAATTGCTTTAAATTCAGGGTATAGCACACATTCTCTCTATCAAAAAGAACTTTGTACAGCTAAGAAATTATACAAACGCCATGATAGGAATTCATTAACTGTCAATCTTCCTTTATCAACATGAAATATAAATAGTAGACTAACCCCATTAGCTATCAAATGCACAAAGAAAGTGGGAAAATGTGTGTAAGCAGAACTCTGTAGTCTTACATACTGAATGCAAACAGTGTGGTATATACTTCATAACCATAACTTTATATATATCACTGTTTTGAATTAAGACATTTAATTATATAATTTGCGCAATTTTATTTCATTTACGGGCTATCTATTTTGTAATAAAATTTATGATATTGAAATACATATAAGTTCTCGTATTGGATTTCGCTATCACAATGAGAGAATGACATGTGCTATAAATAATTTGTAAAAACCGTTCTTTTTCAGATTTATGACAAAATCTGACAATGGATTGGCTTCCAAAATGTTTATGCAACATGTAATTTAAATAATATAAATATCAGATTAAATAAGAAGATTTCCACACGATCATACCCATTCAACTGAACATATGTAGCCCCAAACCAGTAAATCTTAGTGACAGATATGGCCATACCAGATATCAAATGTACAGATATATATCACGTACCAGACGTTATTATATCGTCTGCTTTAATACTTTTATATATAGTGGTAGTAGGCCACTCAAAACCATACAAAAGTGATTAATTACAATGTACATAATTATCAATTAACGCGAGACTTCATTTCGCTTAAGTGTTACGTGGTCTCATACTGTATATGGTTTAAAATATTTTATTTGTTTAAAAGATATGTTGTTACTTGCTTTATTACAGATAAGCAAAATGGTTAGAGAGTTCTTACAACATTAGTTGTATTATTATTTATTGGAGATTTTGGTAGGGTAACACAGAATTAACAAACATACAATATAGGTGTAAGCCCACCATTGATTTTTGTTCTTGTTGTGGGTTCGTTCTTCTGCCATGGCTATGTGTCAGGGTTCCCTAAACAAGACATTTTATCCACATACGCTTAGTACTGGTTTTACTTAGGAAATCTGCGAATGTGATTTGTCTAAGTTATAAGAACTTGTTTCACAGTCGATGTAAAATATATAATTAACAATGTATTCGATTTTATTTTATTTTAGTATTTCTCTAGACAAAATTAGGTTGTTTATTCTTATATAATTATAAAAAAATGGCTTCAGCGGCTAATTATGAATGGCTCGGGTCTACTTAGAATGAAGTTTAACATATTCATTTGGACAACACAACAATAAAGTATATTAAATAAATAGGAAAAAATCCACGGATAATTATATTGTCATTACTTTTTTTCAAATGAATGAAAAACATTCAACATCACAGACACACAAACACCTTTAATTTGAATTAAGTTGTGGAAGAAAGGGCGAAATTCTTATTCCAATATTAATACGAACATCTTGACTTAAATTGCAATTCGGTTAATCACAATCGCAACCTCGAATCAAAATATCATCCGGAACGTGACTCGGACAAAACTCAGCTTACCGGGCCATGGTTCTCTTTGATTGAAGTTTATTCTGTTAATATCGATCAAATGCCGTTACAATTCAATGTTGTTTTATACTTTAAAGCCATGCATATTTACTGACCAAGCGTCCACTGTAAGCTTGATATATTTTAATTTAAATTTGCTGAAAGTATTTTTATCTCACCGTTGTGTTTGAGTAAAAACATGCCTTAGATGTTTGACAATTGTATCAGTTTACGTCAGCACTTTTCTGCAATGTTTTACTTCAAAGAAAATGCACAAGACAAAAGATGGCAAGTCAATATCTCTCAACCATACTTGTTAAAGATGAAGTCATTATCTAAATATTAGAGATGAGATGATACACCTTACCGAACGTGTTGTTTTCGACGTTAAAATAGCGTGTTTTTTTGTTGTTGTTTTTTTTATATATTTGAGAGTTTTCTGTGACCGATTTCTCCAAGGCATCGTCTTACTATCACTTAACTCTCACAGCTGAGGTCATTGGTTCGAGTCCCGCTCGGTTCAAAATCTTTATAACTTGCGGAAGCACAGTCGTTCTATTCGGATTCATTCTGATATATTCCACCACCAAGAAACTTGTTATGCTTTATATGACATGACATGTGTTGAAAATGGCGTAAACCCCCTTTCTATGATATTCAGTGTTCCTAGCAGTAAACGTTTTTAGATATACACAATATAATAGTAAAAAATCATTACTAATTGGTTGATTATCTATTTCCCCAGGTGCTTGCCGATCAGCACAATGACATGAAAAGTTTAGTTGCAGCCGTGACAAAGGGACTTAACTCTGACCACAACAAAGCACAATCGCTGTACTGCTGGTTGACGAGCCAAGATTTAACCAAATTTGAAAAAGTCAGTAAAAGTAAAAATTCTCCGCCGGGGCGATTAAAACAATTGCTGGAAAAGAAAACGTCATATACTGCTGTATACATGGACATGTTAAAGTAAGTGATCTATTTTTATATTTAAGTGAATTGTATCGAAATGTGTTTAGTTTTTCTTATTGATCAATTTGATATTTGAAGTAATATGTCAGAACTGCAATGTTTTAAATAATAAAATTATTAATTATATTTCACCAGTGTACATTCAAATTTACAAACATTCCACATCCGTGATGATCTCTCGGTGAAATTAAATTGATATTTTATTAAAAAACACACCACACGCACACTTACAATATATTTCATACTAAAAAAAAAAAAAAATTCATACTGTTTTTTTTTTTAATAATTTTTAATTATTACAAAGAAATTTGTTTGATTTTTTTTTTATTAATTTAAGTAAAGATAAAAAATATTTTATAGACCCCGTGTGTTTTTTTTTTTAAAAATATTTTTGTTCTTTTAACTCGTGCTAATAATAGCCAGGCAATTACTTTCGGTGTAAAATTATATTTAACCGAATTTTGCCGAATTTTTAAGTTTAATGAAAGGCGATTAATTCTGTTTTGATAAATTTTATTAAACGATAATGTCCCCAACTGATTTTTTTAAGACTTCTTCGTCTTCATTTGACCACACCCTTTTAATACAGTGCTTGTTATTTGTATTGATACATATCTACTACTTGAAATTATCAATTGTCAATTTTAAGTAAAAGTACGCAAAAATGGCATATCGTTCCACACGTTTAATATGATCTTATACTATTTTTAGAGTTGCTGGTTTGAAGTGCGTGCGAGTGGACGGTTATGTAAAAAGTGCCGATTATCTCCCCGGAAACACCGTTCAAACTGCCAAGTTTCAGCATGCGTGGGTGGCTGTTTGTATGGATGGTCACTATAGACTTGTTGACCCTCAGTATGGTGCGCTGAGGGACAAATTCGTTCTTGACCATTACTTTGCCACCTCACCCGACGAACTTATTCTTTCTCATTTTCCCAAAGACAAACGATGGCTACTAATGAACCAGCCCGCCGCCATTGAATTCTTTGAAGGAACTGTTAAAATATGGCCAGCCATGTTTCATTTTAGCATCCGTCCATTAAATATGAAATCTGTGATAAGAACCTATGATGGTCGATTAAGTATAACTGTATTATTGCAAAATGTGGCGGTCAATCCGCAATTAGAGTACGCTGGCCCTGGACCGGAAATAGATTCGGATACTCTCGAAGAACAAATAGATCATGAAATAAGGGACGTGGACAATGCAGAAACATATCACGTGACTCTTCCACAGGAAGGTAATTATTATTTCACAGTGTATGCCCATGTTCTAGAGGACTGTATAGACATTCCAGTGTTTCAATATAGAATTGAATATATCGATGAACTATTGTGAGACGGACATGCGCAGCATTGTTCAGAGTCTATATGCTGCATCAGCAATGAACTTCAATGTCAACAATCTATGAAATGGAATGTTGAAAAACAGTATCACGTGTCATAGAGTTTTGGTGAATTTATAACTTATTCTGAGCCGGAGGAAAACCATTGAGTGCCATCATTTACTGATCCACAATGTCACGTGACAAATACAGTATTAAACATTTGTGTTTGTTTACAAAACTTAATGGAAGGTCAGCCAAAAGTCAAGTTTTCACCGACGATGCGGTCAATGTGATTTGTTATTTATTTCACACTCTTGAATATAAAAAATATAGTTCAAAGGTGGATTGATTGAGAACGGTAGATAGGCAGTTTCTATGGTATTATGAGACCAAAAGACATGTCAGAATGAAACTGGATGATTTGTATTGAGCTAGAAAATATAGCAGGTGTCATAAATGCCTGCGGACGGAAGATTTATGTGTGCGGATTTCTAGAACAATCGATACCGGGCTGGCATCCTCGATGTAAACACATCAATTATAGTACGTCTTTGTAAATATGAATTTACATTGAAATGGAATGATCCGCTAAGTGGATTATAATGATAATATAGTTCAAAGATGCGCATGAAATTACACTAATTTTGAATGCCAGTATTATTATCAGAATCAAACATTACTTTTCAGTTGACAGTGACGTCAATTGTGTATGGAAACTAAATGGGTTTTTTTTATATACGTTTATGAACGTTCAATGTTGTAAACAAGAATTCCTAACATTCAGTTTTTGTTCAAGAAGAATTGAATTGAAATGTATTGTATGGCTATGTTAATACTTCTAATCACTCTCATAATGTGACGTTAATATGTTTTCTTTTATAAGGAAATGACGGCTGTCATGTTGCTGATGCTAATTATAAATGATGTTTAATTAAATTAATATTTTAAACGAAAAAGTTTACTTTAAAATGAAAATAATTTTTAATTGTTTTAGACGTGTCTCATTTTAAATACATGTATAGTAACTTGAGTAAAACATAATACCCCGATGACATTAAACATATGTTAGTTGTCATAGCAACACTTTATTAAAAAATCAAAAGCTGTTTTCTCTTTTTGTCATTAATCCATAACAGTATTATTGAGTTAATCTCTCATCTACACCATTTAATCTATATATGTCATGACCGTTGTCTTTACCAGTCTTTCATTGAATCTTTGTTGTTGTTGTTGTTGTTATTGTTTTGCTGCCTTGCCTCGTTTTATTTGTCTCGAAGGTGACAAGGTAGTAGTATACTCGTTGAATTATATTTGTATTGCATTTTATTTTATTTTTTTTTAAAATGAGTGATTTAGCTTTTTTTCAAAACATAACACAATATGTCCACGTGATCTTATATGATAATTTATCGGTAATCAATAATCATCAATAATGTGATTTGTTCACAACCATTATTTTCTGTTAAATATATCGAGTATGAACATGAAATATACCAGTATCTAAGGAAAAAACTTTGTTTCTATTTTTGGAAAGGAAACTATCTCTAATAAAAAATGAGGGAGCATCCTATTTTTCAACATCTATGACAAAAAAATAAAATTTCTTACTTTTCCAAAAAAAAAAGATACTTTTTTTTTTGTTGCAAAATAAAGGGAAAAAATCCGAGAGAACGCCAGCTTATGTACTTGAAGTCGTTTTACTTACATTTCAAAACTAGGATGTTTCAAATGTATTGTTTTCGAAAACGTCACAAGTTTACCAATAATTCCGTTGGTCCATATACGTAAAGTTTCGTTTTATACGTGAACATAAGCAAATTCTGTTTCAACATTCATCGCTTCTTCATTCGTTATTTATATTACAAAATACAACTACATGTGCATATAAGTGCTAAAATACATATGTAAATAACCAAAAAGTGCTATTTCAATGGGCGTTTATTTCTTCCGTTTTTTGTTATAGTATAGACAAATGTCTTTAAAATGTATAATAATTACTATTGTTACCATGTTTACATGTAGTTAGTTTGCATAAAGTAGCTATATATTATTCTATAAACATTTTCTATATTTATAGGAGGTGTCGATTTATGGACTTTCATTACGATCATTGAAGGCGTTCAGGCCGGGGAAGGCCATATCAGTCAGGCCTTAATATATTTACTAAATTATATATACATCTTTCAAAATTATTTTCAGAAAATGTGCTTTTTGCATAGATGTATCCAAAAATATATTTTTTTTATAGATTTATTAAGCTAATAAATGAAATTCTTTTTTTTTAAATTTTTTTAAATTTCTTTAATGAAAATGCAGATGTCATATACATGTACTGGGTTTATACTTTTTTCAGCACAAATAGATTGAGAGACAATATGTCTGCATTAGTTAGAAATACACTCTTTGTCGTTTAATTACACAATACCCTGACATTACATGGCCGGCTGAGAAAATGTGCTGAGTACTGCTGACAGTCTCAAAATGGGTTGCCTCACACCACTTATTTTGTTGGTCCAGTTTGGTTCAACGATTTTAAGTTAAAAAAAGTTTGAACCCGGCTCAAACATATAACCTCATAAATACAACACTTAGTACTGGTTCTACTCAGAAAACGAACACGAGAGCGACTCATAATATGTTGAACATACTTGTTATCCAGCTCAACCAACTAATGTAGACTAAACCAATTACCTGCTGCAGAAATACCGTGTTTCTACCCAGGCGCTTGTTAATGGGGTCATTTTTTTTTTTAAATAAAATTTGACCCAACAATTCTTTCAGTTATTTTTCTCACGTATTGTTACACTGGTTCGACATTTAATTATTGGCTTAATATTTTCAATTTGATCAGAATATTACACCTAAGATTAAGACATTGACCTGAAAAGAAATAAGATAAGAGGAAATTGTTATTATGGTAACACATGTTACTTGTACATTGTTGTATTATTTACCTGTTTTTGTCTCAAATGAAACCATCAGTATTAATATTATTATTATTATAATTATCGTTATTATTATCAATTCATTCGTATTATCTTCATTTTGGGTATTTGTTGAAAAGTTTACATTTAGTCGTTATATTTATAGTAAACGGTCTACTTAAGTATTTACGGTGACCGACCTACTTTAAGTGTATTCATGGTGACTAACCTACTTTAAGTGTTTTTATGGTTACTGACCTACTTTAAGTGTATTTATGGTGACTGACCTACTTTAAGTGTATTTATTTTATCTGTGATCTAGAAAATTCAGGGTGCATACTGTAGTCAACTTTGTCAAATATTTGTATGCCCGTCACCATGGTGATAATGAGACTGCAGAACACAGAGCCTAATACTTGTATATGATGTTACTTTCGTTTTGCATTATGTAAAATACTATCATACTATTGTTTGATTCCGAATGAGATATTTATTATAAATATATATCGTTTATAGTCACTTGAAAGAAGCCGATACTGTAAATGTATTGGAAGATATCACCGTCCATGAATATTGTTATTTATTTTTGAAAGAAACAACAAAAACCTCTCATAGAGCAAACCAAAGTATTCAAATCCAGTTTATGTACATCTGGTATAGTGGTAACCATTATATTTTGAAATAATATAATCTGCTTATTAACTTTGAATTTTCAGAAAGAGAATTTAAACTGTTCTTATACTTAATTTGATTTCATGACCATCACGTGATCACGTCGAAATTTGAAACAAGTCCTAGATATAGTTTTATATGTTTTTATCAGCTAGTGTTCTTGAACACATATAATAATTTTCACCTGTTTTGAAAACGAGTTCATTTCAATATTTCATTTGTTATTTCTTTTCTTATTTTAAAAATGACGTTTTATCATTATTCGTTTAAATGAACGGTAAGCTTGTTGAAAGATTTGGAAAGATATATATTGGAAGTAATGATTTAATTAAAACCATTTGAGGAGATTTAGCACTATATAATGTTATTTTCGTAACCATCCCAGCCATTTATCTGCTAATCACTTACCCCTCTACTGTGATACAGAAATTATTTATTTGCTGATATGTAAAAATTAAAAATCAAATATTTATAAAAAAAAATATGCCTTGTTGTATTTCACTACCATTTTTCAAACCAAGATGATATAAAGTCCCCGTATGCTTAATGATAAGCCGACGAATGGATGATTTAGGCCAATTTGAAACAGAAAACCCGTGTTTAACACCAGAGTATGCCGACAACACAGAAAAGAACATATGAATATAATTCCCATTGGAAACAAGAGGTATTTATGGGGTAGTGTTTCCTTGGACAGACGCATACTACCCCTTGTTTATTATTATTAAAAGAAATCCGTTGTCCTTACCACATTGCTTATTTGGTGACTTGAATGGATTTATTGGTGTATTTGGAACATTTTGAAAATCATTGTCATGTTTAAATTGCACATTTTGGAAAAATTAACGATGTTTGGAAATTTGGGTATGAATACATGATTTCGAAAGTCTACTTTCACTTTGTCAACAACACACACACACAAAATACTCTCTTGGATGAAACATGACACGAGCTTTGTCAACAAACAAGTTTTCCTTCTTAGATGTGGGTCTTTCTATAAACGACGAGCATTTATAAATATTTTATTCCTTATGGAAGTAAGAAGGAAAATCAGTGGTGCTGTAACACCTATACATCCGAGTCAAATCAATGCAGTATCTTGTCAAATATAAAATATCTTATAATAAAATTGAATACATAAATAAACATGTAAACAATAGTATTTAAGAAATACTATGGAAATCGCCGAGATATTCCGATTTTAACAGAATTTTGTTGCAAACTATACCGAACGTCGAACGTTTCGCAACACTTTTAAGCCGTATATTTCCATTGGTAGTATTTGAGTATGTCGGTACATCATAAAACTTTATTTATGTTTTTAGTTTTGTAAAAATTGGTTGGCGTCAAACGATTAATGTATTAATTAATGCATTAAATGTTCATTTGATGCATTCATTTGAAAGCTATTAAACTCATCAATTCAGTATTGATTCATTTGTAACAGCTTGGTCAAAGCGAGTTTCCATAAAACATAACTTATCGTAACAAGAGTCCCATGGGCCTTAACGGTCACCTGACTATCCTTGATGAAATAAAGCTATATGAATCTATTTTCAAACTTTTGTCTTTCAGGATGCGGCAAAAATCTAGACATTGTTTTTAAATGTCACATCTGCATCAACAAATCACATCATTTTCTCTTATATAGATTTAGTAAAGTAGTGACCACCCGATTGGTCAAACCGTGAGACCCAGGGGCATGAAATTCACAATGTTTATGGCGGACTCATAGGCCGCTTTAATTATGCTTACAATTTGTCAAGTGCTTCTTTTAATGAGATTTTTAAAGTTTATCTAAAATTTGACTGTTTTGGTCCAGGCTCGAGGTAACAATGGGGGAGGGGCACTCAGTAAAACATAAGCATTAACTGTCATGTCAGCAACAACAAATCACACCAAAAACTATTCAAATGAGTCTATTCAGTCATCAGAAACAATTGTTTTTGTCATTTTTTCTTATATAGATTTAGGAAAGTAGGTACCACCCCATGGTAAGACCTAAGGACATGAACTTCATAATTTTCATGAAGGATCCATTGGCGTCAATAATCATGCTCACAGTTTGTTTCTGAGTGCTTCTTATAGTAAGCTTTTTTAAAGTTGACCTTGAAAGGTTGTTGAAAGTGGTATCGTCGAATGCTCCCGGGTGTTAATTCCAATACTCTCCAATGGTATTCTACGATGAAAAGTGGTGACTAAACATTTCCTTTTGAGTATAGGTGATACTTTTTATTTTGTCTATTGCATATTTGACCGTACGAATACAAGACTTTCTTTCACGTAATGGTTCATATTTTAAAACATTCCTAAACAATCACTTCACATATACGGACCACCTTGACTGTAATACATAACCAAGGTCTATATTCTTGCGCAAGATCGACATTGGAGACTGAGGATCATGCATTGGAGCACCATAAAACACGTAGAAGGCATTGGATCGTCACATACGAGACGGTCTTCGATTTGGAATTTAGTGATAGTGTTGTTACTTCAACGTTGGTGTTGAAGTAACACGTTAAAATTGTTTAATGAAATTCTGAGATATTTTTACCAAGAATAATCCCCGCTTACACAATTTAAAAGCGTTGAAGGTACCTTAAATCAATCTAACTGTGTAGTAGTGCCTTAGTGGCAACCTTGGGCATCGAGGACTGCCTGGCATCGGTGGAGCATAGAATCGACAAGTTTGTTGATTTCGGCCTGTGGAGTGTTATTCCACTCCTGAATTAAGGCTTGTGTGTTCGACGGTGGAATAGGGAGACCTCTCGCACGCTTGTCCAAATTACCCCACATGTGTTAGATGGGATTCAGATCTGGACTTTTGGCGGGCCAGTCATCAATAAATGCAATGCTATTCGTCCTGAGGAAATTCACAGTATCTCTAGCTGTATGACTTGTGGCATTATCTTGTTGAAACAGAGCGATATTGGTATTATTTTGAAACAGTGGGATGACGTGCCTCGCAAAAATCTCATCTCGGTAGCGTTGGGCATTCAAATTCCCATCGATCACGACGAGAGGTGTGCGATAACCATGCGCAATGCCTGTCCAAACCATGACGGAACTTCCACCCCCAAAACGATCTCGTTCAAGTACACAGCAGTCGGCATGACGTTTATTTCTTCTACGGTATATTCGAACCCTGCCATCACTTCGATGAATGGAAAATCTCTACTCGTTGGAGAAGAGAACGCTATTCCGTTGTTGCCTTACCCAGCGATGGTGTGTACGTGTCCAATTAACACGATTTATGCGGCGACGTCGCGTCATAACACAGCCAACGTAAGGACGACGTCCAAGTAGACCACCCTCGTGCAGACGATTGCGTACAGTTTGGTCAGATATTCGGTTGTTATGTGTACCAGGGGTGTTAGCAGCAGTAGCAGTGGCAGTTTGGAAACGATTGCGTAGGTGAATGTTCGCGATATTGCGGTCTTGCCCATGCGTCGTGACGCGCGGACGTCCACTACGTGGTCAATCTTCCGTACGTCCTGTTGCTTGAAAACGTTGCCCAAGGTTTCGAATAGCACGGCTAGAACTGCAAACAACCCTAGCAACCTCATTTGTCGCAATACCAGCATTAAGCATGCCAATGGCACGTTAACGTAAATTTGGTGGAAATCTAGGCATATCAAAAAGAAAGAAAAATTCAGTTAACTTTTTTTCAACGTCTTTTTCTTATCAAAACAAGACTATAAAATCAGACTAAAAGGTTCGATTCCATAAACACGGATCATGCTGGTCCGTGCATGCATGAGGAAATCGACGTAAACGTTTTCTTTTTTACGTAATGCGTACAATCCAGTTACAACTGGTTCTGTTCGATACATATTCGTTCGCCCGAACATATGTCGGCCATTTGACATGTTGATTTTTTATAACAGTTAAAAGATATGTATAGAAATAGGAAGTTTCTATTTTTGTTCAGTGTATATATAGTCAGCAAAAAAACCCCCCAAAAAACAACAAAACTTTTACACTTTTAAGTAAAAATTTGATGTCTACATGCCCGATTTACCCATACCCGGTAAATAAATTATAAACCAAACTACTGAAAACACACAATTTTGTTTTACAACGACGCGTCAGAAATTTCAGTCTTAAAATACAAATTTTAGTTTTAGTTAAGCCTTTTAAAACGTAAGTATGGTATCAAATTATTTACTTCTTAACATGTTTAAATGGCATTTCAACAATTTCATATAACTTTAATGAAAAACAAATTTAACAAATTACGGTCGACAAAAACCGATCAAAATGACAGATAACTCGTTGTTAAAGGCGTTAAGTATATATATTTGATTATGCCCCTTTGGTTATGTCCAAAATGGATCGCCAATTTACAGGTACAGTACTACACTTCAAATGCTTAATACCGATTTGTATCATCAAACGACACATTCATAGCAATATCGGTGCAGTGTTTGGAATAGATGTAGTGACATATTTGTGGAGAGTTTGGTACGTATGGAAAGTTTCTTATTGGCCGAGTATAGCATCTTAGAAACTTTTCACACCTAAATTAGATGTGCATAGAAAATACACTGTTAAAACACATTATATAATGGAAACTCTCACAAAATATGGATATTAAGGATGCCCTATATCAATACTGTACTAAGATTTTAACTGTTCTATGGACAAGTCTAGAAAAGGTAATTTAACTAACAGTGTTCTGAGCCATGCCAAGTTTTAGAATTTTACAAAATTAATATTTTTTAGAATAAAATGCGACGTTTTCAACTCAAAATGTTTTAAAATGGAAAAATTATAATCGATACGCAATTGAAAATATTCCGATGTTAGATATAAGATTTGGAATAAAACAGCATATCCGGAATTTTACATACACAATGCAGATAGCATTTTTTGAGGTTTTTGAAAATCAGAGCATGTCCATTTTTTTTATATTTAAAATTGAGTGTTGAAAGAATGCAGCATTTTGAATATGAATTTTGGGGCAAAACTATTATTTAATAAATATGCGGTTATTTCTAATATAAATTAAATATACTTTGTTAGATTAATATCGTTTTTAAATACATTGCCCATGCTTGTAGCATTATTTTGGCAAACAAATCAGAGCCGTTCCATACTAGTTTTTATGAACTGTAAATATACCAGTTTGATGTAACGATATAGAAAATAAAATACATTATCATCGAATTTATTTTGTGGAGTTTAATCGAGAGATTTGACGTCCTGTTGCAGCATGTGCAACTTTAATAATTTGCCAATATTTAACGTAAAACTATTGTTTATCAGTATGTGAATTTACATTGAACAATAATCAGGGTACAATAGGCAGGGTACACATTTACATCGAGCAATATGTAGGGTACAATATATCAATAACAAAGTGGCGACTTTTATCCATTTTATTTATTTCGAGATATAACCAAAAATCACAACAGAAACATCTTAAACATTACAGCAATAACAATGAGTATAAATCAGGATCGATCGTGCGACCACAACTCGAAATATTCCACTGCCGCTTCTTTTGCCATTTCCGCGGGAGATCCAGTCAATGGGACCAAGCTGTCGTATGTATGCGGACCAGACGGGAACATGGCCGTGACTTGTAAGTATCGGTCTCCCTCCTTATTGGTTATCTCGGCCTAAGGAAAGGAAAACGTTTTAAATATCATTTATGATCTTTATTACTTTTCGAGTGCATAGAAATACGGCATAGTGTATGAAGATGATAATTTTTTACTAATTTCGCTTATAAAACACAACCAAGGCGATAATCAGATATATACTAAAACGCAATAGAAATTGTGCACTTTTTTACAAAGTATAAAGTTGTCAAATTTGAAACATAAGAATATCGGTCGTTACGGTATATAGCCACAACGAAATATCAGCAAAATTATGGCTAGTTACTACGTAATAACCCGAATTGCAATTTTGCAGAATTTCACGTGGAACATGTATACATAAGTACAAGTGGCCAAACTTGTTTTTTTTTTCGACTTTCTTTTACACATGCGAATATCACTGTAGATTTTGAAAATTTATAACTGCGAATATGCCACGACTATCACAACGTCATCGTATTGACGCCTTAACGATGCTGGGCAGAGGTGACTCAGTCTCTGCAGTTTCACTGGCACTTAAATTGCAATAGAAACACTATAATCAAGTTACGTGGTAGTGTTATGCAAACAGGTACATAAGTTTGGTAAGATCGGGGCTTGAATCTTGGGTTGATACAAATGTTTTTTTATGAAAAGTGTAAAATATTCCATCTAACGGAAAATTAATTATAAGTTTGGGACTATAGGGCGAAGAAGAAACTCAACCAGAGAGTTGTGTGATATTCAATATGGTAAACAAAACAGCAAACATTTGGTCGAAATTTAAAATGCCACATCAGATTAAGAATAAAAGTTATAAGCCCAGTTTCTCTTCCCATTCCGATATTTCACCTGAACTTTGAATATAGCAGCCATTCCATGATGACTCTTTAAGCATACATAGTGTATCACAACTTGAGCCAAGACTTCATCGCAGAAGTAAAAGACGAAAATATGAACTTTCGTAATCGAAATATAACCTTGAATTTTAAGTAAAGAGACTAACAGCTTACAAACTGCCTTACATACAGTAGATCACACTCGTTCTTATAAACAATACATAGACAGACTATTTCAATGCAACACCTAGGAGTCGGGTATTAAAAATGGCCCTGATCAGTTTTAGTATATGTTTATAAATTTTAAAGTTTATATATAAAGTACGTGAATAAACTAACAATTGTTAGAAGACCGCAATTTAAATTTTCAAAAGCTGTTCTCAAATAAATTTTCCAATGTAATGCACCGTACTATAAATGGTTACAGAGGCTAGAGCAGCCTTTCCCCGGTAGTCACCGAGGCTATCGTTAATTGAACCCGGTTTTCCAAGTTAAATAAGATACGAATGGACCATCTTTAAACCGAAAGCTCGGTTTGGACTGAGGACATATTATGTCATTTAATATAAATATGTGATTAATGTGGTAAACATACCTTCTCCAGTATTTGTGTTGGATCCGAGAGGTGTTCATACAAGCCCTTCAGTGCAGTCATCTTCACAGAAAGTACAGCAAACTTCAGCATGAGCTTTTCCCCGCACACTAAAAAAACAGGTAGTTTTATCACAAAAGTAGTGTTTTAAAATACCGTCTGTTTTTTTTGTAGGTCACATAACCGTTAAGTTTCAATAACCATCACCACCAGTTTCCATGTTAAATTTTATCATCTGGTATGTCCCCGCGAGCTTTGCTCCGGGCAGGACATTGTCCTCATATAAAACCTAGCAAGCCTGTGCAAGAATCCCGCCTTAATTTGTGCACAAGCACGGTGGTCACCCAAAACCAAAATTATACATGCAAACTGGTGTATGTGTAACTTTAAAAAATGTAATGCGTGATATGTCGGTATTTTACTACTTATGTTCAACTATTTAATTTTGTAGCAATATTTTTAACAGATTGTAAACTCTGTAGTCAGTATGTACGTCTAGACAATCTGCAATGATTTCTTGTTATCAAGCCCTTTTATTTCAAAATTAAAGGTTATCTTGATTACATTAATGATTTCTTCCATTTATTTTTATCTAAAATAAAATCACCGATATATGAATATTGGTAATCTTGGATGTAGTTTCCCCTCACATGATGAGAGTCAAATTGCATTTGACAATTATTTATTTTTTAGTAAAATATTTCTAAATCTGAATAAAATTCGCAAGTGTTTGAATAGTGCGCATTTTAAACTCCAAAATAGGCAAGATGTTTACACATACCTGTAAGCATCAGTGTTTGTCGGTCACCCATAAATGGTTTACACATTAAACATTTTCTGAGACAGGTTCTTTGCTCTGGCATCATTTTGCCGACATCATTTACTGCTCCCAGCATTGCAGGATCAGACCTTTTACGTCCGAACCATTCTGTAAGTATATGAAATGAACAAATAATTTGAAAGCCGTTCATGAAAACGCTTCAACATGAATATTGTAAAAGAACTGTTTGTTCTTAGACCCGCGCAGAACATTGGATCTGGCGGAATCCATTAATATTACATGTCATGGGTTCCTGTGCAGATACCTCGGCAGCGTGGGTCTGCTGGATTCCAGTGAAAGTACCATGTCATATGTAAATATTAACAGCAGCACGAATAATAAGTTTTTTTAAGGTCGTTTTCCTTCTAATGGTTGCAGCTTCATTATTAAGATACATGTTGACAACAGGTCCCACAACAGTTTTTGTTATTTGCTCTATATTAAATAAGGTCTAGTTCCTCTTTCGTAGCAAGAAAGTATCCACACATAGAAATGCACAATAGCTGGTAGGTTGCCATCTTATTTTTTCAAAATGTCCTCAAATGCTCTTAAATAGATATATCTGTTAGAATCTTATAATGAAAGTCACCTTTTAACACCGGTGATGTTTTATTGCAGTATATGCTAACCAGCTTTCGCTTTACTCATCTGCAGCAAAAAATTACATCAGCTATGAAGCAATTTGAAAACATTGGTTTGAAAAAAGTACACGAATATTGCATTCTATTCCCAGCCGGAACCGAGGCACAACATTTCGTTGAAACGAATGAAGGTTAAATTAAAAACAACCGACTAATTTTACGTTTCGTAAATATTTAGAAATTCTTTGCTATTTTTTTCTCAAATCCAAGTCTACTGATATTCCTGTCAATTCCGCTACGTAATTAATGTCTTTATATATAACATAAATTGGTACGGATAGACCGACAAGTTAAGTACTTACTGCTCCAAATATTGTTGAAAAATGATGACATGGCACCGCTGAAAAATAAAGGATATGGTTCGATACATTTGTATTAACTTTTTAGGGTAAACATGCTCTTTTGACAAATGAAAATAATGGAAACCGGAATATTAAAAAGGAAATACTAGCATACGAGGAAGTTTCGAAATTTTTAAATTTGTTAAAACGTTGACGTCGCGCACGGTAATGGTACTTACGTTATGAAACTAATAACGTCTCACACCACTGTTACATTTCCCAAGGGGCTCCATTGTAAACAAGGTTAAAAAACTGCAGTCTCGGCGCAAATGATCTGGTTCAAGATATGCCATTATAAAAAAATACCTTGACCAGGTTTTTTTTTAAAAATTCAAAAATGCTTTTGAGAGACCTATCAATTTCCGGAGTATCAATATGTCAAATATTCGCCGACGATGCGATTCGAACCAACAATTCTGAAATGACACAGAATTGTCCAGAAAGCTGGTATCAGCATCCAAATTTTCAGTGGCGATTTCTAAAATACTGACCATTTAACTCATGCTAGGAAAAATAAATCACTGCAGTACAAAGCCCTGAAAATAGAAGAAAAAAAAACTAAATGGTTATTTCTACCTCATTCATCTGTATGTCCGGAGTACTCAAGGGAGATAATAGTGGTGCGAGTCCTAATACCCGAAACTTAAAACTGTACCCGAATACTTGAATCAAAATAAAGGTGAAACTATATTTTCAGTTGAGGGGTATATCATATGCGCTTTACACGATCTATATATTTTAATTTGATGTCACGTCAATTTCCTCGTGTCCCGGTGTAACAGTTAACATCTGTCCCGATCTAGAATGTTACACTTAAAAAAACAGCGCGAAAGAGCAGACGGCAGTTCCTTTGACTTACTGGAAGAGGGAACAATTTCCCGTAACAGACGTTTTTTATTACAAAGTTAACGATCATTACGCAACGTGCAGTTAAGTACGCACATGCTAAAATGTCCTGAAGAACAAGACGACTCGTCAATAAAGTCAAACTGAACAGTCAAAATGAAGAAACTATGCATATGGTCATTGTTTTACTATATGGTACTTGACGATTCTTACGATTGCGATTTTTTCTGACATTGATAGTGCCTCCCTCTCCCTATATACTATACTGAAAGGAAAAAGTATATATTTTGGTTTTTAAAATTATTTCATTATTGGCTAAGTTTATTCATTTGATGGAAAATGAGCTGATTTTTTCTTATTGTTTTGCTTTGAAATGAATTAAATGTTTGTTTTTTGATTCAACAAGATGAAATATAAATATACAAAATTTATATGCAATACATTTATTGTTCCTTGACCTGTCGACGTTTTATGTATACTTTCTTTTTCCTTTCACTGTATATTAAAATGAATGGGGGAAAATGCGTCTTAGATGTACCAAGAGATGACTGTTTCAGACTCATTTTACCGCAGCGGTGGTCTAGTGAGAGCGTCCGCCTCGCATGCTGAAGGTAGTATGTACGACCTCAACCTGTGCCATGGCCTACGACTAGACAAAATGGTACTAAAAGGTCCCTCGCTTACATGCAAGTGCTCAGCAATTTGAGGATAGTTCTAGGTTCGATCGGCCCGATGTCGGTATAACGGGACTTTATCATGTGTCGCGGCATGTTACTCAAGGGTGGAAGCGCTTAGAAGAAAGTTTAAACTAGACACCGTTGCGATACTACCGAATCATTGTTAAAAGAAGCGACGTTTTTAAATTACACAAGCTTAATGAAAGACAATTGGTATAACCAATGAGAGCATATAATAGATACAACTTACAATATTCGTTTATCCTTGTGGGTACGTTGATCTTGCATCGTTTCAAATCTAACAGACCTTTTACGTCCGAACCAACCTGTAAGTATATGAAATGTACAAATAATTTGAAAGACGTTCATCAAAACGCTTCAACATGAATATTGTAGAACACATTAGATCTGGCAGAATCCATAATATTACATGTCATGGGTTCCTGTGCAGATACCTCGGCAGCGTGGGTCTGCTGGGTTCAAGTGTTAGTACCATGTCATATGTAAATATTAACAGCAGCACGAATAAATAAGTTTTTTTTAAGGTCGTTTTCCTTCTAATGGTTGCAGCTTTATTATAAAGATACATTGTAGACAACAGGTCCCACAACAGTTTTTGTTCTTTGCTCTTTATTAAATTAGGTCTAGTACCTCTTTCGTAGCAAGAATGTATCCACACAAAAATGCATAATAGCTGGTAGGTTACCATCTTGTTTTTTAAAAGTTCTAATTTTACGTTTCGATTAATATTTAGAAATGTTATGCTATTATTTCTCAAATCCAAATCGAGACTAATATTCCTGGCAATTCCGCTACGTTATTAATGTATTTGTATAGAACATAAATTGGTACGGATAGACCGACAAACCAAGTACTTACTGCTCCAATTATTGCTTATAAATGACCCAATAGTTATACCCGACGATACGGCGCCAAGGCCTGTCAGGGCACCAGCCGCTAAGGTACTGCTGAAAAAATAAAATATATTGTTGGATACATTGGTATTAACTGTTTATGGTTAACATGCGCTTTGACAAATGAAAATAATGGGAACCGGGATATTAAAAGGAAATACTAGTATACGAGGAAGTTTCGAAATTTTAAAATTGGGTAAAACGCTGACGTCGGGCACGGTAATGGTACTAACGTTATGAAACTAATAACGCATCACAGCACTATTACATTTCCCATATTACTCTTTTTTCAAATTCTCTGGTTCAAGATATGCAATTATAAAAAAATACCTTGCCTTGACCAGATTTTGTTTGTAGTGTCCGGCAACGTTATTACAAAGAAATAAATAAAAATGCGTGTACTTTATTAATTTTAATCATTTTAGAAAAATCGCGTACATACACTCAAAGAGATATTAAAACGCAACACTGGACTTAGAGAGGTGTATATCTGCGGATTGAAAACAGTGACAGAAATATCAAAGGTGCCAAATTATTAAGTAATATCTCAATTAAACAGCCAATAACAAAACAAGTTGCAATTTAGTTGATAATGTTATCTAATCGTCCTTCCACGCATCAGACATCAAAAGTCTTAGTACCGGGTATGGCCACCGTGCTTGGTAATGACTTCCTGTATCCGAGATCGCATTGATCGGCAAAGTGTTCTGTACACCTGACGTGGAATGCGATTCCACTCTTCAACGTGTGCAGCAGTGAGCTCTTGTACGCTGGTAGCAGCGTTAGGACGTCGACGTATTCTACGTCCAAACTCATCCCACATGTGCTCTATAGGATTTAGATCTGGAGACAATGACGGCCATGCTAACACGGGAATGCCATGTGCGTTAAGGAAGTTTATGGTAACTCTTGCCCGATGAGGGGGCGCATTAACCTGTTGAAACGTCAACCCGTTACGTGCATGAAACATGGGCGGCAATACACTGGGTGTAAGAATCTGAGTGATATACCGGTTGGCATTTAATTTCCCATAGCAAATTACCAGTTCTGACTTGAAGTCCCAGTTGATAGCCCCCCAAACCATCACGCCGCCACCACCGTAACGTTCGTTGCGCCTACGGTATATTCTTATCCTGCCGTCGGCATTGAACAAATTGAACCGGGACTCATCGGAAAACACAACACTGTTCCAATTAAGATGTTGTGCGTTATTACGTGCCCATTGTAGTCGCACACGTCGATGTTGGGTGCTTAAAACGGGTACTTTCACAGGCCTCCGACAACGTATCCCATAATCCCGCAAACGTTTGGTCACTGTGGTACGGTGAATTGGCCGACCCCTTGTACCCACGACTAAGTTGGCTGTCGATGATGCCGTCAGAAATCCATTACGGAGATGACGTTGACGGATATAAACGTCCTGATGTCTCGTGGTTGCACGCATTGCACCCGGTCGGGGTTGGTCTGAAACGGATCCGGTAGTGTTGAAGCGTTGAACAAGCCGAGATATCGTCGAACGGTTGACGTTAAAACGTCTAGCAACAACAGTTTGTGTTAATCCACCTTGCAAAAGTCCCAAAATTCGGTTTCGATTGTCATTATTTAACCTTGGCATGTTGCACATTAAGAGTATCCTATATTTCAAACGATTTTCACATTCGCAATCGGAGATTACATGTGTTGATGCAAAAATTACATCCAACAGACCACGTGGTTAAGCGTGCACGGAGCGCACGTGAAAATGGACCGGATGCAGCCTATTCGACTTGCGGTAAATCGTGATCGATAATTTTATTCACGATTAGTGCAAGATATAGCTATAAATAGGTGTGTTAAAAAATTGTAAGGTACCATTTCAATTAAGAAAAATTTTAATAGATTTCTTGTTGCGTTTTCATATCTCTTCAGTGTACATTTTAAAATCATATACTGAATAAAAATTTCAGTGAAACATGCTTGTGTGGAGTAGAATATATTCACTTTGGTCCGAATGGTTCATATTTCGTATTTAAAATGTCATCTATGATTTGCCGTTACCAAAAATGTTATCATACTTTGACTATATTTAGCTCACCGATGGGATACAACTCAACCACCAATACAAAGATTGAGATTGGAGGCAAACACCAAAACTTAAAAACGCATTTAAACGCAAAAAGTTCAACCTGGGTGTCTACAGACGAAAAATTAGGACTTAAAAAGGGCCATAACTCTGCCAAAATGCAATCCATAGTCATGGTTTTTGTCTCTGTGTGTTTCAATGATGATGGTGAACACACATGCAAAGTTTCATTGACATCCAATGAGCAGTTACATAGATAACTGAAACTTAAAGTTTAACCTGGTGTCTACAGACGACGACGCCGACGACGACGCCGGGGTCATGACAATAGATCTCCTTGGACTTCGTCCCGGCGAGCTAAAAATTGGGAAATCATTTAGACCTTGTATCAAGCATCTCCGATGTCCTCTATCAAATATTAACGCCAGTTTGAGGTTGTTTCAGAAGTTATGAACGCCATTTTTAATGTACAGGATAAAATGTATTCTTATAGTTCGCGTTGATAAAAAAACATCATTGGTTTTGATGCATTTATTATCCAATCACGATTCCGTTGCAGTAACCTATAATCCGATATTCAGCGATTTTTTTGTAAATAAAGGATACGAAATAAATCTATATGAATAAAAGAACGTCAACGGTTTATACAATTTTAACGTTAACATCGTATTACGCTTAGAGGTACCATTATTGTGCATTGTTGAATCTGTTTCATCTTAGAAAGAGTCCGAATAATGTGAAGGTCGTCGAGCAGTATTTAAGTGCTGTCTAGTTATAGAATCTTATTTCGTTTCAAGTTTAAAAACTTTTTTTACGTTTTGGTGGATCTTATACCAAACTATGCGTTATTTATTTATGATAATGAGATGCTCGATGTCTATTTCAGAAATAGGTTGTTTTTTTTCTCTTGACATTGATAGCGATTCCCTCCCGATAAACTATATTTAAATGATTCGAGTAAAATGCGTCTTAGATTAAATAAAAGATTACTGTTTCAGACTCATTTTACCGCAGCGGTGGTCTAGTGAGTGAGCGTCCGTATCATATGCGGAAGATAGTATGTATAACCTCTACTCGTGCCATAGCCTGCGACTAGACAAAATGGTACCAAAGCTTCCTCGCTTACATGCAATTGCTTAGCAATTTGAGGATAGTTCTAGGTTCGATCGGCCCGATGTCGGTATAACGGGACTGCATGGGGATATACCATGTGTTGCGGCATGTTACTCCAGCGTGGAAGCGTTTAGAAAAACGTGATAACTATTAGAAACCGTCGCGATACTACCGAATCATTGTTAAAACAAGCGATGCTTTTAAATTACACAAGCTTAATGAAAGACAACTGGTATAAACCATGATAGCATATACTAGATACAACTTACAACAATATTCGTTTATCCTTGTGGGTACCTTGATCTGGCATCGTTCCAAATCCATCACCTCCGTACCCATATCCACCATGCACATCAGAATACAGCGTTTCAGGAGACACGTTTTCCAACGATGCTAGATCACCAAAATTCATTTTGTCTTCGTTGCCGTTCTAAAATTAAAAACTATTTTAATAAAACGATGGTTAAACGATTTAAAATTGCATGAAATTCATGTTTAAACTTTTTAGATGAGCTAAAGCTTATCGTCAGCTAATAGTCTTGTACTCTGTCGGTGCATATTAGTTGTCCTAACTGGAAAGCGAATTAAAGAGATATTCAGATTTTAAAGACGACTTAAATATGAGAGTTTGAAGTTGGTAGTAGTAAAGTCATACCGTTGCTTCGGCTTTCAATTAGTCTGCATTGTATTATTTCTGCATCGTATAGTCGGTCCCAACAAAAGTTGCATTGTACCGTTCAAATCTTTTATAGAAGAGACTTATAATCAGGGTTTTTAAAAAGTTCAAATTAGCTAAACACATCTTTTTCCAATACACCATGCCTATATAAACACTCATTGACCGAGTATTGTCCAAAAGGATTTTCCCGCTAACATTGCAACATAGTTTGTGACGTATATAATGATTCACGTAATGTCATTTTGATTTCAATTTGATTCGTCATACAGGTTTACACGTAACATTTGATTTATTTTAAAAAGAGACCGAATGACATGAATGTGAATATCGTGAAGACCTATATAAGTGCCGTCTAGTTTTAGAATAGGGATTTCTTTTCAAGTTTACCACTACGATTGAAATATTGGTTTGGTTACGTTTTGGTTGATTGACATCAATCCATTCGTAATATATTTATGAATGATAACGAGATGGTTTTTTCAAATACACTCCCTTTAACCGATTGCATGCTTAATAACCGTAATAAGTTTTATGGGCGACGGAACATCTAAAATTAATCCTAGTGGCACTCATGTCTGTCCGCAGGTTACTGCCAAACTCGCAAATAAAATATACATATACACATGTATTTGCCTCAGCTTGGCACACGCTAGAAATGATCACTCGGCCAAGGAGGACCATTTGAGTTAACTTTCAAAAACGAAGCAAATGGGTTCGGAATACATACCATAACGTTGTCCATCACGTTCCTGAAAGATAAGGGCAAAAAAGTTATCATGTAATTTTATTCCATTAAATAAATTCATTTTATAAATTCGTTTTTCAAGGCATTCGTTTATACATTTGATGGATGGCCTATATGCTCGTAGAAGTTAAGAGCAAGGTTGACGACGAGAAGTAATACCTTTTATGTAGTAATAATGCCGTAATGGTCAATTAAGAGGCTCAAGGGCCTTAACAGTCACCCGATATCCTTGATGACATAAAGCTATATGAATCTATTTTCCAGTATATCCTTCGTGAAGCGGCAAAACACCAAACAAGAATGACATAACTGCATCAACAAATCATATGATTTTCTCTTATATATATTTAGTAAAGTAGTACCCATACAAGGGTCAAAACAGAGAACCAGCAGTATGAAAATCATACTCGTTATGACGGGACAAGCATCATTTATTATTCTTACACTATTTTTATTCCTGTGCTTCCTATACCTAGTTTTTCGAAAACGGTTAAACGATGGTGAAAGATGAGAGGAACATTTAATTCATGGAATTCCATAACACACAAATTTTACAACATAGCAAATCTGTGTTAACGCATAAACCGTCAAATTTTGTCAAATGTCAGGTATGGCCTCCGTTGGCGGCTATACAGCTAAGGCACAGTGATCGCATTAATCGTATCTCTGTCCTTATATCCCTTTATGGTACAAGAGTATATTCTTAAGAGAAGTACCACCTCCAGTTGCGCTATTGGCCGAGGTTTATGGGAGAAGTCGAAATCTCCGACCCATCATGACAGACTCTTGCTCAATGGGAGCCAGGTCTGGCGACACCAGTTGCCATGGGAGGACACGATACCATTGGTGTGCAATTATATACAGAGTAAAGTACTGGAACAGTCAAGGCGTATAAATAGAAAACTATGTTTAAACGAGTTTTAATTTATGACATTAAACCTTTAAATCGTCATCGAACTCCACAACATTTTATAATTTTTCAAAAATGGGATATATATAAACGATTCGAAACGATACTCACTTGTTACAATGGGAGTCTCTACATTGTATACAACCCTCTCTTTCTACTGCTATCCTTTTCTCGCATTGTTTCATGTTGCGCCCAACGTCTGTCAGTTCTGGTAAGGTTATGTTGATGGACAAGCCGACCATCTCCAACAAAGTGTCTCGGAATATCGTTCTGAATTCTTTAATAAATACATATTGATGGGAAGTACAGATAAAGACTGAACGTTCGGCAGCAACTGGAAACTTCCAGACATTTTTTTCTTAAAAAAGATCAAATGTGTGTATTGGTCTACATTGATCGTATGCTTAAGATATACCGAGTTCCAAAAGTGTTGTCGGTATTTTTATGCAAGTTAACTATAATACAAAAAAAATCGATATTTTTTTTAATTCAACTATATTTGTCGAAGTATTATGAGCAACATCAACAGAATTTGGATTTATTCTATAGTCTGTTTGAAAGTTATTGCCCCTTTGTGTAAAACAACGTTTTGTCATATAAATGATACACCACCTTGTAAAAAAATGCATAACATGGCATCACTGTACATGCATTCCCTCTTGAAAGTTCTGAAGTATTTTAAATACCTCCCTTTACATTGAAATAAAGAACGATTTAGGATGGCGGATAACACCAGAATAAAAGTTGGTATATTTTATATAATCACCGATTCTGTATGTTACAAGCCCAAATATAATTTCAGACTGCGTCTTCAAAATATCATTTCCATATCCAGGCACACGTTTGGCTTTAAATGTACCATTTGGTGTTCCACGAAATGTTACTGACAAAACTCTGGGTTTTCAGAATATTGAAACACAGTAACAATTGAATTCGAGGGTAAGAACTAGTCAATTGGTAAATATAAAATGGTAAGACAGAGTTAAAAAGGTCGCTTTTTTTTCATTCGATTAAAAAAATCAAAATTAGTTTCATACCCTTTCTTAAGAGAAGATGTTCATTTTTATGTAGACAAATATTTACTGCAATATTACCTTCAAAATCCGGATTGTCCATATTCGTCTGCTGGCGTAACCGAAATCCCTGGGACAGGGAAAAGAGCAAACACACTCCGACAATGAGCAACTTCATCTGAAAGTATATTATGGACAGTATGGCAGCCGACAAGACGAATCCAGGTAGACGGTGGTGTAGCAGAGGTAGTCAAATGGCGAATGGCGACGATAGCAGACGTATCACAAAATTGTGTGTAGGATAATTGTAGGATAATTTTTAGGTACAATATAAAGATAATCGCTGAACTAAAAGTGATATTAAACCAAATGTTAATTTGATGCATTAAACTAGAGCTGTATTAGTGGTTTCTGGGTTCGGGTGGGTTCGGTGCCTAAAAGTCATTTCGCGCAAAAACAAACAATTATACTCGATGCGCTACAACAAACGGTCGTTAACCAGTTACCCAACGATGAAAATAGTTTGAAAGTGAAAATCTTGCCGTTATTACATGTTCGAATCAATTCAAACAAATTCTAAACGAATATTTAAATATAAAATTAATATCCTAGAATAACACTAAAAAAAACAAGACGCCTTACCTTCGAAATGTTCTGGTTTATGTGATGACTTCGCTATTTCTGACACCTGTAGAATGGCTGTATTGCAACAGTCGTACATTCAAATATATACTCAAACGACGATAGCATGCACGGATTACCCATGTTCGCCCGTGCATTTTCATTCTGATATGATGAGGCTAACCACCCAAATTTGAATTGTAAAAAGTTCATACATGTGTCGATATCAATTTTGTTTCACGATTTTTTTTACAAGAAAGTTGATTTGTTATGGCCAAAGCCAACGCTGGATACGGGCGCAGCCATATTAATTTTATCAATATTAATACGCCTATCCTTCGTAACAAACACGATACTTCTACTATCCCATAATGCAAATTGATGAATGGGTACGTCAAACTTACAGAATGCGTTTAATGTTCTTGTTTTTAAAAATAGAACATGAACAGAACAGTTTGATTATAAGAATGCAAAACATCAAACATGCATGTGCATTTGACAATAAGAATGTCAAATAACAAACACGCATGTACCACGCATGTACATTTGACAATAACAATGCAAAACATCAAACACACGGGTACATTTGACAACAAGAATGCAAAATATCAAACACGCATGTACATTCGACAATAACAATGCAAAATATCAAACACGCATGTACATTCGACAATAACAATACAAAATATCAAACACGCATGTACATTTGACAATAAGAATACAAAACATCAAACACGCATGTACATTTGACAATAAGAATGCAAAACATCAAATACGCATGTACATTTGATAATAAGAATGTAAAACAGAGGTTATGAATGTTAAAACTAACAATATAAAAAAACATTCATTTTGAAAATAAGAATATGAAAGCTACAATACAAATTTAAAACAAAACAACTAAAAATAAGAATGCCTGATATTGAACAGAAAAAACATATAAACTTTAGAACGTTTAACCTAAAGGTCTCACTACACAGTTGTGCCCCTTTTTTGTCACGGTAGCGAGAATCTTGCACTAAATAAGTCTATGTAATTGGGTTTGAAATATTTTGAAAATGGTTCTTATTAGTTGTGATGATAAATAAAGCAAAAGCTGGTATAGTATATACTGCCAAACGACACCACTGGTGTTGAAAAGTGACTTTTATAATAGTTTAACTGTCTTTAAGAAAAACAGCCTGGTCAACCTACCAGTTATTGTAAATTTTTATGTGCGGATGCATTCCTGCTTTAAAAATGATACTTTAAAAATTATTCTACACTAAGATGTTTTACGGTGGAAATCCTATTTGATATAGAGCAAAGGACAAACTTTATTTATGTAGAAATGGGTAGTTAGGCCAACATTTTGGTGGCAGTTTCAAAATTCGATATGAAGTACCGACATAGACGATCAAGGTTTTTGGTATACTTTCTAAATATAATATAGAAATGGCGTTTTTCTAACAGTAAATTCGACCCATGGTATTGGTAGATCTAATAGAATATTTTATATCAACATTAACATGCAAAACGGGTAGTTATTTCAAATAGTGTCTGTATAACTTGCAGTGTAGGCTAGCAGAATCGCTATAGTTATATGTTATAGACTTTTTTCTTTTTTTATGAAAAACATACATTTACATAATGTTGTCAGTTCATATAAGTGCATAAAAATTTAAAAATATATAAACATAGCAGCATGAGTTTAAAATACAAAATAAAATGAATGAGTAAATTGTAGGGCGTTTAGCCTTCTCCTCATTTAGTGGATGCCCACACCAAATCAGGACAGTGAAACAGTTGGAAAAGGAAAATTATTTCCCGATCTTCAAAGTAGACAAATTGATTGATTGAATATTTAGCGCCATTATGTCATGAAGGGCTAACAGATGATCAGTTAACATAACCGCTGTTTCCTGGTATCCCGGATGGTTAACAAGTACTCAAGCACACCTATCTCCACGAGCAACTGGTACGTTTCCCACTTGAATCAGCGATGAGAGACGAATGATAATGAGAAGCAATGCCATATATCAAACATCACGGAGACTTGGCCGGGTTAGGATTCGAAATCGTGGCCCCTGGATTGATAGTCAGATGCGCTACTGATGGAGCTAATAGAGTCCGGCCCCAGTAGATAAAACTGATTTCATTTCAATTTAGAATCATTTTTATGTGGAAGTTTTAACAAAACATCGTATAAATTGCAATTACAACGAACCGCAACAAGACAGTCACACCCATAGAGGGGATAAAAAATTAGGCGTGTCGATCCCATGAACATGTTTTCTCGAGAAGTGCACAGAATCCGCCGTTTAGTGCTGAGTCAATATAACTTTGGTCGAGCTTTTTTGTATTATTCTCCAACACAGGTTCCAACAAGAGTAGACAGTTAGGGGATGTTTTCTCGCTTCATCTCCGCTAAGCCTCATGCGAACGTATGTAGTGCTATAACTCACTATAACCTTGTAAAAAATTAACTATCAATGACATTGTGAACGATGGATAAAGGCTAAACGTACTAAATGGCGGATCTACTCATTTAAAAACGGCACACGCCCCCAAAACCACCCCGCACCTAAACTCCCATCTTTAGTGCATACAGTATTTGAAAAATTATTAGTACATACATATTTTAAAATAGTTTGACAAGATAATATCAGGATATGGTAGACGAATCTATCAGTACACAGAGCATCACGTCGGACGGGTATATGTCCAAATAGGACACCATAGTATAGACTCGGTTATCTGGGAGACAATTATTTATTTATTTAATAACTGAGTGTTGTTGTAATTGAATATGAAAGAATATCAAAATTAAGAATATCTTGTTAACAACATAACATATGCAATACTTAAAAATCATCAGACAGTTTATCATGAAACACATATCCCTAAACAATAAGGAAACGCATTACATTTCATGAATTAGTTACAACAAGTAGACACACTCGTATTCTTATATATCAAACGTTTGTGCATAAAGCTAGATTCAATAAAAGAAATGTTATCAAAATATTTGGATTTTTTAAGATTATATAATAAAGAAAATATTATCCGATGTGACATGCCTCTGAATGAGTCACAGAGCGTCAACTTCGAAAAAAACATTAAACTCAAGGCAAATTTTTGTCCGGCATTCCTAAGCGGGAAAACGTGTAACACGTGCAACAAAACGATGCCACGTGATAATTTCTTAAAGCTATATTGTCTTTATATTCCATATACGCGTAAACTTGACTACAGATGGTTTTGGTTTCATCACGTGTCGATAAACTGCATTACATGTTCAGTTTAAACGTTATACGCCGAACGGCAAATACATTTGCTGTCTTGTACCCTAATATTAACGTGTGATGCGGCGTGCCAATTTCAATTTGAATCAGCGACCATAGTGTCCATAAAAACAAGAGCTATTACAGGACGGCGCGCTCGACTTTTTAAAGCTTGTCTCAAAATATATTTTTTCAAAGGGGTTAAACGCCATTTTCAATACATTTCTGGTTATATCTATGGTATGTCCAGAATGAAACTGAGTTGAACCACCGTCCTTCCGCAAGTAACTCGCAACTTTACTCACATCAAGCTTGTTGAACGAGCGGGACTCGAACCTATGATCTTATCAGTGAAAGGTGGTCGTGAGACGTCGCTTTAGACAAATTTAGAAGAGAGCTTTCTGAGACATGTAAATCAAATTTTAAGTTTAAAATAGGAATATGTTTTTCTAAAACAGAGATAGAGGAGACAGTTGTGATGTTTCATTGTTGTAAGACCAGTAAAGTACTTACTTGGATGCAAGCAAATATTTTAAGTATAAAATGCTGCCTAATGTCAAAACAAAAGTATCCAACTTGTCACCTAGATTCTACCTAAAATTACACGAGTTATCCCAATTGATGCAATGATGGTTGTTACTGAGATAATACTAAAAACTTAAACTCAAGAAAAGCATCCAGGTGATCATGATTTTAGACTGTTTCCATGAAAACTGCATATGTTTCATTGATATTGATTATATAATTCATAAATAACCTGTCAAAACCTAGTTAAGTTTTTAAGTATTTAAGTAAAATGTTGGTGAAAGAGAAGCCTGGTTATATAAGGCAAGGACACACCGTCTAGTGATTGAAGCGGAGTTTCCTGATAGAGATAAATATAAAAATGTTTTTTTAAATGTACAACATAATTTCACCACTTTTATGGTCTCGAATTATCTAAATATTGAAGGTGAAAGATATTCTCGAATATTGAAATCCAACGTCCAATAAAATAATATATTATATCAAAAACCAAACTGTGAATTATTTAGAGATCATAGTGGAGGTGTGTAAATGAACATTTCCGACGATTTTATAAACAACAGCATTGTTTTGTGCAATTTAGGTAATTCGTAAATCATTTAAATGGACAGATTTGATAATATCCTGACATTTTCAATTTCGGCAGAATTACAAAGACTACTATTATTAAATCCCCTAAAGTTCATAACCATATGTTGAGATCGGTACATCTTTAGTATAAAAATAATAGTTTCCAAATAATAAGAAAACAAAACTTTTCTTTCAAACTTATATATTATCATCATTTTCATACTCATTAGCTTTGCGTGCACAAAATGGCCATTTTGTGTATCAATTTTATTCGTTAATTCATTCATTCAAACTTTTATATTGATGCTGTGGTTTTATTAATTTGAATTAAAAGCGTTTCTTTTCACTTTGGATGTGTTGAAATTGGCGTAAAACCCCACTCATTCTATTTTTCGTTATTCGCTTTGGTCCATATTAGATCATGAGTAACGGATATTCCCACATACAGGGCTCTCGTTCTGTTATTTTCTCATGATATACCCGATGTTTCGTAACCACCCTTTCTAAATACTTTATTTTGATTTACTTGAGATGTATTTATAATTGCCTAACATTGTCACCTAAGTTTTCCAAAGCATTTGTATAAATTATTGCAAATATAGCATTATCGTTTTTCGAAATACATGTATGTGTTCAATTGGTGCATGTATGATTTTATTCATCAACAATATCGTTAATAAAAATGATAAATAAAGTTATACCGTTTTTAATAATATATCTGAGATATTTATTTTTACATTTCTGTCACTAGGTAGTGTTTGTCAGTATTCGACTAGGTAGTGTCTGTCAGTATTCCACTAGGTTCTGTCTGCCTGTATTCCAATAGGTACTGTCTGCCAGTATTCCACAATTTAGTGTCTGCCAGTATTCCACTAGGTGCTGTCTGCCAGTATTCCACTAGGAAATGTCTGTCAGTATCCCACTTTGTACTGGATGCCAGTATTCCACTAGGTACTGGATGCCAGTATTCCACTAGGTAGTGTCTGTCAGTATTTCACTAGGTAGTGTCTGCCAGTATTCCACTAGGTAGTGTATGCCAGTAATGTAGTGTATTTCAGTATTCCACTAGGTAGTGTATGTCTGCCAGCATTGCACTGGGAACTGTCTGCCAGTATTCCACTAGGTACTGTCTGGCAGTATTTAACTAGTTACTGTCTGCCAGTAATCCACTAGGTAGTGTCTGTCAGTATTCAACTAGATACTGTCTGAAAGTATTCCATTAGGTAGTGTCTGCCAGTATTCCACTTGGTACTGTCTGACAGTATTCCACTAGGTTATGTCTGTCAGTATTCCACTAGATACTGTCTGCAAATATTCCATTAGGTAGTGTCTGCCAGTATTCCACTAGGTACTGTCTGCCAGTATTCCACTTGGTACTGTCTGCCAGTATGACACTATATAGTGTCTGCCAGTATTCACTATGTTGTGTTTGTCAGTATTCCACTTGGTACAGTATGCCAGTATTCTACTAGGTAGTGTTGATAGATACTTTAAAGTTTATTACCCTCCAATAGTTGGAGAGCTGAACATACATACATCCACATCTTTATACAGTCACATTTAAATATAAAACAGAACATAATATATGATATCATTACTCATATAATGTTTAGAACATAAACAGAAATGCATTAAACTTTAATCACTGTATAAACAGGAAATCTATTGATTGGATCAAAAACGAAATATCTAAACTTAGAATGCATGTGCCTTAGGAGAGCCCGTGATATGGATAGAAACAGTATATAATTCAGACGGGATGCCTCATTGCTAATTGCCTCTAAATGCGTCCATCATATTAAAACATTGATCACACTCTACCACTTAATTGTCGTTCTAGCATGTTAAAAAATCAATAAATATCATATCTATTATGATTTTCTGTTGTTTAAATCCAGATTGTACTACGGTGATGAAATATGGTTAATATCGGGGTTTGTGCACGTAATAGTGAGGGGAATGTGTAAAAATAAGTAACTGTTGCTCAATTTTACAAAAAAGTAACATATTCTATGTAAAACGATCTTTATTTTTCCCCATGCCTAAAGGGTTGTCATTTAGCAACACCCAATCTCCGCCGTATCCGCCACTGCATGTCATAAACTTTAAATAAATAAATAAATAGCCACGCTAACCGACCGAATGCATGTTCGCGTTTACCTGCACCCGTCACGCGTACCAGTATAGTACGATTAAGTGTCTCATACGTAAAATATACGACCAGTCATGTTATATTAATATGAGCCAAGGCATTGCCTCTCTTGGGGTCGAACTTCAATATCATAAGTATAGTAGGCAAACAAATACTTAATAAACGTTATAGTATTAGATGTTTACGATAATGTTGCAGTTGTTATATCTAATATGTATGCTGTTTATAATAAATATATATCACTTATTAAATGGTTACTTTATTATACAAATATTTTTTAAACCACCATTGCTTCTAGCATAATCGACTCAACTGCTGGCAACATTATCCTGAACATTTAAAAAACAATCGCACAAAAAAGTTCTTACCTACTAATAAGTAAATCAATGTCATTGGATGGAATTGAATAGGGTTTATAGAACGTTTAAGGTCTTAAAGGACTGAAATGAATGAAGATTTTTATTTCAAGGTTTCATTTACAATAAAAAATACTAGACCCTAAAAAATCTTCACACCTGCTGGAAAATCCATATGCTTGGTGTTTCTATTATGTTTTTACAACATGCCAGGATAATGTTATGGTACCATTCTGTAACCCTTGATAGTTTCCCCCATACCATAAAGCTCCCTAAGACACACCTAACAATCAGACAGCCTCCACAGTCCACTGTGGAGCCAATTTATAATAATCTAAACTCTAAATTGAATTTAAATCATTTCAATTTAAAACAAAAATGGTTAACAATGTGTAGCCTCAATATATGGTATAATTAAAACCAGTGCATACTTTAAATTTTGTATTTCAAAGGAAGGCTCCACATAATACTTTGTTTATTTACTTTTAATGTTAAACTTCAGAAAAAAAGTATATTGAGATAATTTAAAAATGCTGTTAAGTGTGTTTCGTCCTATTTAAAAAAATGGCCCATACAATATTTCTAAGACTCATCAGTTAGGAGAACACTATGAACTGGAGTCAACAAACAATTATCACTAACATTAAAGGGATTATATTGGCAAACTATAGATTAAGCTGCAAATGGAGAAATTCTCTATATGTTATGCACATAAAATAGTGTGTGTATACTGATTCAATGCCATATTTACCCTAAAAATGATTTAATTAACACTAAACAAAATATCAACAAAATTGTCAATTTTTACATTTATCTCCGTTAACATTCCAAACATATCTTCTCATTTCCGATAATATCCGTGCTCATGCACGCACCTGATCAGGCATAAACTATGCATCTGTACACAAATATTTACACCGCCGTGGTTTACAATGGCTGATCGGAATACCTAAGGCATTTTATTCAAAATAGAAAGACAAACAAATCAAAATGAAATGTTGTAGCTTCTAAAAACCAACGCATATAATAGATTAGCAATATACAAGTATATACCTTGCATTCATAAATGTTTAAGTTTTAGGTATATTAATGTTTATTAATTACACCATATTGAGAGTTAAATGCCAATATACTCCCTTTAAAACAAAACAGTAACAAAACAATACAGTTAAATATTTTAAAGAACAGTATTTATACAAACCTTTAGGTGTGAGGTTGATTTATTTTTACATTTTTTTGCAAAACCATAATACGATTTATCAATTATTATTGATGAAAATGAATTTAATCACTTGTGTGGACATATAATTCAAATATGCTACTTTATGATAGTTTATTTCAAAGTTGCAACTAATTTGACTTGAACTGAGTCTAAATTCCAGGTCTTTAATAGTCAAATGTTGTACCAAATAACCTCCATCAACAAACTACATACATAAATAGTATCACACTGAAGTTACATATCATATACTTCTCAATGGTATTGGTGAAAATAATTATTATATATTTAATTTTAATTGACATTGTTATTCTGTAAATTAAAACAAAACAAACTCACCGAAACCTTTCGGTAACTTGAAAATACTACATTGCTGTATGGTCTGTTGCTTTCATGCTACACTGAAATAGTTAATAATAAGATGTTAGGGATGGTAATTTTAAACATTTTATTGGAATGAAAGAAAACAATTTTAATTTCTGTTTCTTACTATTTCATTTCGTATGTTAATATATTTAAACAACAAACATAAGATGTACGCTTTTTCTGGTTCTGACCAAGAAGTCATTTTAAGGTGACAAACCTAGATTTTTGCCATATCCAACTGATTTGCACAAACCTTACAAAAGTCAATGACAGGATGCTACAGTTGAAGATTTAATAAAATGTTTAAAGCTGAATCTTGAAGATGATTACATGTTAATAGACATAGTGGTCTAAGTTTTAACTGTGTGAAACCCATTTGAATATTTCTTTAACAATTAAAGTTCATCAAAAGGACAGTTTGGGTTATAAATTTTATTTACGTATTTTGATATATTGCTAACTGACAGGCAGAGGACAAACCATCATATAAGCTGATCTGGCTTTTGACCAGTACAGCTTTAAATGCTTACTTATCTAACATAAACATGTGCGATAAGATTGTAAAATGACAATTATGCGCAAAATAACTTCAAGATTAAAACACAAACTTGTAGCTTAAATTTCAAAAAGTGACACATTGACCACCCGAAAAGGAATTTATATACAAATTGCATAGTAATAAAGAAATAATGATCCAAAAAAGATTCAAACCCGTTTCATTAGAAGGTAAAACTTGAAAGAACCATAAAAGTTTATCGAAAATAATTATAATCAATGATTCTAATTTCATAAGGTTACTTTTTAAATATTCATGTTGGTAAACTAACAGATTTTGCACATGTGCACTTACTAGGAAGCGTTGACTGGATACCAAACAAGTAGTTATTCCAAGCAAATTTGTTTCTATGTTAAAAATGTAAAAAAAATATAGCACATAAGGTGGTGTATACATAATAATGTTCTTGGTTAAATATTGTCAAAGTGTCACTTTAAAGTTATAAATATTAAATATACATGTACCGATTTAACGAAAAATCACAATATTGAAAAAGAGAATGAACTAATTTGACAACATATGTAAGTCTAAATTGCATGCATAATGAAATAAAATATCAAATAATATTTCAAAATTGCAATTTCAATTCATGCTCCTGGTTAATTACCTTTTTATTCACACAGCAAATGCTCTGCTAACACCTCTTCCCTAACTTATTAATTAGTTTCAAAATGAAGTATTATGTGCGACTTAAAATGTACTACACTTCTAATTATTTGGTATTCGGTTTTGGCATATTCTTTAAGTTATCAAAGATATATAATGCATTTGTTTTAAAACTGTTTAATTTTATATAAAAAAGTGAAGATTTGATAATGCATTATTAACAGTTTACAAAAGTCAAAACAACAGTATTAAATTAGTGTTTTTAACCCAAAGCAAAAGAGTATGTAAATGCTAGGTTAGCGACTCGCACCACAAACCATGACAAATACAGATATTTAAAAAAAGGTTGAAGATTATGTCCGTAAATGTAAGGTTAGCGACTCGCGCCACACATCATGACAAATACAAATATTTAAACAATGGTTGTTGTTTATGTCCGTAAATGTTAGGTTAGCGACTCGCGCCACACACCATGACAAATACAGATATTTAAACAATGGTTGTTGTTTATGTCCGTATATGTTAGGTTAGCGACTTTCGCGCCACACACACAAAATTTAAAATTACCGACTAAACATGTTTCTATAAATACTGAAAGTTCTATCTGTTTAATGAACTTGAACTATATTTAATCTCTACAATTTTACAGAATTAAAATTTATCTACGTTTACAAATATAAAGTCAGAATAATAAATATAACCAGGAAAAAAGCACTGAAAATAGTTTAAAGATTATAGAACGAATGAGTCAATGAATGGAGTTTTATGGTGTACCAACACATTTTACAGGTTATTCGACGCCAACAGGAAAATTCCAGGTTCACTCTATATATACATAAACAACAAATTAACATACAGATTTTAAAAATTATATCTACAAATGATTGTGCAGAATGAACTTAGAATTATGATACCTACAGAACTGCAGAGTTTCAGCACATTCTATTGTACTACTCAAATTGTCGCTTCTTACAACATGCACGAGCCACAGTTATCCTGTTCTTGCCATCACTCAATTGGCTCCCTGGATAGTAATTTAACCACAATAATGAACATGACAAAAATGATAATTTGAACAGGACACCCATTCGGAGGATTCCTACCCCTCTGCAGAGATTAACAGTGATTCTATTCTTACCCGGAACCACACAGGTTTAAAGATAGTAGAGATGTAGTTTTGAAGATTATACTGTTATCAAACATCTTGAAATAAATAGTGAATTAAGTCAAAAGAGATAGTTTAAAAATATTTCTAATATAGTTTCATCGGCAAATATTTTTTGTTTAATAGTTATATTAATGATTTATCTGTTCAGTGTATTATGGTCGTGAATCATTTAATAATAATTAAAATAATCAATAATGGTTTATTATGCTGTTTATGCGAAATGTTAATCAAACTGATACTTCTTAAAATTAAGCCTAAACTTTTATTTCTTTAACACAAGTAATTGAAATAATACACATTTTTCCATTATATATAAATTAGGTCACGTATGAGACATATATATTAAATTGATTTGTTATTGAAAATATCATACATTAATAATAATTAAATGAAAAGTATACCCTGATTAAGATATATTAGAAAGATGTTTTAAAATCTCTATTTTGACTTAATTCATTATTTATTTCAGGATATATCGCAACAATATTACCTGAAAAGTTACAGCTCTGTTATATTTAAGGACTGAAGATATTTGGTAGTGTTGACGACGAAGAAAAGTGAAAGCAATATATGAACTGTGCATTGCTTATAGGGTACATTATATAGAGAGATCCTGTGGTATAGATTCAATCAGGAGTATATACCAACGGGTTCTCAATGTCTCACACGGGTGTACACCATCATACAAATCCTTATATACAAATCACATACATATTTTGTATTGTGCATTGTTGTACCACGTCTTTTGATGGAGGTTTTCATCAAATCCCTATCCCAATGCACAGTCCTTCAGTTTGATTTGTTGTTAATGTCATTGATATGCATACTGATCTTTAGAATGTTATTTTCTAAAGTCATCTGCTGAATTTTCAACTCCAAGGTACTGGTAGTTGGCACCGTTAACAAATTTCTAGTTTGCCTAGATATATTGTACTAAGACAATGACACAGAAGGTATGGTCACAAACTTGCTAGGAATACCAATCTCTTTTACCAAGGCTTTGATGTCATCAAAAGCATGGCAGAGAGCAGGCACTCTATTGACAGGCTGGTTATTAACTAACTCAGTGCCATTTTCTGTTGTTTTTTTCCTGGTCAAATTACAAATTTAAGCTGCAACAACAACCATGGAAAATTAGATAAATTAGTTTGTATTAAAACCTGATGTGTCCGATTAGTGTCAGAGCCGGGCAAAGCCTTAACAACAATGCATCTGGTGCAATGGATATTTTATGATACCGTTGCAGCCAGTTTCCTCTCGAGTCAGTTACCACCAACTGTTGTTTAGTATTCATCTTAAATATAGTTTTAAAGTTATATAATAATTATATTTTATTTACTTCCAATAAGTAGAGCACAAAATGAATGACGGATAATAAATAACAAAATATTAACACGTTTTCGTGGTGATGGTAAATGTTTCTGTCTTAAATAAACAAAATATATAGTTTTACTACAATTCAGCTACAGAAATGCCGGCTGAAAAGTATAGCCATTCCTACTTCATTATTTTTATTAAAGTAACAATGTTAATACAAAGTATATAATTTAATAGCTACATTATACAGGTAGTAGTATTTGTTTGATGAATGGCTGGATCTGATAATAAAATAATGTAACAACCTAAAAATGGACAAAATTAAATAATTGCGAATTAGGCCAAATGTTAAGGACTTAAAAATATCTCAAAATAGTAAACAGTTATCATTGTTATAGTGTCAAAACTTATGTACGGTAGTTTGCGTTGTTCCTTTCAAATTTGTTTACATATAAAATTATCAAATATCTGTACATATATACTATGAAATACCAGCTTTCGATTTAGTTGAGATGTTTTTTAAAAGCCATGCAGAAACTCGTTAAAACGGTGAAAATCGTCAGAAAAAATTGAATTAAAGACGTTATTGTCAAGTACTACAGAAACACGATAAAAATACATCATGTGGGACAGTAATGAAAGACGGGAGTGTCACGTACTACAAAAACTTGATAAAAATACATCATGTGGGCTAGTAATGAAAGACGAAAGAGACAAGTACTACAGAAACTCAATAGAAATATATCATGTGGTACAGTGATGAAAGGCGGAATGTCAAGTACAACAGAAACTTGATAAAAATATATCATGCGGTACAGTAATGAAAGATGTGAGTCAAGTACTACAGAAGCTCGATAGAAATGTATCACGTGGTACAGTAACAAAAGATGTGAGTCAAGTACTACAACAGCTTGATAAAATATAGCATGTGGGACAGTAATGAAAGACATGAGTGTCAAAAACTACAGAAACACGATAAAAATACATCATGTTGGACAGTAATGAAAGACGTTAGTGTCAAGTACTACAGAAACACGATAGAAATATATCATGTGGGACAGTAATGAAAGACGGGAGTGTCAAGTACAACAGAAACTCGATAGAAATAAATCATGTGGTACAGTAATGAAAGACGAGAGTGTCAAGTACTACAGAAACTTGATAAAAATATATCATGCGGTACAGTAATGAAAGACGAGAGTGTCAAGTACTACAGACGCTCGATTAAAATCGTGTAGGACAGTAGTGAAGGATGTGGGTGTCAAGCACTACAGAAACTTGATAAAAATAAATTGTGGGATGGTAGTTAGTAACTTGAGTGCCAAGACTCTTATTACACTAACAGAAGCTATCAGTTACTTGCAGAAACGGGTTGTGTGCTTCAGCACTGGTTAAAGACCGGAAAGTGTGTTTAGGCTAAAAATGATCAACTGTTAGCCCTAAATGGCATAAAAACGACGTTAAAAATACTAAACAACTCCACCTGCTATAGCTGTAACTTAACACATAATAGGTTTAAGCACATGAATATAAATGGTAGAACTTTATTTTTCATTATATCTTCCAAGTATTGTGGTAATTATTATGTGGTATTATTAAACTGTACTTCGGTCTGTTTACATAAATGAGAAAGACGTTTGATCTCTTTAAGTCGTGCAGCTGTGGTACTTGTGATCCCTGTATGGCATATTCTGTCAGCATTCAGCAAAATCGACTGGTTCTAAGCAAAATCTGGTAATATGGTACTGTTTTCAGTTGATTCAGCCCTTGAGAGGGCAACAAAAGAAGCACCTGGATTTTGAGATTCAAAAGCCCTTGTCCCAGGATTAATGACAATATATCTGTTGGTCTCGCCCTCACTTCTTGTCATACCTTGACATTTATGTATAGTTGTGGCCCAACCAAGACGTAATGGAATTTGCTGACGCTTGCAGAAATGGCAACGACACTCTATACGGTGTTCTACTAGTACAATTGGTACATTTTTTGGATTTGATTCAGAAAATGGAGGACCACTGTAGCTTTGAAATTCCTCCATAACAATATCAGAAAAATGAACAGGAGGTATTCTACCAGTCAAGTAAATAATAGTACATACAGTTCCCGAATCACCATTAAAAAGAACATTTTTGACTAAAAGATTGACAGTTAACATAACTTCGGCATTTTTACATAAATATACCCTGCTATTTTATCACTTGTAACAGAAGATGCATGCCCACCTTTCGAAACAGATTTAATTTCAGCAACTGGAACAAACTTACTTAAAGAGAGAAGTTATGTTTGTTATGTTCCCAAACTTGTCGATGTGTTGGAAATATAAAAAGTCCCCTTGCATCCATGTCTTGAAGAGAACTACCATCAAGTGATTTCAGACTGTCCCACTGAAACTTTTGTAACCAAGTAGCTTGAGCATCTGTAGTGTTGTATTCTCTAAGAGAAAGAAGAACCTCTTTAAGCATAGTTTCGTCATTATTTTGACGAACAATGGTACGAAGTGAAACACAAGTTAAAAACTCTTGCCAAACCATTACATCATGGAGTGCTGCAGGTGATGTACTTCTACAATTATACACTGGTGAATCTAGAACAGGTGGCAACTGAACACTAATGTGGTTACACATATTAACGTTCATCAACTTAAATGACTTTTAAGGAGTGTAAATTTGTTGGTTACTTTTTTAGAAAGCTGTGTAGTGTTACACCTCCAATAATATTGGCACTGTTGCCTGTTGGACAAATAATTTGGACAGACTTGTTGGACTGAAATTGAAGTTTAACTGGCTTCTCAATGCATTTAATTAAAAAATATCTACCTGATCCAGCAGTACCTGAGAATACAAGACGCAATGGTTTATGCAAAGGAGAATTAATTTCATAATTTTGAAGGGTGTCAATAACTATGCTAAATGCAAAGCGCTGGTCTAGGTTCATCTGATGTATATTAATATCAGGTACATTTAACATATCATGACCATCATCAATCTCTGTGTTTTGCAAAATCTCCACATTTTTTTTACCAAGGTTGTTTGGGTAAATACGAGATGTGAGTGTCCAATCAAAAGCATCACCATCATCATCAAAAACAAAGTCTTCAACAACAGGATCATAATTTGGATTTGGTTTAACAATAGCAATCCACTCTAATTGTTGTGATGATATATCATTATTATGATATGATAGTTCATCATCATCTGGTTTAGTATGCTTTTGCTTTGAACGCTCTACATCAGCTTTGACAAATGTTGGGCACTCATTACTGGTGAGAAATGCTTGCGTTGCTTCTACCAAAGACAACGAATCTGGCTTTTTGTCAGACATTTTGCGCCAATTGGGCCAATGAATGAGTATTAGGTTGATTATCATCATTTTTGCCTGCAGGATGCTCAGCTGTAAGGCAAAAATAGTGCTGTGCCCATTGAAATAAAGTTTGAGCACACTGTGCCTCGGACAAACCAGCCTTAATACATACATGCATTTAATTATGGGGCTCTTTGGTTTGCCTCCAGTACAGACCATGCCAATGAACCATACCCTAGATTTTGCAAACTCTTGTCTATACCAGTAAGAATCTACACCAAAGGCAGGACCCATAACTTTTTTAAAGTAAGATTTGGTACGCAGATCAAAGTTCTTTGCAACAATATGCATATTGTTGTAGAGCTTCAAATAATTCTGTATTATTTTCAAAATAATCAACTTGGCCAGTTGTTTCTGAAATATAATTATGAAGTAAGAGCCTTAATGGCGTGAAATAAACTCTGCACAACTACCAGTTGTAAAAAAAGATTATTTTAAATTGTATAAGAGAGTGAAGTTCTTTAGATCTGCGTGCCTTAATATTGGCTTGTGCCACGTAGACTGTCACTAAAATACATGTTTTTTAATGCAATGGAATTATCACAAAAAACTTTTCTCTTAATTCTGCAACAGTCATATGGGGGTCCCCAATCTTTTGTTGAACAATGAAAGAACCTTTTTCTAAGGCCTGTTTACGAATAATTATATTGTGAACAACAAATTTAAAAATTTTATGTGGACGATACCACAAAAGATGTTCAGCCCTATCTACAAGAGATTGACACGTTCTAGATCTATAAATATGGTAATCACCAGTTTCATATGTAAAAAGACATGAAAAAGCTTATGTAAAAAGAATACCGAGTTTATACAGGTAGGTTACCTCTTGTAGGCCATGGTATAGTTATTACTCCACACTTATTATCAGTGACTTGACAATGTGTATCACCAATTACATCTTTAACAACTGTTTCAATTTGTTCTCTAATATTAACAGACTGATCTGGGAATAAAACACTAGAATTTTTATTGCTATTATCAATTAAAATTCATTTCCGTTTGTTGAGGAGGTGGTGTAACATTTAATTTTGACCCGAATCACATTTCAACATTAAATTCTGATCAAAACAGTCGTTGAAAACTGATCAGTGTTAATTTTTTATCAGACATGGGGTCCTTTTTTAACGGTTTGTTAAATATAAGCAAAACATCGCATGACTGATATCGCATGTTGCAACAATTAAACATAAGCCATAGTAAGCTCTTCAATCGACATTAAATGTACAACATCCATCTACATGTATTATCTATTTATATATACAAAATGTCAGATACTGTTTTTATTTCAATTAATAAAATTTCCTTTTAAAAGGAACGGCTTGCCTTTTTGAGTAACTAATACGTATTTTGCTAGTAAACGATACTTTAATTTGTGTAAACGCACTTGGAGAGGGGAAACCTGGTGGTAGTGTGTGGGAAGGGTGTCCCTCTCCCGCTGGGAGCGGTACTACTACTCTACTTCTGCTTTTGGGATACGGGGAACAGCTCCGAAACTTTCATGTTTGATATCTTAATCACTAACTGCTGAGTTCTACTCTTTTCTTAGAAAATATGGTTGTTATCTATATGAAAATGTTGTTTTTTTAACTTTTAAGCATGATTATTTAAACACGCACGCACGTACGCACGCACGCACGCACGCACCCATTTACTTAAAAGCGAATCTCCAACGAGTATCAAACCCAGTACATCGCGAGTCAAGACATAAAGGATCAAATCATGCCTTCTAGTTAGTTTTACGGGGGAGGGGTATTATTATTACTTACACCAATATTTTTTAACTTTAAAACGCTACTATTACGGAAACGCAAGAAACGTAAGACTAAATATAAGATGTATTAAAAAGGGAATTTTAATCGAGTTTCACTCCGATTACTACGACCTCAGACGTAGAGGAAAGTGTCCCCCAACACTCCTGCAAATTTGGGTAGGTGATGTGTGTATGCCTCTTGCCTAGCTTGGTCAAAGTAAACATGCAGGTCTAGACGGGGGCTCTGATGTACTCTGTCACACTCGGTGCATTATTAGGGACTTTGCGTGTAATTTTCTATGTAAAACATATATCAAATACTTTTATTTTTCTCGGAAAAGTGCAGGCCTTGGCTTGCAGTGCTTTCGTGTAGCTACGCCGGTGTGAATATGTGTTTTTGTGTATGTTTTTTTTTTTTTTTTTTTTTTTTTTTTTTTTTTTTGGGGGGGGGGGTGTTTGGGGGATGCGTTATGTACATTGTGCCGTGTACAGTGTTTTATGTATCTTGCAGCTACAACGTTAATGATAAGCGCTACAATATTGCAGGAACAAAACAAATTGCAATTAATCAAATGAATCCTAATGTTTTTCAACCTTCTTTGTGACGAGGTAGACTGGTTGTAATCCCAATTTATTAAATTACACCAAACTTTGCAGTTATTATCTGTCCTTTGATAACTTACTCAGTATATTGCCAGCTACAGTATATAAGTATATACACTTAAAACAATATATTCATTAACGTAAATTGATTTACCAAAAAATGCCTGTATCTGACAACTCCTTATAACCGGAATCTTTTTAACCTTTATATAGAAGGGCAAATGTCGAGGATTTGACTTTGTTGACTCTGCTGTCTTTGTTTGTAATAAACAAAAATGAGCATCTGAAGTAACAGAAAGATATATGTATATATTAAACCAACTCTATCAACAACTTGTATCATTTTATCAAAGCTATGTTTTCCCCTGGCGAATTAAAAAAAAACTACAAATACGTACATATAAGTTCAACATGACGAGACGAAAATGTGACGTTCGCAATACAGAGAAAACTATCAATAGGTCGAAGTTCAAGTTCACATTTACAAGTTGATTGAGTGTGATGTGATGGCGGTCAGGTATACTAACAGTTTTCTAGGAATTCTGTACCAGTAGTAATCAATCTTTGCAAGTAATTAACAACTTTCCCACTTGAAACAAAGGCGAAAGACATTTTGTCACAAAGAATGGCCCATCCGGAATCGAACCGGGAACCTCTGATTTGACAAGCATGTTCGCTAACATTGCGCTACCCGGGCGGGTTCACATTCACAGTTAGAGTTACAAATCATAAATAGGTATAATGCTATTTCATTCCCCCCCCCCCCCCCCCCCCCGACTGTATAACTGTGGAATTGTTTGGACTTCGCAGACAATTGTATAAACGTTGGTTTAATTTTAACTCTTGCTTATCTTTATTCTAGTAGGTCTTAAAATAACTTATATTTATATTAGTGTTTTTAACCTTTGGTTAAAGATAACCCAGGATTTATTAAAATATAATCAGCGTTTATACAAGTTGTTCTTTCAACCTTTAATGTTTGTGGGATTGTTGGTTTTTAGGCCATAGAAAAAAGTTTAAATTCTCTTTCCCATCCACGGGTATACCGCGCACATTTGGCGGTAATCGGTCATTCAGCGTTGGTAGCGCGACAAGTACAGGTGGATTTTAAAATAAAGTATGGACATTGAAAATGTTGGAATCAAAAGACACTTCTTCTTCATAATCATACAATTATGATTATTTGTAAAATATTTTTAATGGACGATATTGACATTGTAGGGATATTTGCATCATATTGAATGATAAATATATGTATGTACATGTATGATATAAGCTGGTTGCACCCTCGAGCGCTACTAACAATTAAACATATTTAATTGAGACTGTGTTGTTTTTGTTCTGTCTATGGAGACAGTAGAAGTAGAAAGGAAGCCAATGTCACCTATAAATAAGAAAAGGTGCCCGTCTGTCCTTAGTTACTTTCTTCAGAAAATCTAGATGGGAATCTAAACTTTTTGTAATATGGCATTACATCTGCAGTGCCCCATGTAGATTTTAAGGGTTAAATATCTAGTTTGTGGTGATCTTGACTTTAAACAAGAGGGTCATGTTGACCAATGGTCGCTTATTAATAATTGATTATATAATGACGCATGGATGTTATGATCGGTTGCTATGATTACAAATGGTTGCTATAGCAGTTAGTGATAATAACAAAAAAACAAAACAAATTCCTTTTCAAGTTGACATTGACAATATCCATGCAAACCATTTAATATAATCATATAGTTTAATCTTATATCTTTAACTTAAAATTGTTAAAGTTCTTACAACTTAGGCAAATCATGCTTGAAGTAGTCCTGGTAAGAACCAGTATTAAGCATATGCGGAAAAATGTCTTGCTTAAGGACACCACACAAACCCGTGGTAGAGGGTCGAACCCGCGACCCTCTGATCGTGGATTCGATGCTCTACTATTGGACCACGAGCGCCACACTGTTTGTTAGTGGTTAAATATATTTTACTTTTATTTATAATATAGAAATTCAGTTGGGCCACAAGGTCTTCCATCATTAATTTCGGCCTTCTTCGTGGGCAAGATGAGGGTTAAATATGAAAAATATACAAATGCAGAAAATCGGGATACTTGTTGGCAAAATCCCCATCCGATGTACGGGACATATCTGGGTGACTATGTTTGATGACACGAGGGCGTTAGTGAAGTTTCAAATCAATCGCATGTGAGGTTACTGAGATATGCACGGAAAACTTTAACCGGTCGAATAATGGCCATAACTTGCATTAAATTCAACCAAGAGTAAAATAACTTGATTCTTTGATAATCCTGAAGACTTGGTGAAGTTTTAATCAATCGAATAGGTGGTTACTGAGATATTTGCATGATCTTAATTTGTGAAACAACAACCACACTAACGAAAGGCAATTCAAACAAACACTATTCCGATACAACACTTGTTATCACCAATGAAACAACGCATATATAGCATACCGGTCATTTATATATAATATATATATATCGTATACCAATATTTTCCGGTTATAATTGACACTTTACATCCACGAGAACATCCAAATTGAAAATAGCAGTTTTCAATGTTGAATGTGGTCCGGCCGACTATTTGGTCAGTTTCCAACTGTTGGTGATCAGATTTTAACGAGGGTCAATTTTTCACGTGAGGGTGGGTCATTAAATTACGGTCGGGGCCAGTTTTCAATGTTAAAAATGGATCACTCATCCGTTGAAAATTGACCCATGGGGTCATTTACAAAAGGAGTCAAAATTTAATGTTACACCGGCCCTCTATCATTTTTAGGTAGAGCATTGTCATATTATGCAACGGGGAAAAGATCCAATTCACAATTTTCTGGTAATTACAGTAGTCTTTCTTTGGAAATAAAAATATCAAGATAAGCCGGATTATGTGATTTTAACCACTTTAAAGTAGTTTCAACCCCTGAACGGGACACTTTTAATTCTTTTGAAGTGTCACTTTTACCTATTTTTCTTACTTTGATTCAATCAATTTCATTTGGAAGACGGGAAAAAATTTTTGCTGGCTCATTAACTTCTTGAGGAAAAGTAACACAATGGCCACTGGATGCTATCCCGCCATGCTTAAGCATATGCACGTTCACACATGGGGATGTACGTGAAATTAATTGCTGTTCAATAATTGTTAAATGTTTTAGTTCATCTGGCAAAACATCGGAATTCCTTAAAATTTTCATCTGAAAACATATGTACTTTATCTTTTTCAGATGCATAGCGTTTACAAATATTTTTTTTGTTTAATTCAATGTCTTTTCGACATTCATTACATAATCTACATATTTCTAACTTATATGCCATTTGCTCCAGTTCAAAAGAACGTATTCATTCATTACAAAATTACTATTTCCTTTGGGTGGAGGGGCATCTGGTATTTTATTATGTGACAATCCAACCATATTTTCAATCATTTTATCTTTCTAAACGCTCTTTCTCTCCGATTGTGCGACTCTTTTGGTGTCTCGGTCGTCATTTTTTCTTTTTTTACGGGTATATGACCCATTTTCAGTGTCAATTTTAATTGGAGCAGCAAAATAAAGGGGACATGAATTATTTGCATCTTCATAAGCTGCTGGTCTTTTGTTTGTTTGGTAAAAATAATTGTGATCCGTGCATTTGAACGTATAATTTTCAGACACTGATGGACCATTGGCTGTAAAATTTTATGCTGAAGGGCAATCTTGTTCGAGAGGCATTATCTGTTCAAAAACAAACGGTATATATTTCTGTTGTTTTGCCACAAAGTGGTCCCTTTCAAGCAACAATTTAATATGTTGTTGGGCAGAATGTTCAGTGTATGATGTAAACACAAATGTAGCATTATTATGCCTATCATTTCCGCTCAACCAAACATTAAACGTACAGTCAAGCAGCAAGCATTGATATTTTGCGAGCCATTTAACGGACAAAAATGATACAATAATACACAATATATATCTTTACACACGTATATACCTTTGATAACACTTGAAATGTACAGATGTAAACAGCGGTATAAACAGCATTCAGAGAACGCGCAAAATGTAAACAACAATCGGAATACTTTCCATTTTACCGGGCGCATTTTACCCGCAATAGTTTTGACAGAAACATTGCGAAATATATTTACTGCATCGCAAGCGTTTTGTCGTCTTCTTGACCATTTTAATTATCAACTAAAACCAAGAATTTTAGTTGTCAAAAAAGTTAAATTATTTTAAATATAATTACTACAATAATTCTTTTGAGACAAAATAGTTTAGCTTCATTTTATTTGGAATAATAATTTGGTTAGGTCGCATGAGCGAATGAACCCTATATAAGGGCCAGTTAAGAAACTGACTCTGGGCGCTGCCATATTAAAAGTAATGATCACGTGTTTACAACACGGCATTCGCCACATGGAATCGCCATTGTTTTTCCTAAACAGTGCATCATGAGAATGTAGTTAATATTAGAAGCTGGTCATGTTCCGACCTCTTTCCGGCTCAAAGAAAAATTCAAATGCGATGTATGTTAAAATCGATTGTGACGTTTTAATGCACTAATTGAGATCACTACGAATTGTTCTTTAAATGAGTTTTAAAACTTATATTTTTCGACAATTTATCGCCGTTTCTGACAGATTCCTACAGAGATAATGTAAATAATTTTCAAATAACGATGTATTTACTCAATAATTATAATATGCTGAACCCATAACAATGGAAATAATAACAAAATTTAACAGCTACAGTTGTTTTTTTTACTCGATACAACAGAAATATATAGCTCACTGGTGTAACATATTTTCAGCACGTCGTCAGAATCAGATATATCGCCGAACATGCACAAGTTTTGGAAAAACAGTAATTTTTAACTGTTGTTTTTAAAAATAATATATCCACAAATTAATTTAAAATATTGATACGAATTATTTTAAAATATATTATGATCATAGTAGTCAATTGTATAGAGCATAGCAGTAAGAACGTTAGACAATATATATGGTAAGTTTCTTCTTTAATATGCAAATGGCAATACTTATTGATTGAGAACAGTACGTTTAAACGTCAAAGTTACTATCAAGCACACCTTCAACCGGAAATTCGCTGTGTCAGCCGGAACCTTGTCGGGATTTGACATCACCAGTGTATTTAGTACACTGTACAAGGAACCAAACTTACACATTCACTCACTTTAATTGCCACATCGTTATCAGACCTAACCAGTGGATGCTTTTTAAAAGCAGCCAACTTGCTTTAAAACACATCACTTCTTGAGCGAATTATTGACGTCGCTCGAGTGACACCGCAACGGGTTCGTAACCGAACTCGCCCTAATACTTTTTATTTTGTCTATTGCGTATTTGACCGTATATCACACGCGAGAGGGATTTTGCTGTGGAATTTAGTGATAGTGTTATTAATTCGACGTTGGTAAATTAGCAGTAAGGCGTTAACATTGTGTAATGAAATTTTGTGATATTTTTACCAAGAATTATCCACAGCTCACACAATTCCAAAGCGTTTAAGGTACCTTAAATCTATCTAACAGAATAGTAGTGCCTTTGATAAATAATTTCAGGCATCGTAGTAATCGCTACTGTATCGATTAGAATTATCAACATCTTCAGTAGCATCATCATCATTAACATCGCGTTTGGTTCGCCACAGATTTATGGTGACCAAGTTGTTATATAAAAATATGAATATTGGTTAATAGTTCACATACGATAATTCTTAAAAATCTTACAAAATACGGCAATTTTACTAAAAATGCAAAGATGCAACATAACTTTATCGGGCTTGTCTAAAATGATTTAAACAAAAAGAGAAAAAGATGGACATGCTGAAATGTACCTAAAAGATGTTTATATTCAATTCTTAAATAAGCAAGCAGTCAAATTTAGTGGAACTATCAAAGAGTTATTGTATGCGAATAGTTCATATATTAATGGTCATTAAAATTTTTGAATATATATATATATAGTCAGCAAAGAAAAACCTTTACACTTTTAAATAAAAACTTTATTTTTACATGTCCGATTTACCCATGCTAGAGTCCACCAGGTAGATAAATTATCAACCAAACTAATGAAAACACATAATTTTGTTTTACAACGACGCGTCACAAATTTCAGTCATTTAAAAAAATACAAATTTTAGTTTTAGTTAAATTATATAACTCGCGCCTTTTAAAACGTAAGTATGGTATCAAATTATTTACTTCTTAACATGTTTAAATGGCATTTCAACATTATCATAACTTTAATGAAATACAAATTTAACAAATACGGTCGACATAAACCAATAAAGAATGACAGATAACTCGTTTTTAAAGGCGTTAAGTATATATATTTGATTATGCCCCTTTGCTTATGTCCAAAAGTATCGCCAATTTACGGCTACAGTACTACACTTCAAATGTTTAATACCGATTTGTATCACAAAATGACACATTCATATCAATATCGATGCAGTGTTTCTAACAGATAAGGAACCAATTTGTGGAGAGTTTGGTACGTATTTTGGCCGAGCATAGCATCTTAGAAGTTTTCACATCTAAATTAGTTAAGATGAAGTGCTATTTGTGCATAGAAAATACACTGTTTTAAACACATTATATAATGGAAACGCTCACAAAATATATTAAGGATCATGCACTATATCAATACTGTACTATCATATTAACTGTTCTATGGACAAGTTTATAAAGGCAATTTACCTAATTAACAGTGTTCTGAGCCATGCCAAGTTTTAGAATTTTATCAAATTAACTTTTTTTGAAATAGAAAATTTACGAAGTTTTCAACTAAATGTTTTAAAATGGAATAATTATAGTCGATAAGCAATTGAAAATATGCCGATGTGAGATCTAAGATTTAGATTGAAACAGCATCTCCGAATTTTACATACAAAATGCAGATAGAATTTTTTGAGATATTGAAAATCAGAGTGTCCAGGTTTTTTTTTATAATTAAAATTGGGTGTTGAAAGAAGGCAACATTTTGAATATGTTTTTTGGGGCAAAACTATTTTATAAATATGCGTTTATTTCTAATGTAAATTAAATATATTTTGTTAGATTAATATCGTTTTTAAATATATTGCCCATGCTTGTAGCATTATTTTGGCAAACAATTCCAGAGCAGTTCTATACTCGTTTTGATAAACTATACAAATACCAGTTTGATGTAACGATATGGAAAATAAAATACATTATTCGAGAGATTTGACGTCCTGTTGCAGCAAGTGCAACTTTAATAATTCGCCAACATTTAACGTAAAACTATTGTTTATCTGTATGGGAATTAACATTGAGCAATAATCGGGATACAAATTTACAACGAGAAATAATCAGGGTACAAATTTACATTGAGCAATAATCAGGGTACAATAGGCAGGGTACAAATTTACGTTTGAGCAATATGCAGTGTACACATTTACATCGAGCAATATGTAGGGTACAATATATCAATTACAAAGTGGCAACTTCTATCCATTTTATTTATTTCGAGATATAACCAAAAATCACAACAGAAACATCTTAAACATTACAGCAATAACAATGAGTATAAATCAGGATCGATCGTGCGACCACAACTCGAAATATTCCACTGCCGCTTCTTTTGCCATTTCTACGGGAGATCCAGTCAATGGGACCAAGCTGTCGTAGGAATGCGGACCAGACGGAAACATGGCCGTGACTTGTAAGTATCGGTCTCCCTCCTCATTGGTTATCTCGGCCTAAGGAAAAGAAAACGTTTTAAATGTCATTTATGATCTTTATTATTTTTCAAGTGCATAGGCGATAATCAGATAATAGCAGCAAAACTATGGCTAGTTATTACGTAATAACCCGAATTGCGATTTTGCAGGATTTCCACGTGGAACATGTATACAAGTAGCCAAACTTGTTTTTTCGACTTTCTTTTACACATGCGAATATCACTGTAGATTTTGAAAATTTATAACAGCAAATATGCCACGACTATCACAACGTCAGCGTATTGACGCCTTAACGATGCTGGGCAGAGGTTGACTCTTTCGCTGCAGTTTCATTGGCACTTAATTGCCATAGAAACACTATAATCAAGTTACGTGGTAGGTTTATGCAAACAGGTACATAACTTTGATAAGATCGGGGCTTGAATCTTGGGTTGATACAAATGTTTTTTTATGAATAGTGTAAAATATTCCATTTAACAGAAAATTAATTATAAGTTTAGGACTTTAGGGCGAATAAGATACTGAACCAGACAGTTGTGTGATATTCAATATGGTAAACAAAACAGCAAACATTTGGTCGAAATTTAAAATGCCACATCAGATTAAAAATAAAAGTTATAAGCCCAGTTTCTCTTCCCATTCCGATATTTCATCTGAACTCAGAATATAGCAGCCATTTCATAATAACTCTTTAAGCATACACAGTGTATCACAACTTGAGTCAAAACTTCAACGCAGAGGTTAAAGACGAAAATATGAACTTTCGTAATCGAAATATAACCTTGAATTTTAAATAAAGAGACGAACAGCTTACAAACTGCCTTACATACAACAGATCAAACTCGTTCTTAATAACAATACATAGACAGACTATTTTTATGCAACACCTAGGAGTCGGAATTAAAAATGGTCCTGATCAATTTTAGTATATGTTTATAAATTTTAAAGTTTATAAAGTACGTGAATAAACTAACAATTGTTAGAAGACCGCAAGTTCAATTCTCGAAAGCTCTTCTCAAATACATTTTCCAATGTAATGCACCGTACTATTAATGGTTACAGAGGCTGAAGCAGCCTTTCTCCGGTAGTCACCGAGGCTATCATTAATTGAACCCGGTTTTCCAAGTTAAATAAGATACGAATGGACCATCTTTAAACCGAAAGCTCGGTTTGGGCTGGGGACATATTAGGTCATTTAATATAAATATGCAATTAATATTGTAAACATACCTTCTCCAGTATTTGTGTTGGATCCGAGAGGTGTTCATACAAGCCCTTCAGTGCAGTCATCTTCACAGAAAGTACAGCAAACTTCAGCATGAACTTTTCCCCGCACACTAAAAAAACAAGAAGTTTTATCACAAAAGTAGTGTTTTAAAAATACCGTCTGGTTTTTGTAGGTGACACAATCGTTGAGTTTCAATAACCATCACAAACAGTTTCCATGTTAAATTTTATCACCTACTATGTCCCCGCGAGCTTTGCTCAGGTCAGGACAGCGTCCTCACATAAAACCTTGCAAGCCTGTGCAAGAATCCCGCCTTAATTTGTGCACAGGCACGGCGGTCACCCAAAACCAAAATTATACATGCAAACTGGTGTATGTGTAACTTTAAAAAATGTAATGTGTGATATGTTGGTATTTTGATATTTAATGTTCAACTATTTAACTTTGTAACAATTTTTTTAACAGACTGTATACTCTGTAGTCAGTATGTACGTCTAGACAATCTGCAGCGATTTCTTGTTATCAAGTCCTTTTATTTCAAAATTAAGGTTATCTCGATTACATTAATGATTTCTTCCATTTATTTTTATCTAAAATAAAATCACCGATATGAGAATATTGGTTGTCTTGGATGTATTTTCCTCCCACATGATGATAGTCAAAATTGTATTCGACAATTATTTATTTTCCAGTAAAATATTTCTAAATCTGAATAAAATTCACAAGTGTTTGAATAGTGCGCATTTTAAACTCCGAAATAAGGCTAGATGTATACACATACCTGTAAGCATCAGTGTTTGTCGGTCACCCATAAATGGTTTACACATTAAACATTTTCTGAGACAGGTTCTTTGCTCTGGCATCATTTTGCCGACATCATTTACTGCTCCCAGCATTGCAGGATCAGACCTTTTACGTCCGAACCAATCTGTAAGTATATGAAATGTTCAAATAATTTGAAAGCCGTTCATGAAAACGCTTCAACATGAATATTGTAAAAGAACGGTTTGTTCTTAGACTCGCGCAGAACATTGGATTTGGCTGAATCCATTTATATTACATGTCATGGGTTTCTGTGCAGATACCTCGGCAGTGTGGGTCTGCTGGGTTCTAGTGTTAGTACCCTGTCTTATGTAAATATTAACAGCAGCACGAATTACTAAGTTTAAGGTCGTTTTCCTTCTAAAGGTTGCAGCTTCATTATAAAGATACATTGTTGACAACAGGTCCCACTACAGTTTGAATTTGTTCTTTGCTCTATAAAATTAGGTCTAGTACCTTTTTCGTAACAAGAAAATATCCACACATAGAAATGCACAAGAGCTGATAGGTTACCATCTTGTTTTTCAAAAGGTCCTCAAATGCTCTTATATTGATAAATCTGTTAGAATCTTATAATAAAAGGCACCATTTAACACCGGTGATGTTTTATTGCAGTTTATGCTAACCAACTTTCGATTTACTCATCTGCAGCAAAAAATTAAATCAGCTATGAAGCATTTTGAAAACATTGTTTGAAAAAGTGCGAGAATATTGCAACAGCGACACAAAAAGGGCGCAACTGTGTAGTGCAAATAATACAGTAAGATGTATTTTTACGTGAATAATGGTAGTCTTTTACATGTATTTATTTTACAAGTAAACCATACTCTAATGCATCAGATGGTTTCACCCTTTCCGACAATATTCTATAATTTTCCCAACCGCACATGTAGGGCGTCAAATAAATGTACTTTGTATATTCAAGAATCTGTCGATCCAAGTCTGTTGGGATTTTAAAAAAAATCTGGTTGGAATGGGTATGTATAAGCAGCTGATTTTATGGCACTTGAGCAATTTTAAAACTTTCGGACTTGGCATGCAATAGATGCGATACGGGGATTTTGTTAGAGTAATACAATATAAGTTTTAAGCTGAAAATCCAAGATCAATGCAAACGTATTCCTGTTAATAAAGCCTACAAATACATGCAAGAATTATATATATAATTATTCATCTACTCCAGGGGGTGTTGTAGTTTATCTTGTATCAATACAGCGTCATCCTGGCGATTATTGGCTATACGGAAAAGGTACAGTCGGTTGTAACAGTTTATAAATTCCAAAATAAATATTATCAGTTGACAACATCTTGAATAACATTCCTTAAACGGAACTGTCAAAACTATTCCCAGCCGGAACCGAGGCACGACATTTCGTTGAATCGAATGAAAGTTAAATTAAAAACACCACATTAATTTTGCGTTTCGATAAAAATTTAGAAATGCTATGCTATTATTTCTTAAATCCAAGTCGAAACTAATATTCCTGGCAATTCCGCTACGTTATTAATGTCTTTGTATAGAACAAAAATTGGTACGGATAGACCGACAAGCTTAGTACTTACTGCTCCAATTATTGCCTATAAATGACCCAATAGTTATACCCGACGATATGGCGCCAAGGCCTGTAAGGGCACCAGCCGCTATGGTAGAGCTGAAAAAATAAAGGATATGGTTCGATACATTGGTATTAACTTTTTATGGTAAATATACGCTTTGACAAATGAAAATAATGGAAACCGGAATATTAAAAGGAAATACTAGTATACGAGGAAGGTTCGAAATTTTAAAATTAGCTAAAACGCTGACGTCGTGCACGGTAATGGTACTAACGTTATGAAAATAAAAACATCTCACACCACTATTACATTTCCGAAAGTACTCTATTTCAAATTTTCTGGTTCAAGATATGCAATTATAAAAATATACCTTGACCAGGTTTTGTTTTTATATTCAAAAAATGCTTTTGAGAGACCTATCAATTCCGGAGTATCGATGTGTTAACTATTCGCCTACGATGCGGTTCGAACCAACAATTCGGAAAGGACACAGAATTGTCCAGAGAGCTGGTATCAGCATCAAAATTTTCAGTGGCGATTTCTAAAATACAGACCATTTAACTCATGGTAGGAAAAATAAATCACTGCAGTATAAAACCCTGCAAAAAGAAGAAAAAGACAATTAATGTAATTTCTACTTCCATCATCTGTAGGTCCCGAGTACTCAAGCGAGATAATAGTGGTGCGAGTCCTAATACCGAAACTTAAAACTGTCCAATAATACTTGATCGTGCTTAACGTATTTATATATTCAATTAAAGGTGAAACTATATTTTCAGTTGATGGGTATAACATATGCCGTTTACAGGATCTATATATTTTAATTTGATGTGACGTCATTTTCCTGAAATCCCGGCGTAACATTTAACATGTGTCCCGACCTATAATGTAACACTTAAAAAAACAGTACGAAAGGGCAGACGAAAGTTCTATTGACTGGAAGAGGTGACAATTTCCGGTAACAGACGTTTTTTATTATAAACCCAACGGTCATTATGCAACATGCGGCTAAGTACGAACGTGCTAAAATGTCCTGCAGAACAAGACTCGTCAATAAAGTCAAACTGAACAGTCAAAACGAAGAAAATATGCATATGGTCATTGTTTTACTATATGGTACTTGAAGATTTTTATTATTGCGATTATGAGTTATAAATGTTTCACACAGAAAATAAATGTGTTGTCCGGCAACGCGATTACAAAGAAATAAATGAAAACGCGTGTACTTTATTGATTTTAGAAAAATCGCGTACATACACTTTAAATCATATACTAAATAAAAATTTCAGTTGAAACATCCTTGTGTGGAGTAGAATATATTCACTTTGCTCCGAATGGTTCATATTTCGTATGTAAAATGTCATCCAGGATTTGCCATTAGCAAAAATGTTATCATACTTTGACAATATTTAATATGTTTAACACAGAACGGTATCTTGAAATTTATATTTACGAGTAAATTTAGTTTCTCTTAGTATCCCAAAACAGTGAACAACAAGAGTTGTCAGATGACAACAAAGCTAGCCGATGGGATAAAACTCTCCACCAATGCAAAGATTGAGATTGGAGGTAAACACCAAAACTTAAAACGTATCCAAACGCAAAAAGTTTAACCTGGGTGTCTACAGAAGAAAAATTAAGACTTAAAGGGCCATAATTTTGCCAAAATGCAACCAAGAGTCATGGTGTTGTCTCTGTGTGTTTCAATAATGAAGGTGAACAAACATGCAAAGTTTCATTTATATCCAATGAGTGGTTGAATAGATATCTTAAACTTAAACGCAACTAAACGCAAAGTTTAACCTGGATGTCTTAGTCCAAAAAGGGCCGTAACTATACCAAAATGCAATCCAAATGGTTTGTATCTCTGTGTGTTCCATTGATGATGGTAAACACACATGCAACGTTTCATTTATATCCAATGAGTAGTTGCAAAGATAACTGAAACTTAAACGCAAAAAATTAACCTGGGTGTCTACAGACGACGACGCCGACGAAGCTGACGACGACGCCGGGGTCAGGACAATAGCTCTGCATGGACTTCGTCCCGGCGACCTAAAAATTGGGAAATCATTTACACCTTGTATCGAGCATCTCCGATGTCCTCTATCAAATATTAACACCAGTTTGACGTGGTTTCAAAAGTTATGGATGCCACTTTTAATGTACAGGATAAAATGTTTTCTAATAGTTCGCGTTGATAAAAACACATCATTGGTTTTGATGCATTTAATATCCAATCACGATTCCGTTGCAGTAACCGATAATCCGATATTCAGCGATTTTCTTGTAACTAAAGGATACGAAATAGATCTACATGAATAATGAACGTCAACGGTTTATACAGTTTTAACGTTAACATCGTATTACGCTTAGATGTACCATTACTGTGCATTGTTAAATTCGTTTCATCTTAGAAAGAGTCAGGTTGTCGAGCAGTATTTAAGAGCCGACTACTTTTAGAATCGTATTTAGTTTCAAGTTTTAAAAAACACTTTTTGTTACGTTTTGGTGGATGTTATTCCAAACTATGCGTTATTTATTTATGATAACGAGATGCTCGGTTTCAGAAATAGGTTTAATTTTTTCTCTGACATTTATAGTGGCTCCTCTAGATAAACTATATTTAAATGAATCGAGTAAAATGCGTCTTAGATTTACTAAGAGAATACTGTTTCAGACTCATTTTACCGCAGCGGTGGTTTAGTGAGAAAGCGTCCGCCTCGCATACGGAAGGTAGTATGTACTACCTCTACTCGTGCCATAGCCTACGACTAGACAAAATGGTACTAAAGCTTCCTCGCTTACATGCAATTGCTCAGCAATTTGAGGATAGTTCTATGTTCGATCGGCCCGATGTCGGTATAACGGGACTACATGGGGATATACCATGTGTCGCGGCATGTTACTCCAGCTTGGAAGCGTTTAGAAGAACGTTTCAACTAGACACCGTCGCGATACTACCGAATCATTGTTAAAACAAGCGACGCTTTTAAAATACACAAGCTTAATGAAAGACAACTGGTATAAACCATGATAGCATATACTAGATACAACTTACAACAATATTCGTTTATCCTTGTGGGTACCTTGATCTGGCATCGTTCCAAATCCATCACCTCCGTACCCATATCCAGCATGCACATCAGGATAGAGCGTTTCAGGCGACACGTTTTCCAACGATGCTAGGTCACCAAAATTCATTTCGTCTTCGTTGATGTTCTAAAATTAAAAACTATTTTAATAAAGCGATGTTTAATTTTTTAAAATTGCATGAAAGTCGCGTCTAAACTATTTAGATGAGCTAAAACTTATCGACAGCTAATAGTCTTGTATTCTGTTGGTGCATATTAGACGTCCAATCAGGAAAGCGAATTAGGAGATATTCGGATTTGTTAAGGCGCCCAATATAACAGTTTGAAGTTGTAGAAGTAAAGTCCTACCGTTGCTTCGGCTTTCAATTAGTCCGAATTTCTGCATCTTATAACCGTCACTATAAAAGTTGCATTCTGCCGTTACAATATTTTATAGGAGTGACTTATATCAGGATTTGTCAAATTTCAAATTAACTAAACACATCTTTTTCCAATACAACATGCCTATATAAATACTCATTGACCCCCGTATTGCCCAAAAAGATTTTTTAAACATGCAAAAATAAAATATTGTAAAGGGATTTTCTAACTCAGTTTAGACTTTAATAGACCCGCTAACATTGCAACATAGTTTGTGACGTATTTAATGATTCTCGTTATGTCATTTGGATTTCAATTTCATTCGTCATACAGGTTTACACGTAATATTTGATTTATTTAAAAAAAGAGACCGATGTGAATATCGTGAAGACCTATATAAGTGCCGTCTACTAATTTTAGAATGTGGATTTCGGTTCAAGTTTACCACAACGATCGAAATATCAGTTTGGTCACGTTTTTGTTGATTTGACATATCAAGCCATTCGTAATATCTATTAATGATAATGAAATGTTTTTTTTTATTTTTAAAGACATTTATAGGTTTTTTTCCGATACACTCCCTTTAACCGATTGCATGCTTAACAAGTCCTATCGAGTTTTATGGGCGACGGAACATCTAAAATAAATCCTAGCGGCACTCATGTCTGTCCGCAGGTTACTGACAAACTCTTAAATAAAATATATACATGTATTTGCCTCAGCTTGGCACACGCGAGAAATGATCACTCGGCCAAGGAGGACCATTTGAGTTAACTTTCTAAAACGAAGCAAATTGGTCCGGAATACATACCAGTACGTTGTCCATCACGTCCCTGAAAGACAAGGACAAAAAGGTTATCATGTAATTCTATTCTATTAGATAAATTCATTAAAAAAATTGTAAGTTGTAAAATTAATTTTCACATCGTTTTTCAAGGCATTCGTTGACACATTTGATGGATTGCCTATAAACTGATAGAAGTAAAGAGAAAGGTTGAGGACGAGAATATCATGTATGTAGTAATAATGCTGTCATGATCAATTAAGAGGCTCAAGGGCCTTAACAGTCACCCGATACCTTGATGATATAAAGCTATATGAATCTATGTTCCAGTTGGTTCTTCGGGAAGCGGCAAAACTCCAAACAAGAATGTCATAACTGCATCAACAAATCATATGATTTTCTCTTATATATATTTAGTAAAGTAGTACCCATACAAGGGTCAAAACGGAGATCCAGCAGCATGAAAAACATAATTGTTATGACGGGACAGGCATCATTATTATTCTTACAATATTTTTATTCCTGTGCTTCCCATACCTAGTTGTTTTTTTACCGTTTTGAAATATTGCCATTTCAAAAAGGGTTGGAAAACTTTGGAAAACGAGACACAGGGACATGAAAGTTATATTATAAAGGACCGATAGAAGTCGATACAATAGTCATTTTCACACCAATTGTTTCCCAATGCTTCTTATAAGACGAATCCGCACTTAGGTGCAAAAGCTGCATACAACATTTCATTACGAGTTGAGCTTACGGTTTTGGAAAAATTAAGTAAAAAATGTGAATTGTTAACGGATGCACAACGGACGACGACAGACAAAAGGCGATTGCAAAAGGTCACTCGAGAAAAAAAGCTTAGGTGACGTAAATATGTGAAATATAATACAATATGGACGAGTGAAACTGGGAATATCCTTAATTTTAACCGTTTTTGGAGTCGGTTCTATGAATAGAAAACAAATTTAAAAGAACTATATATACTCAGCAAAAAAAAGAAACTTTGTTTTTATTTCTACATGTATAACTTGGTTGTATATATAAACATGTTAGTATGTTTGTCGGCGTGTTTTGACTAGCGGGGAAACTTGTTCATTTAAACACAAAGCAATAAGCATCCGGCTGTAAAAAACCCGTTTTGCACGATTTGCACGTGCCAGAGTCAACCAGGTAGATACACAAATGTGTTTTATCTCAACAGACACGATATCAACTAATCGATTGAATCGACATCATAATTGTGTTTCACAACCACGCCTCACTATTTTAAGTCTCGAACAAGAGGGCCACATTAGTTGTTATATCGCTCACCTGATGCTTTGTTCTCTGGCAGCCATGTTTTTCAATTAATCAAGTTATGTTCACAATGATGGTAGGAGTATATACTGATAATTTGTGAAATTATTCCGAAATGTGACCACCGGTTTTAATTTTTTTTAAAAAAAAAAACGTTTTTCTTTACGTTGCCACGGCAACCAGTGTTTCATAATGGATCGAGTTCGTTTAGGTTATTTTGGTAGACGACTATCTTATGAGCATTTGGATAAGCAGATTCAGAGAAGACGACTTTTGAAACAATTGTACAATACGTATGCACGGATGGATGATCGAGGACGAAAAGTACACAATGGCACATGTTAGTTAAATGAAAAAAAATGACACTAAAAACTAAAAAAAATTTAATTAACCAAACAATGGCCTTTTGTGCAGAAATGGTATAAAGGTGTTAAAATGTATTTAGCCCTATAATTTCTTTCGTATCCCCACAATGGCACCCCTGTAAGAAAGGTGGACATGTACGGACGGACATACGAAGAGTGATCACAATAGCTTACCTTAAGCGCTCAGCTCAGGCGAGCTAAAAACTTAAAATGTTTAATGAAAATAACGATTTGTTGAAAAATGATTAGTTGACAAAACCATATCAATATCATTGCAGTGTAGCAAATAGAATTTTGGAACCAATTGATGAAGAGTTGTTTCTTTTTTTGCCAAGTATAATATACATATACTAAAACGGTAACCTATATTTAATACAAATACACAAATCCTTGAGGAAAATTAAGTATTTAAAAGAAATGCATATTACAGTGCCGATATTGCGGCTAAGTGAACCTGGTCCTTTTGCAAGAAAAATAAATATGAACTTAAACCATCAAAGCTATGGGTGCCTCTTTAGTCGACAGTGGATTTTAGTTACAAATGCTGTTACTTCGGTGGTCCTGTAGGTCACGTGTTGGAATTTTGTAATGCAATTCTGAGATTATATTCACCAATTTTATACTACGAACAAATTAATGGATGTCAAATCGGAATCTATGTAAACAGAAGTAGCAAAAACGTAAAACATAGCTATGCGCTTTTCGATTCAGTAATACATGTATATAAATTTAAGAAACAAGTTTTACGTGAAAATTTCTCTCATCTTTTCAACATTTCCATGCGTGCTTTAAAACGAAAATTATATACATACTAAAGTACTGGAACAGTCAAGGCGTATAAACAGATGGGGGGGGGGGGGGGGGGGGGGCGGTGTTGGAGGATGTATTTTGTATTTGAAAAGTACTCACATGTTACAATAGGAGTCTATACATTGTATACAACCCTCTCTTTCTACTGCTATCCTTTTCTCGCATTGTTTCATGTTGCGCCCAACGTCTGTCAGTTCCGGTAAGGTTATGTTGATGGACAAGTCGACCATCTCCAACAAAGTGTCTCGGAATATCGTTCTGAATTCTTTAATGAATACATATTGATGGGAAGTACAGATAAAGACTGAACGTTCGGTAGCAATTGGAAACTTCCAGACATTTTTTTCTTAAAAAAGATCAAATGTGTGTATGGTCTACATTGATCGTATGCTTAAGATATACCGAGTTCCAAAAGTGTTGTCGGTATTTTTATGCAAGTTTAACTATAATACAAAAACAAATAGATATTTTTTTAATTCAACTATATTTGTCGAAGTATTACGAGAAACATCAACAGAATTTGGATGTATTCTATAGTCTATTTGAAAGTTATTGCCCCTTTGTGTAAAACAACGTTTTGTCAAATAAATGAGATACACCACCTGGTAAAAATATATATAACATGGCGTCACCGTATATGCATTCCCTCTTAAAAGTTCTGAAGTCTTTTAAATACCTCCCTTTACATTGAAATAAAAGAACGATTTAGATGGCAGATATCACCAGAATGAAAGTTGGTTTATTTTATTTAATCAACGATTCTGTATGTTACAAGCCCAAATATAATTTCAGACTGCGTCTTCAAAATATCATTTCCATATCCAGGCACACATCTGGCTTTAAATGTACCCTATGGTGTTCCATGTAATTTTACTGACAAAACTCTGGGTTTTCAGAATATTGAAACACAGTAACAATTGAATTCGAAGGTAAGAATTAGTCAATTGCTAAATATAAAATGGTAAGACAATTAAGAGTTAAGGTCGTTTTTTTCATTCGATTAAAAAAAAAATCAAAATTCGTTTCTTACCCTAGCTTAAGAGACGATGTTCATTTTTATGTAGACAAATATTTACCGCAATATTACCTTCAAAATCCGGATTGTCCATTTCCGTTTGCTGGCGTAACCGGAATCCCTGGGACAGGGAAAAGAGCAAACACACTCCGACAATGAGCAACTTCATCTGAAAGTATATTATGGACAGTATGGCAGCCGACAAGACGAATCCAGGTAGACGGTGGTGTAGCAAAGGTAGTCAAATGGCGAATGGCGACGATAGCAGACGTATCACAAAATTGTGTTTAGGATGAATTTTTAACGACGGATGTGCTTAAAATAGTATATTTTTCTACAGGTACAATACAGAGATAATCGCTGAACTAAAAGTGATATTAAACCAAATGTTAATTTGATGCATTAAACTAGAGCTGTATTATAGTAGTTTCTGGATTCAGAGGGGTGGGGGTGCCTAAAAGTCATTTCGCGCAGAAACATACAATTATACTCGATGCGCTACAACAAACGGTCGTTAACCAGATACCAAACGATAAAAAGAGTTTGAAAGTGAAAATCTTGCCGTTATTACATGTTCGAATCAATTCAAACAAATTCTATACGAATATTTAATTATAAAATCAATATCCTAGAATAACGCTAAAAACACAGACGCCTTACCTTCGAAATGTTCTGGTTTTTGTGATGACTCCGATATTTCTGACACCTGTAGAATGGCTGTATTGCAACAGTCGTACATTCAAATATATACTCAAACGACGATAGCATGCACGGATTACCCATGTTCACCCGTGCATTTTCATTCTGATATGATGAGGCTAACCACCCAAATTTGAATTGTAAAAAGTTCATACATGTGTCGATATCAATTTTGTTTCACGATTGTTTTACAAGAAAGTGTTTTTGTTATGGCCAAAGCCAACGCTGGATACGGGCGCAGCCATTTTTATTTTATCAATATTAATACGCCTACCCTTCGTAACAAACACGATACTTCTACTATCCCATAATGCAAATTGACGAATGGGTACGTCAAACTTACAGAATGCGTTTAATGTTCTTGTTTTTTAAAAATAGAACATGAACAGAACAGTTTGATAATAAGAATGCAAAACATCAAACACGCATGTACATTTAACAATAAGAATGTCAAATAACAAACACGCATGTACCACGCATGTACATTTGACAATAACAATGCAAAACATCAAACACACGGGTACATTTGACAACTAGAATGCAAAATATCAAACACGCATGTACATTCGACAATAACAATGCAAAATATCAAACACGCATGTACATTCGACAATAAGAATACAAAATATCAAACACGCATGTACATTTGACAATAAGAATACAAAACATCAAACACGCATGTACATTTGACAATAAGAATGCAAAACATCAAATACGCATGTACATTTGATAATAAGAATGTAAAACAGAGGTTATGAATGTTAAAACTAACAATATAAAAAAAAACATTAATTTTGAAAATAAGAATATGAAAGAGACAATACAAATTTAAAACAAAAAAACTAAAAATAAGAATGCCTGATATTGAACAGAAAAAGTATATAAACTTTAGAACGTTTAACCTAAAGGTTTCACTACACAGTTGTGCCCCTTTTGTGTCACGGAAGCGAGAATCTTGCACTAAATAAGTCTATGTAATTGGGTTTGAAATATTTTGAAAATGGTTCTTATTAGTTGTGATGATAAATAAAGCAAAAGCTGGTATAGTATATACTGCCAAACGATACCACTGGTGTTGAAAAGTGACTTTTATAATAGTTTAACTGTCTTTAAGAAAAACAACCTGGTCAACCTACCAGTTATTGTACATTATTATGTGCGGATGCATTCCTGCTTTAAAAATGATACTTTAAAAAATATTCTACACTAAGATGTTTTACGGTGGAAATCCTATTTGATATAGAACAAAGGACAAACTATATTTATGTAGGAATGGGTAGTTAGGCCAACATTTTGGTGGCAGTTTCAAAATACGATATGAAGTGCCGACAAAGACGATCAAGGTTTTTGGTTTACTTTCTACATATAATATAGAAATGGCGTTTTTCCAACAGTAAATTCGACCCATGGTATTGGTAGATCTTATAGAATATTTTATATCAACATTAACATGCATATCGGGAAGTTATTTCAAATAGTGTCTGTATAACTTGCAGTGTAGGCTAGCAGAATCGCTATAGTTATATGTTATAGACTTGTGTTTTTATTTATGAAAGACATACATTTACATAATGTTGTCAGTTCATATAAGTGCATAAAAATTTAAAAATATATAAACAAAGCAGCATGAGTTTAAAATACAAAATAAAATGAATGAGTAAATTGTAGGGCGTTTAGCCTTCTCATCATTTAGTGGATGCCCACACCAAATCAGGACAGTGACACAGTTGGAAAAGGAAAATTGTTTCCCGATCTTCAAAGTAGACGAATCGATTGATTGAATGTTTAGCGCCATTTTGTCATGAAGGGCTAACAGATGATCTGTTAACATAACCGCTGTTTCCTGGTATCTTGGATGGTAAACAAGTACTCAAGCACACCTATCTCCACGAGCAACTGATACGTTTCCCACTTGAATCAGTGATGAGAGACGAATGATAATGAGAAGCAATGCCATATATCAAACATCACGGAGACTTGGCCAGGTTAAGATTCGAAATCGTGGCCCCTGGATTGATAGCCAGACGTGCTACTGATGGAGCTAATAGAGTCCGGCCCCAGTAGATAAAACTGATTTCATTTCAATTTAGAATCATTTTTATGTGGAAGTTTTAACGAAACATCGTATAAATTGCAATTACAACGAACTGCAACAAGACATTCCCATGAACATGTTTTCTCGAGAAGTGCACAGAATCCGCCGTTTAGTGCTAAGTCAATATAACTTTGGTCGAGCTTTTTTGTATTATTCTCCAACACAGGTTCCAACAAGAGTAGACAGTTAGAGGATGTTTTCTCGCTTCATCTACGCTAAGCCTCGTGCGAACGTATGTAGTGCTATAACTCACTATAACCTTGTAAAAAACTTAACTATAAATGACATTGTGAACGATGGATAAAGGCTAAACGTACTAAATGGCGGATCTACTCATTTAAAAACGGCACACGCCCCCAAAACCACCCCGCACCTAAACTCCCATCTTTAGTGCATACAGTATTTGAAAAATTATTAGTACATACAGATTTTAAAATAATTTGACAAGATAATATCAGGATATGGTAGACGAATCTATCAGTACACAGAGCATCACGTCGGACGGGTATATGTCCAAATAGGACACCATAGTATAGATTCGGTTATCTGGGAGACAATTATTTATTTATTTGATAACTGAGTGTTGTTGTAAATGAATATGAAAGAATATCAAAATTAAGAATATCTCGTTTACAACATAACATATGCAATACTTAAAAATCATCAGACAGTTTATCATGTAACACATATCCCTAAACAATAAGGAAACACATTACATTTCATGAATTATTTACAACAAGTAGACACAATCGTATTCTTATATATCAAACGTTTGTGCATGAAGCTAGATTCAATAAAAGAAATGTTATCAAAATATTTGGATTTTTTAAGATTATATAATAAAGAAAAATATTATCCGATGTGACATGCCTCTGAATGAGTCACAGAGCGTCAACTTCGAAAAAAACATTAAACTCAAGGCAAATTTTTGTCCGGCATTCCTAAGCGGGAAAACGTGTAACACGTGCAACAAAACGATGCCACGTGATAATTTCTTAAAGCTATATTGTCTTTATATTCCATATACGCGTAAACTTGACTACAGATGGTTTTGGTTTCATCACGTGTCGATAAACTACATTACATGTTCAGTTTAAACGTTATACGCCGAACGGCAAATACATTTGCTGTCTTGTACCCTAATATTAACGTGTGATGCGGCGTGCCAATTTCAATTTGAATCAGCGACCATAGTGTCCATAAAAACAAGAGCTATTACAGGACGTCGCGCTCGACTTTTTAAAGCTTTTCTCAAAATATATTTTTTCAAAGGGGTTTAACACCATTTTCAATACATTTCTGGTTATATCTATGGTATGTCCAGAATGAAACTGAGTAGAACCACCGTCCTTCCGCAAGTAACTCGCAACTTTACTCACATCAAGCTTGTTGAACGAGCGGGACTCGGACCTATGATCTTATCAGTGAGAGGTGGTCGTGAGACGTCGCTTTAGACAAATTGAGAAGAGAGCTTTCTGAGACATGTAAATCAAATTTTAAGTTTAAAATAGGAATATGTTTTTCTAAAACAGAGATAGAGGAGACAGTTGTGATGTTTCCTTGATGTATGACCAGTAAAGTACTTACTTGGATGCAGGCAAATATTTTAAGTAAGTATAAAATGCTGCTTAATGTCAAAACAAAAGTATCCAACTTGTCACCTAGATTCTACCTAAAATTACACGAGTTATCCCAATTGATGCAATGATGGTTGTTACTGAGATAATACTAAAAACTTAAACTCAAGAAAAGCATCCAGGTGATCATGATTTTAGACTGTTTCTATGAAAACTGCATATGTTTCATTGATATTGATTATATAATTCATAAACAAACTGTCAAAACCTAGTTGAGTTTTTAAGTATTTAAGTAAAATGTTGGTGAAAGAGAAGCCTGGTTATATAAGGCAAGGACACACCGTCCAGTGATTGAAGCGGAGTTTCCTGATAGAGATAAATATAAAAATGTTTTTTTAAATGTACAACATAATTTCACCACTTTTATGGTCTCGAATTATCTAAATATTGAAGGTGAAAGATATTCTCGAATATTGAAATCCAACGTCCAATAAAATAATATATTATATCAAAAACCAAACTGTGAATTATTTAGAGATCATAGTGGAGGTGTGTAAATGAACATTTCCGACGATTTTATAAACAACAGCATTGTTTTGTGCAATTTAGGTAATTCGTAAATCATTTAAATGGACAGATTTGATAATATCCTGACATTTTCAATTTCGGCAGAATTACAAAGACTACTATTATTAAATCCCCTAAAGTTCATAACCATATGTTGAGATCGGTACATCTTTAGTATAAAAATAATAGTTTCCAAATAATAAGAAAACAAAACTTTTCTTTCAAACTTATATATTATCATCATTTTCATACTCATAAGCTTTGCGTGCACAAAATGGCCATTTTGTGTATCAATTTTATTCGTTAATTCATTCATTCAAACTTTTATATTGATGCTGTGGTTTTATTAATTTGAATTAAAAGCGTTTCTTTTCACTTTGGATGTGTTGAAATTGGCGTAAAACCCCACTCATTCTATTTTTCGTTATTCGCTTTGGTCCATATTAGATCATGAGTAACGAATATTCCCACATACAGGGCTCTCGTTCTGTTATTTTCTCATCATATACCCGATGTTTCGTAACCACCCTTTCTAAATACTTTATTTTGATTTACTTGAGATGTATTTATAATTGCCTAACATTGTCACCAAAGTTTTCCAAAGCATTTGTATAAATTATTGCAAATATAGCATTATCGTTTTTCGAAATACATGTATGTGTTCAATTGGTGCATGTATGATTTTATTCATCAACATTATCGTTAATAAAAATGATAAATAAAGTTATACCGTTTTTAATAATATATCTGAGATATTTATTTTTACATTTCTGTCACTAGGTAGTGTTTGTCAGTATTCGAATAGGTAGTGTCTGTCAGTATTCCACTAGGTTCTGTCTGCCTGTATTCCAATAGGTACTGTCTGCCAGTATTCCACAATCTAGTGTCTGCCAGTATTCCACTAGGTGCTGTCTGCCAGTATTCCACTAGGAAATGTCTGTCAGTATCCCACTTTGTACTGGATGCCAGTATTCCACTAGGTACTGGATGCCAGTATTCCACTAGGTAGTGTCTGTCAGTATTTCACTAGGTAGTGTCTGCCAGTATTCCACTAGGTAGTGTATGCCAGTAATGTAGTGTATTTCAGTATTCCACTAGGTAGTGTATGTCTGCCAGCATTGCACTGGGAACTGTCTGCCAGTATTCCACTAGGTACTGTCTGCCAGTATTTAACTAGTTACTGTCTGCCAGTAATCCACTAGGTAGTGTCTGTCAGTATTCAACTAGATACTGTCTGAAAGTATGCCATTAGGTAGTGTCTGCCAGTATTCCACTTGGTACTGTCTGACAGTATTCCACTAGGTTATGTCTGTCAGTATTCCACTAGATACTGTCTGCAAATATTCCATTAGGTAGTGTCTGCCAGTATTCCACTAGGTACTGTCTGCCAGTATTCCACTTGGTACTGTCTGCCAGTATGACACTATATAGTGTCTGCCAGTATTCACTATGTTGTGTTTGTCAGTATTCCACTTGGTACAGTATGCCAGTATTCTACTAGGTAGTGTTGATAGATACTTTAAAGTTTATTACCCTCCAATAGTTGGAGAGCTGAACATACATACATCCACATCTTTATACAGTCACATTTAAATATAAAACAGAACATAATATATGATATCATTACTCATATAATGTTTAGAACATAAACAGAAATGCATTAAACTTTAATCACTGTATAAACAGGAAATCTATTGATTGGATCAAAAACGAAATATCTAAACTTAGAATGCATGTGCCTTAGGAGAGCCCGTGATATGGATAGAAACAGTATATAATTCAGACGGGATGCCTCATTGCTAATTGCCTCTAAATGCGTCCATCATATTAAAACATTGATCACACTCTACCACTTAATTGTCGTTCTAGCATGTTAAAAAATCAATAAATATCATATCTATTATGATTTTCTGTTGTTTAAATCCAGATTGTACTACGGTGCTGAAATATGGTTAATATCGGGGTTTGTGCACGTAATAGTGAGGGGAATGTGTAAAAATAAGTAACTGTTGCTCAATTTTACAAAAAAGTAACATATTCTATGTAAAACGATCTTTATTTTTCCCCATGCCTAAAGGGTTGTCATTTAGCAACACCCAATCTCCGCCGTATCCGCCACTGCATGTCATAAACTTTAAATAAATAAATAAATAAATAGCCACGCTAACCGACCGAATGCATGTTCGCGTTTACCTGCACCCGTCACGCGTACCAGTATAGTACGATTAATTGTCTCATACGTAAAATATACGACCAGTCATGTTATTTTAATATGAGCCAAGGCATTGCCTCTCTTGGGGTCGAACTTCAATATCATAAGAATAGTAGGCAAACAAATACTTAATAAACGTTATAGTATTAGATGTTTACGATAATGTTGCAGTTGTTATATCTAATATGTATGCTGTTTATAATAAATATATATCACTTATTAAATGGTTACTTTATTATACAATATTTTTTAAACCACCATTGCTTCTAGCATAATCGACTCAACTGCTGGCAACATTATCCTGAACATTTAAAAAACAATCGCACAAATAAGTTCTTACCTACTAATAAGTAAATCAATGTCATTGGATGGAATTGAATAGGGTTTATAGACACGTTTAAGGTCTTAAAGGACTGAAATGAATGAAGATTTTTATTTCAAGGTTTTATTTACAATAAAAAATACTAGACCCTAAATAATCTTCCCACCTGCTGGAAAATCCATATGCTTGGTGTTTCTATTATGTTTTTTGCAACATGCCAGGATAATGTAATGGTACCATTCTGTAACCCTTGATAGTTTCCCCCATACCATAAAGCTCCCTAAGACACACCTAACAATCAGACAGCCTCCACAGTCCACTGTGGAGCCAATTTATAATAATCTAAACTCTAAATTGAATTTAAATCATTTCAATTTAAAACAAAAATGGTTAACAATGTGTAGCCTCAATATATGGTATAATTAAAACCAGTGCATACTTTAAATTTCGTATTTCAAAGGAAGGCTCCACATAATACTTTGTTTATTTACTTTTAATGTTAAACTTCAGAAAAAAAGTATATTGAGATAATTTAAAAATGCTGTTAAGTGTGTTTCGTCCTATTTAAAAAAATGGCCCATACAATGTTTCTAGGACTCATCAGTTAGGAGAACACTATGAACTGGAGTCAACAAACAATTATCACAAACATTAAAGGGATTATATTGGCAAACTATAGATTAAGCTGCAAATGGAGAAATTCTCTATATGTTATGCACATAAAATAGTGTGTGTATACTGATTCAATGCCATATTTACCCTAAAAATGATTTAATTAACACTAGACAAAATATCAACAAAATTGTCAATTTTTTCATTTATCTCCGTTAACATTTGTAACATATCTTCTCATTTCCGATAATATCCGTGCTCATGCACGCACCTGATCAGACATAAACTATGCATCTGTACACAAACATTTACACCGCCGTGGTTTACAATGGCTGATCGGAATACCTAAGGCATTTTATTCAAAATAGAAAGACAAACAAATCAAAATGAAATGTTGTAGCTTGTAAAAACCAACGCATATAATAGATTAGCAATATACAAGTATATACCTTGCATTCATAAATGTTTAAGTTTTAGGTATATTAATGTTTATTTATTACACCATATTGAGAGTTAAATGCCAATATACTCCCTTTAAAACAAAACAGTAACAAAACAATACAGTTAAATATCTTAAAGAACAGTATTTATACAAACCTCTAGGTGTGAGGTTGATTTATTTTTACATTTTTTTGCAAAACCATAATACGATTTATAAATTATTATTGATGAAAATGAATTTAATCACTTGTGTGGACATATAATTCAAATATGCTACTTTATGATAGTTTATTTCAAAGTTGCAGCTAATTTGACTTGAACTGAGTCTAAATTCCAGGTCTTTAATAGTCAAATGTTGTACCAGAAAAACCTCCATCAACAAAATACATACATAAATAGTATCACACTGGAGTTACATATCATATACTTCTCAATGGTATTGGTGAAAATAATTATTATATATTTAATTTTAATTGACATTGTTATTCTGTAAATTAAAACAAAACAAACTCACCGAAACCTTTCGGTAACTTGAAAATACTACATTGCTGTTTGCTGTGTTTCTTTCATGGTACACTGAAATATTTAATAATAAGATGTTAAGGATGGTAATTTTAAACATTTTATTGGAATGAAAGAAAATAATTTTAATTTCTGTTTCTTACTATTTCATTTCGTATGTAAATATATTTAAACAACAAACATAAGATGTACGCTTTTTCTGGTTCTGACCAAGAAGTCATTTTAAGGTGACAAACCTAGATTTTGCCATATCCAACTGATTTGCACAAACCTTACAAAAGTCAATGACAGGATGCTACAGTTGAAGATTTAATAAAATGTTTAAAGCTGAATCTTGAAGATGATTACAAGTTAATAGACATAGTGGTCTAGGTTTTAACTGTGTGAAACCCATTTGAATATTTCTTTAACAATTAAAGTTCATCAAAAGGACAGTTTGGGTTATAAATTTTATTTACGTATTTTGGTATATTGCTAACTGACAGGCAGAGGATAAAACCATCATATAAGCTGATCTGGCTTTTGACCAGTACAGCTTTAAATGCTTACTTATCTAACATAAACATGTGCGATAAGATTGTAAAATGACAATTATGCGCAAAATAACTTCAAGATTAAAACACAAACTTGTAGCTTAAATTTCAAAAAATGACACATTGACCACCCGAAAAGGAATTTATATACAAATTGTATCGTAATAAAAAAATAATGATCCAAAAAAGATTCAAACCCGTTTCATTAGAAGGTAAAACTTGAAAGAACCATAAAAGTTTATCGAAAATAATTATAATCAATGATTCTTATTTCATAAGGTTACTTTATAAATATTCATGTTGGTAAACTAACAGACTTTGCACTTGTGCACTTACTAGGAAGCGTTGACTGGAAACCAAACAAGTAGTTATTCCAAGCAAATTTGTTTCTATGTTAAAAATGTAAAAAAAATATAGCACATAAGGAGGTGTATACATTATAATGTTCTTGGTTAAATATAGTCAAAGTGTCACTTTAAAGTTATAAATATTAAATATACATGTACCGATTTAACGAAAAGTCACAATATTGAAAAATAGAATGAACTAATTTGACAACATATATAAGTCTAAATTGCATGCATAATGAAATAAAATATCAAATAATATTTCAAAATTGCAATTTCAATTCATGCTCCTGGTTAATTACCTTTTTATTCACACACCAAATGCTCTGCTGACACCTCTTCCCTAACTTATTAATTAGTTTCAAAATGAAGTATTATGTGCGACTTAAAATGTACTACACTTCTAATTATTTGGTATTCGGTTTTGGCATATTCTTTAAGTTATCAAAGATATATAATGCATTTGTTTTAAAACTGTTTAATTCTATATAAAAAGTGAAGATTTAATAATGCATTATTAACAGTTTACAAAAGTCAAAACAACAGTATTAAATTAGTGTTTTTAACCCAAAGCAAAACAGTATGTAAATGCTAGGTTAGCGACTCGCACCACAAACCATGACAAATACAGATATTTAAAAAAAGGTTGAAGATTATGTCCGTAAATGTTAGGTTAGCGACTCGCACCACACATCATGACAAATACAAATATTTAAACAATGGTTGTTGTTTATGTCCGTAAATGTTAGGTTACCGACTCGCGCCACACACCATGTTAGCGACTCGCACCACACACCATGACAAATACAGATATTTAAACAATGGTTGTTGTTTATGTCCGTAAATGTTAGGTTAGCGACTTTCGCGCCACACACCATGACAAATACAGATATTTTAAAAAAGGTTGTTGTTTATGTCCGTAAATGTTAGGTTAGCGATTCCCGCCACACACCATGACAAATACAGATATTTAAACAATAGTTTTTGTTTATGCCCGTAAATGTAAGGTTAGCGACTCCCGCCACACACCACGACAAAAACAGATATTTAAACAATGGTTGTTGTTTATGTCCGTAAATGTTAGGTTAGCGACTCGCGCCACACACCATGACAAATACAGATATTTTAGCAATGGTTGTTGTTTATGTCCGTAAATGTTAGATTAGCGACTTTCGCGCCATACACCATGACAAATATAGATATTTTAGCAATGGTTGCTGTTTATTTCCGTTAATGTTAGATCAGCGACTTTCGCGCCATACACCATGAATAATACAGATATTAATAAATTGGTTGATGATTATGCCGTAAATGTTAGATTGGCGACTTTCACGCCACAAACGCTGACAAATACAGATATTAAAGATTGGTTGATGATTATGCCGTGAATGTTAGGTAAGCGACTTTCGCACCATACACCATGACAAATACAGATATTGGTTTAAACAAATTTATTCATTCAAATGTACATATATACACATAAGTTTAGGTATAAATATGGATTAGAACGGAAGATAAAATCTTATAAAGTTCTTTTCCATGACATATATCAATTGTGAACAAATTTGGCAGATTATTAACAATTTGATTTATGCTCTTAGCATTACGAATATAACATAGTTCAAAATATATTTAATAAAAACGTTTAACATACTTTTAGCAATATTGTTTCTGATATATTTAAGAAACTTAGAAAATGAAGAGGGTAATTAGAAAAAAAAAAGAAAGGTGATTAAAATGATAAGTAATGGATAATTATGTGAATTCACATAATAATAATGGTTAACATTTTTGGACAAGTTCTGAACGGCATGGACGAAATTGGGAGACGGGCTGACCTCACCACGTAAATAGAACTAGCTTTGTTATTTCTTCAGACTTACTTACATGTTCAGGAGAAACGATTAGTGGATAAAATGTATTTGTGAACTGCTTCAAATATTTTAACATTATTGTCATAAGAGAGTTGTGGTTCACCAAAAAGAAGTATATTTAAAGAAACTGTATATAACTCACTGACAGATGTCAGGAGTGGTATGCGTTGATGCTGGTAAAGGTGACAATTGAGAAAGAAGTGAGCTGTGCTTTCTATTTGTCCACATGTACACAGGGGGAGTCTTCAATGTGTTTAAGAAATAGATGTTGCTTAAGTGCACTTCAACTCGTTCGGAGGCGGGCATACAATAATTGGCATTTCCTTGTACCTATGTAATAGAATTTAGGTACTTTTGGTTCGTTACCTTCGAGTTTATGTTTAAAAGCATTCAGAGAAGAGGCTTGTCTTGTTTCAAGTGGGAGAGTGTTCCAGTCACGGACAACGGAAGGAATAAAAGAATTTGAGTACAGAGCTGTTCTTGAAGAAGGAATTTGAATATTATTATTATTTCTGAGGTTGTACGCGGAACTTGCATTTGTCAGAGAAGGAACCAATGCACATAGATATGGTGGGACCATTCCGTGGTTCATTTTATAAAAAAGAGTAAGTTTGTGTTTAGTTCGACGCGTTTCAAGACTTTCCCATCCTACTTCAGAATTCAGGTTATTGATAGATATAAGTTTTGTAACTCCAGCTGTTATTCGTGCAGCTTCATTCTGTATTTTATCAAGTTCATATTTTTCATAATTTGTACAATTATCCCAAATAACATTGGCATATTCCAATAAGGGTTTTATAAATGACATGTAGATTGTTTCTAGTGATTTTCTATCTAACTGAAACTTTAATTTTCTCATAATATTTATTCTAGCCCAAGCTTTATTCTTAATATAGTCAATATGAGTGTGCCAGCTGCAGTTATTTGATAAGTATACTCCTAGATGTTTGTGAGATGACACATCTATAATTTGTTGGTTCTGCATAAAAAGTGGGGGGTGAACGGGTTGAGTGTGTTTGCGAGTTACATGCATTGATTCTGTTTTGGATGGATTAAAAGTAACCAGCCATTTATTTGACCATTCAGATATTTTATTTATGTCAGAATTTAATGTCTGTGCAGCATTAACAATATCATTATTATGATTAATTATAAAGTAAAGGCTTGTATCATCGGCAAAAAGTCGTATGTTGGAGTGAATATCAGATAATATGTCATTTATATAAACTAAAAACAGAAGAGGACCTAATATAGATCCCTGGGGAACACCGGCTTTAATTGGTCTCCAATTAGACCTCGCGCCTGGAATGACAACACATTGGCGTCTGTCTTTAAGATAGTCAGTTAAAAGATTCAAAAGTTGACAAGATATACCAGTTGCTTTCAATTTAGCCAACAACCCTTTGTGCCAAACTCTATCAAAGGCTTTACTAATATCAAAAAATACAACTCTTACCTCTTTGCCATCGTCAATCGCTTTGCAGAATGTATTATAAAGAAAAGATAGCTGATTGATAGTTGAATCAACAGGCACAAAACCAGATTGAAATGAAGAGAGAAAGTTACTATCTCGAAAATAATTGAACATATGCTTAAATATGAGCCTTTCAAATACTTTATTCAATACGCTAAGAAGTGAAATTGGTCTGTAATTATTAGCCAAAGACGGGTCTCCTTTCTTGTAAATAGCACATACGAACACTTCCTTCCAAACTTTAGGATAAAAACCGTTTGTTAAGCAAGTGTTAAACAAATCACACAGTGGCGTCGATAATTCATTACTTAGTTCACGGAGCACATAATTATTAATTTCATCGGGACCTGAGGCTTTTTCTAATTGGTAACGACTTAAGAATACTGCACACATCGATGGGTAGTAAAGCAAGATCTTGTAAAACTGGAATGTTTTGTCTAGGTAACAAAATAGGTGGTTCAATGTTATCGTCATTTAAGATTGACTGAGATTGGAAAAATGAATTTAGTAAGTTGGCTTTTAGCTCAAAATCGGAAATAATAGTTCCATTGTCATTCAGTGGAGGAATTGCTTGCTTGTCATTTGAAGAGATGAACGACTTTAATATTTTCCACCAGTCTTTGGGAGAGAGAGATACATAATTAAGTTTACTTGCTAAATTATCATAGTATGACTGCTTTGCTTGGCGTATAAGTTGGACGACCTCATTACGTTTTTTTTAATCTGTTCCAGTGGTATATTTCGTTAGATCTCTTTGCCTTCTTAAAAAGTCTTTTACGGGCCCTAATATTCTTTTTTAACTCAGTGGATATCCATGGAGGTTCCTGCGGTTTAATTTTAATGATTTTTTTTTTAATACATATATTTGAAAGTTCATTAATTTTATTAGCAACATTGGTAGCATACACGTCTACATCATCGCTAGATAGTTCGTTCCAGTTAGTTTGAATAATTTTATTTTTTAAAAGAGCATAGTCACTTCTGCGAGAAAAAAAGGAATTGTCTCTTTAATATACATAATAACACCACCGTGGCTATCCCCAATGCGATCTTTTCTTATTGGTTTATGGAATGATGGAAATTCTAGATCAGCTGACGCAACAGTATCATTAAGCCAAGTTTCGGAGAATGTTAATATATCAAACCCATACAGTTCAGAGTAGATTGTATCTAATTTGTATTTGATACTTTGAACATTATAATGCACAAGAGAAAGATTATGTGAAAAGTCGAAGGCTTCCAAACTACCTGATAGGAACGAGGAAGATGAAACTGAGATGTTATTTGCAGTTGAGCCTACAGGACCTGGGTTTGGGTGAATATCTCCACAAGTCAGCAACAGAATGAAGATCCATTTTAGCAGTGTTGTTAAACAAACGGAACGTATGAAGCATTTTGTAAAAAACAAATTATCTTTAAAATGTTGCCTAATAATATACGTTTATTGGGATATACAATCTCAGAGTGACACTGCGAAGCGCTTTTAATGTTTATAAAGAACGAAATGGTATAGACTAAAGAGTGGTAGATAAACAGTAAAACAATAAACTGCAGTAAGGCTGAAAATTTGACTCTAACATTTATCAACGGTGTGCCTGTGCCAGAATATGTTTTCAAACAAATCAGGTAATTGAAGAGAGGTAAATTAGAAACAGATCTGACACCAGCACAAAGTCGATCTTTAAATGCAAGAAAACATAGAGATTTCTAGAAATACAAACATAGGTGTTAAGATCAAACCGTTGCACAAGTAATCCGTACATGAGTTCAGAACGTCTAAAGAAAAAACTGGTAAAGAAAGCAAAAACTGATGTTATGAAAAACATGAGAATGTTCGGCATGTAAAAATGGAAAGGAGGTTAGCTATAATATACATAATGCATTTTGTGTATGTAAGGATCGATATTTGGACTAAACAAGTAAGTTATACAGTACTTTGATAAACAACATCATCTCGCGGCTACTTCGACAAAAAACAATAACTGAAAATCAACATAAAGTTATTTGCACAATGTCAGTTATTAAAGGTATTTTCAATGTTTTCAAGAAAAGTTTATACCTCGATGATTGTAGGCATTTGATGTCACATTGTAGTGATAAACAGAACAAATAGAACAACTAATTTAAGCTTAGGGATTTAAAAACATTAGCAACATAAATGATATGTTCTTTTGACACTGTAATAAACATAGAATAATTGGTTCCAAAACAACTACATACAATCTTATTTTAGAATTTAGATATATGTGTCAGATAACACGACGTATGACAGAGCCAACGTTAATACAATGGTCAGTTAAATATGTGACGGTGCCACTACGAACATAACAACAATGAAACAAAAAAAACAAAAAAAAAACAACACAAAAACATCGCCATGTTATATATAAATCCTTAAACACTAAATATTCAGGTTGTGCAAACGCAATAAAAAAATGCAAGCTGGTCACACAATCAACTGACCGTATAGACCGTATATAGTTGTTAGTGATCAACTTTTCCAGGCAAACTTTCAAGGTACAAGTTTATGTGATGATATATATAAATCCTTAAAAAATACATATTTAGGCTAGGCCAACGAAACAAAATCAACAACAAAATAAGTGCACTCTGGTCGTATAATCAGTTGACCGTGTAAACCGTATATAGTTGGTAATCAAAATTTCAGCGCAAAGCTTTCAAGGTACACAATTATGTATGTTATATATAAATCCTTAAAAAATGCATATTTAGGTGTGGCAAACGCACAAGAAATCAACAACAACATAAATGCACCCTGGAGACACAATCAATTTGACCGTTGAAGCCGTATATAGTTAGTGATCAGGTATCAAGGAAAAACTTTCAAGGTATGAGTTTATATGATGTTATATATAAATCATTAGATATACATATTTGAGTTTAGCAAACACCAACAGACAAAAGCAACAATATAAATGTACCCAGGTGATACACTCAATTTGACCGTGTAAACCGTATATAGTTAGTGCCTTAGAAAATACATATTTAGGCTAGGCAATCGTAAGAATAAAAATACCAGCAACAACATAAATGCACACTGGTGACTCAATCAATTTTGGCTGTTTAAGCCGTATATAGTTAGTGATTAAGTATCAAGGAAAAACTTTCAAGGTATGAGTTTATATAATGTTATATATAAATCATTAAATATACATATTTAGGTTTAGCAAACACTAACAAACAAAAAGAACAATATAAATGCACCCTGGTGATACAATCAATTTGACCGTGTAAACCGTATATAGTTAGTGCCTTTGAAAATACATATTTAGACTAGGCAATCGTAAGAAAAAAAATCAGCAACAACATAATGCGCGCTGGTCACAGTCAATTGACCATATAAACCGTATAAAATTAGTGATCAACACATCAACGCAAAACTTTCTCGGTACACGTTTACGTAATTTATAAATAAATCCTTAAAAATACATATTTAGGCTAGGCAATCGTTTTACAAAAAGTCAACAACAACATAAATGCACCTTGGTTACACAATCAATTTGACCGCCTAAAGTTAGTGATCAACGTTTCAAGACAAAAATTCAATGTACAAGTTTATAAAGATAGTGTGTCAACTGTTAGCAGATGTTCAGGTATACTATATATAGCAATTGAAATGGTTATTATGTAATCAATGTCAACTACATCACTATTCAATTACACCGTTATGTGTCCACGGATTATAACAGTGCGAAGTACAAAGCGGTAACTACTCTATACTGTTCAAAAAAGGAGTTGTCACATAGTGATATAAAACTTACACCATTGTGAGACTGGACATCAGCATATAGTAAAGTTATTATGATGTCTGCGAGTAACTAGACAAATCGTTTACTGATGCCACTTTATGCACGGCGTTTTTATTGTCTTTGATGAGGATAGTTCCATCCGATGACCATGCTCTCAACAGACATTTGGTTTTTACTAGGTTACGGGCCTGATAAAGCAAGTTATTGCGATACCTCGTAAGGTCTTCATTGACATAAACTCCCATATAACCACGGTCCTTAGCAATCGAACGTGCACGGTAGAATTTATCACGAGACCTGTATGTAGTAAACTTCACAATTACAGCGCGTTTCTTGGTGGAGTTGGATGGCCGGCCTATCCTGTGGCTCCTGTCAATGTCGGTAATTGACAGATCAACATCCAGAGCTCTGGCCATATCCATGACCAAAGTGTCTGTGGATTCGCCAGGTGCCTCCGTCAATCCAGAAATACGCAAGCAGTTTCTACGGCTATACTGTTCGCTTGCGTCAGCAGCCGTTTCGAGCTCTGCTACTCTGGCCTTTAAGCTTTCGTTTTCGGTTTTGAGAGACTTTATTTCACCACGGAAGCCGTCAAGAACACCACTGACAATATGTTGCACCATATCGGACAATTTAATATCGAAGGTATCTTTAAGAACTGAACTTATTTTGTCTATGTCAGATTGACTCAAAACTATTGTATTCTCAATAGTTTGAGACCCTGTGGGGTTGTCCTCTTCCATATCAGAAATATCTGAGGTGACTGGTAGTGCTGGGGAACCTCCTGCTTTAAACTTTTTCAAATCTGATGCGTCAAGAGGTGAAGATAGAAACCTTTTCTTCTGTTTAGCATTTAATGGAGTTGAAGTATTACGGTTTGTTGTACGACCGGTAGGCATGTTTGACCTTCTAATATTTTTTGAGCACTATACTTCAAAAAAATTGTCGAGCGACTTGGCTAGTTATAGCTATTACGAAGTCAGTGGACTAAAAGGCTATGTTCATATAAAGTCAAAGCGAGAAGAGGCTATCACTGTGTAAACAAATGAAGTAAATGAAGAAAACGGCTAGAAAAACGTCGAAAGAATCCAAATTTTGGCATAAATCACTGAACGAGAGTTCCAAACATACTTGAACCACCTCCAAATTTCCACAACCTTATTAAGAACTGATTAAATCATTATGACAATATATATTGTTGCGAGAAAAAAATTACTGTGTTTCCGCCATCTTGTCACGTGACAATCCAATACAGATATTAAAAAATTGGTTGATGATTATGCCATCAATGTTAGATTAGCGACTTTCGCACCACACACCATGACAAATACAGATATTTAAAAAAAATGGTTGTTTATGTCCATAAATGTTAGGGTAGCGACTTTCGCGCCACACACCATGACAAATACAGATATGGTTGATGATTATGTCCGTAAATGTTCGGTTAGCGACTTTCGCGCCACACATCATGATCAATGCAGATATTAAAAATAATAGTTGATGTTTATGTCCGTAAATGTAAGGTTAGCGACTTTCGCGCCACACACCATGTCAAATACAGATATTAAAAAAATGGTTGATGCTTATGTCCGTAAATGTTAGGTTAGCTACTTTCGCGCCACACATCATGACAAATACAGATATCAAAAAAATAGTTGCTGTTTATGTCCGTAAATGCTAGGTTAGCGACTTTCGCGCCACACACACAAAATTTAAAATTACCGACTAAACATGTTTCTATAAATACTGAAAGTTCTATCTGTTTAATGAACTTGAACTATATTTAATCTCTACAATTTTACAGAATTAAAATTTATCTACGTTTACAAATATAAAGTCAGAATAATAAATAAAACCAGGAAAAAAGCACTGAAAATAGTTTATAAAGATTATAGAACGAATGAGTCAATGAATGGAGTTTTATGGTGTACCAACACATTTTACAGGTTATTCTACGCCAACAGGAAAATTCCAGGTTCACTCTATAATAAAAAAATTATATACATAAACAACAAATTAACATACAGATTTTAAAAATTACATCTACAAATTATTGTGCAGAATGAACCTTGAATTTTGATACCTGCAGAACTGCAGAGTTTCAGCACATTCTATTGTACTACTCAAATTGTCGCTTCTTACAACATGCACGAGCCACAGTTATCCTGTTCTTGCCATCACTCAATTGGCTCCCTGGATAGTAATTTAACCACAATAATGAACATGACAAAAATGATAAATTGAACAGGACACCCATTCGGAGGATTCCTACCCCTCTCCAGAGGTTCACAGTGATTCTATTCTTACCCGGAACCACACAGGTTTAAAGATAGTAGAGATGTAGTTTTGAAGATTATACTGTTATCAAACATCTTGAAATAAATAGTGAATTAAGTCAAAAGAGATAGTTTAAAACATATTTCTAATATAGTTTCATAGGGAAATATTTTTTGTTTAATAGTTATATTAATGATTAATCTGTTCAGTGTATTATGATCGTGAATCATTAAATAATAATTAAAATAATCAATAATGGTTTATTATGCTGTATATGCGAAATGTTAATCAAACTGATACTTCTTTAAATTTAGCCTAAACTTTTATTTCTTTAACCAAAGTAATTGAAATAATACACATTTTTCCATTATATATAAATTAGGTCACATATGAGACATATATATTCAATTGATTTGTTATTGAAAATATCATACATTAATAATAATTAAATGAAAAGTATACCCTGATGAAGATATATTAGAAAGATGTTTTAAAATCTCTATTTTGACTTAATTCATTATTTATTTCAGGATATATCGCAACAATATTACCTGAAAAGTTACAGCTCTGTTATATTTAAGGACTGAAGATATTGGGTAGTGTTGACGACGAAGAAAAGTGAAAGCAATATATGAACTGTGCATTGCTTATAGGGTACATTACATAGAGAGATCCTTTGATATAGATTCAATCAGGAGTATATACCAACGGGTTCTCAATGTCTCACACGGGTGTACACCATCATACAAATCCTTATATACAAATCACATACATATTTTGTATTGTGCATTGTTGTACCACGTCTTTTGATGGAGGTATTCATAAAATCCCTATCCCAGTCCTTCAGTTTGATTTGTTGTTAATGTCATTGATATGCATATTGATCTTTAGAATGTCATTTTCTAAAGTCATCTGTTGAATTTTCAACTCCAAGGTACTGGTAGTTGGCACCGTTAACAAATTTCTAGTTTGCCTAGAAATATTGTCCTAAGACAATGACACAGAAGGTATGGTCACAAACTTGCACGGAATACCATTATCCTGTACCAAGGCTTTGATGTCATCAAAAGCATGGCAGACAGCAGGCACTCTATTGACAGGCTGGTCATTAACTCAGTGCTATTTTCTGTTGTTTATTTCCTGGTCAAATTACAAATTTCAGCTGCAACAACAACCATGGAAAATTTAGATCAATTAGTTTGTACTAAAACCTGATGTGCCCGATTAGTGTCAGGGCCGGGCAAAGCCTTAACAACAATGCATCTGGTGCAATGGATATTTTATGATACCGTTGCAGCCAGTTTCCTCTCGAGTCAGTTATCACCAACTGTTGTTTAGTATTCATCTTAAATATAGCTTTAAAGTTATATAATAATTATATTTTATTTACTTCCAATAAGTAGAGCACAAAATGAATGACGGATAATAAATAACAAAATATTAACACGTTTTCGTGGTGATGGTAAATGTTTCTGTCTTAAATAAACAAAATATATAGTTTTTTCTACAATCAGCTACAGAAATGCTAGCTGAAAAGTATAGTCATTAATACTTCATTATTTTTATTAAAGTTACAATGTTAATACAAAGTATATAATTTAATAGCTACATTATACAGGTATTAGTATTTGTTTGATGAATGGCTGGATCTGATTATAAAATAATGTAACAACCTAAAATGGACAACATTAAATAATTGCAAATTAGGCCAAATGTTAAGGACTTAAAAATATCTCAAAATAGTAAACAGTTATCATTGTTATAGTGTCAAAACTTATGTACGGTAGTTGGCGTTGTTCCTATCAAATTTATTTACATATAAAATTATCAAATATCTGTACACATATACTATGAAATATCAGCCTTCGAAATTGAATTAAAGACGTTAGTGTCAAGTACTACAAAACACGATAAAAATACATCATGTGGGACAGTAATGAAAGACGGGAGTGTCAAGTACTACAAAAACTTTATGAAAATATATCATGAGGTACAGTAATGAAAGACGAAAGTGACAAGTACTACAGAAACTCGATAAAAATATATCATGTGGTACAGTAATGAAAGACGGAATATCAAGTACTACATAAACTTGATAAAAATATATCATGAGGTACCTTAATGAAAGACGAAAGTGACAAGTACTACAGAAACTCGATAGAAATATATCATGTGGTACAGTAATGAAAGACGGAATGTCAAGTACTACAGAAACTTGATAGAAATATATCATGTGGTACAGTAATGAAAGACGAGAGTGTCAAGTACTACAGAAGCTCGACAAAAATATATCTTGTGGTACAGTTATGAAAGATGTGAGTCAAGTACTACAGAAACTCGATAGAAATATATCATGTGGTACAGTAATAAAAGATATGAGTCAAGTACTACAGAAGCTTGATAAAATATAGCATGTGGGACAATAATGAAAGACATGAGTATCAAATACTACAGAAACACGATAAAAATACATCATGTGGGACAGTAATGAAAGACGTTAGTGTCAAGTACTACAGAAACACGATAAAAATACATCATGTGGGACAGTAATGAAAGACGTTAGTGTCAAGTACTACAAAAACACGATAAAAATACATCACGTGAGACAGTAATGAAAGACAGGAGTGTCAAGTACTACAAAAACTTTATAAAAATATATCATGAGTTACAGTAATGAAAGACGAAAGTGACAAGTACTAAAGAAACTCGATAGAACTATATCATGAAGTACAGTAATGAAAGACGGAATGTCAAGTACTACAGAAACTTGATAAAAATATATCATGTGGTACAGTAATGAAAGACGAGAGTGTCAATTACTACAGAAGCTCGACAAAAATATATTTTGTGGTACAGTGATGAAAATGTGAGTCAAGTACTACAGAAACTCGGTAGAAATATAGAATGTGGTACAGTAATAAAATATGTGAATCAAGTTCTACAGAAGCTTGATAAAATATAGCATGTGGTACAGTAATAAAAGATGTGAGTCAAGTACTACAGAAGCTCGATAAAAATATAGCATGTGGTACAGTTATGAAAGACGAGAGTGTCAAGTACTAGAGAAGCTTGATAAAAATGTATCATGTGGTACAGTAATAAAAGATGTGAGTCAAGTACTACAGAAACTTGATAAAAATATAGCATGTGGGACAGTAATGAAAGACATGAGTGTCAAGTACTACAGACGCTCGATTAAAATCGTGTAGGAAAGTAGTGAAGGATGTGGGTGTCAAGCACTACAGAAACTGGATAAAAATAAATTGTGGGATGTTAGTTAGTAACTTGAGTGTCAAGACTCGTATTACACTAACAGAAGCTATCAGTTACTTGCAGAAACGGGTTGTGTGCTTCAGCACTGGTAAAAGCCCGAAAAGAGTGGTTAGGCTAAAAATGAAAAATGATCAACTGTAAGCCCTAAATGGCATAAAAACGACGTTAAAAATATTCAACAACTCCACCTGCTATAGCTGTAACTTAACACATAATAAGTTTAAGCACATGAATATAAATGGTAGAATCTGGTAATATGGTACTGTTTCCAGTTGATTCAGCCCTTGAGAGGGCAACAACAAAATCACCTGGATTTTGAGATTCAAAAGCCCTTGTCCCAGGATTAATTACAATATATCTGTTGGTCTCGCCCTCACTTATTGTCATACCTTGACATTTATGTATAGTTGTGACCCAATCAAGACGCAATGGAATTTGCTGACGCTTGCAGAAATGGCAACGACCCTCTATACGGTGTTCTACTAGTACAATTGGTACATTTTTTGGATTTGATTCAGAAAATGGAGGACCACTGTAGCTTTGAAATTCCTCCATTACAATATCAGGAAAATTAACAGGAGGTATTCTACTAGTCAAGTAAATAATATCACATACAGTTCCCAAAGCACCATTAAAAAGATCATTTTTGACTAAAAGATTGACAGTTAACACAACTTCGGCATTTTTACTTAAGGATACCGTGTGTAACAGCCCTGCTGATTTGTCACTTGTAACAGAAGATGCATGTCCACCTTTCGAAACAGATTTAATTTCAGCAACTGGAACAAACTTACTCAAAGAGAGTAGTTTATGTTTGTTATGTTCCCAAACTTGTCGATGTGTTGGAAATACAAAAAGTCCCCTTGCATCCATGTCTTGAAGAGAACTACCATCAAGTGATTTTAGATTGTCCCACTGAAACTTTTGTAACAAAGTAGCTTGAGCTTCTGTAGTCGTGTATTCTCTACTAGACAGAAGAACCTCTTTGAGCATTAATTCTTCATTATTTTGACGAACAAGGGTACGAAGTGAAACACACATTAAAAACTCTTGCCAAACCATAACACCATGGAGTGCTGCAGGTTATGTACTTCTATAATTATACACTGGTGAATCTAGAACAGGTGGCAACTGAACACCAATGTGGTTGCACCAATTAATGAACATTCATCAACTAAAAGGACTTTTAAGGAGTGTAAATTTGTTTGTTACTGGTCACCAACAGAACGCTGTATTACCTACAGGATTTTTTAGAAAGCTGTGTAGCCTGTTGGACAAATAATTTGGACAGACTTGTTGGACTGAAATTGAAGTTTAACTGCCTTCTCAATGCATTTAACTAAAAAAGATTTACCTGATCAATCAGTACCTGAGACTACAAGACGCAATGGTTTATGCAAAGGAGAATTAATTTCATAACTTTGAAGGGTGTCAATAACTATGCTATTATGCAAAACTCTGGTCTTTGTTCATCTGATGTATATTGATATCAGGTACATTTAACATATCATGGCCATCATCAATATCTGTGTTTTGCAAAATCTCCACAAATGTTTAACCAAGGTCATTTGGGTAAATACGAGATGTGAGCGTCCAATCAAAAGCATCACCATCATCATCGAAAACAAAGTCTTCAACAACAGAATCATAATTTGGTTTTGGTTTAACAATAGTAATCCACTATGGTTGTTGTGATGATATATCATCATTATGATATGATAGTTCATTAGCATCTGGTTTAGTATGCTTTTGCTTTGAATGCTCTACATCTGCTTTGACAAATGTTGGGCACTCATTACTGGTGAGAAATGCTTACATTGCTTCTACCAAAGACAAAGAATCAGGCTTTATGTCAGACATTTTGCGCCAATTGGGCCAATGAATGAGTATTAGGTTGATTATCATCATTTTTGCCTGCAGGTTGCTCAGCTGTTAGGCCAAAATAGTGCTGTTCCCGTTGAAATAAAGTTTGAGCACACTGTGCCTCGGACAAACCAGCCTTAATACATTCATGCATTTAATTATGGGGCTCTTTGTTTTGCCTCCAGCACAGACCGTGCCAATGAACCATACCCATATATTTTGCAAACTCTTGTCTGTACCAGTAAGAATCTACACCAAAAGCAGGACTCATAACTTTTCCAATGTAAGATTTGGTACGCAGATCAAAGTACTTTGCAGCATTATGCATATTTTGTTGTAGAGCTTCAAATAATTCTGTAATATTTTCAAAATAAACGACTTGGCCAGTTCTTTCTTAAATAAAATTATGAAGTAAGCGCATTAATGGCTTAAAATGAAACTCTGCACAACTACTCGTTGTAAAAAAGATGGTAAATCATCGCCATTATTTATTTTAAATTGTATAAGGGAGCGAAGTTCATTTGTTCTGCGTGCCCAATATTGGCTTGTGCCACAAAGACTGTCGCTAAAATACAATTTTTTTTGCAATGGAATTATCACCACACTCTATTTTTTCTCTTAATTCTGCAACAGTCATATGGGGGTCCCCAATCTTTTGTTGAACAATGAAAGAACCTTTTTCTAAGGCATGTTTGCCAATAATTATATTGTGAAAAACAAATTTAAAATATTGATGTTTTATAAATCTACCGTCTCGATACCACAAGAGATGTTCAGCCCTTTCTACAAGAGATTGACACGTTCTTGATCTATAAATATGGTAATCACCAGTTCCATATGTAAAAAGACATGACAAAGCTAATGTAAAAAATACCGAGTTTATATAAGTAGGTTACCTCTTGTGGGCCGTGGTATAGATATTCATTCACTCTTATTATCAGTGACTTGACAATGTGTATCACCAATAACATCTTTAACAACTGTTTCAATTTGTTCTCTAATACTAACAGACTGATCTGGGAATAAAACACTAGAATTTGTATTGCAATTATCAATTAAATTCATTTCCATTTGTTGAGGAGCCGGTGTAACATTAAATTTGACCCCGTTGAAAAATGAACCCAAGGGTCATTGTTAAAAATAAATGACACGGATCACATTTAAACATTAAATTCTGATCAAAACAGTCGTTGAAAACTGATCAATGTTAAATTTTGATCAGACATGGGGTCCTTTTCAACTGTTTGTTGAATTTAAGCATGACTGATATCGCATGTTGCAACAATTAAACATAAGCCATAGTTAGCTTTTCAATCGACATTAAATGTACAACATCCATCTATTATCCATTTATATAGACAAAATGTCAGATACTGTTTTTATTTCAATTAACAAAATTTCCCTTTAAAAGGAACGGCTTCCCTTTTTGAGTAACTAATAAGTATTTTGTTAGTAAACGATACTTTAATTGGTGTAAACGCACTTGGAGAGAGAAAACCTGGGGGTAGTGTGTGGAAAGGGTGTCCCTCTCCCGCTGGGAGCGGTACTGCTACTCTACTTCTGCTATTGGGATACGGGGAACCGCTCCGAAACTCTAATGTTTGATATCTTAATCACTAACTGCTGAGTTTCACTCATTTCTTAGAAAATATGGTTGTTATCTATATGCCAATGTTTTTTTTTTTACTTTTAAGCATTTGTTTTTTAAGCATTATTTTTTAAACACGCACGCACGCACGCACGCACGCACGCACGCACCCATTTACTCAAAAGCGAATCTCCAACGAGTATCAAACCCAGTATATCGCGAGTCAAGACGTAAAGGATCAAATCATGCACTCTAGTGAGTTTTACGGGGGAGGGGTATGATTATTACTTATTCCAATTTTTTTAACTTTAACACGCAACTATTAAGGAAACACAAGGACTAAACATAAGATGTATGAAAAGGGGAATTTTACTACGACCTCAGATGTAGAGGAGAGTGTCCCCCAACACTCCTGCAGATTTTGGTAGGTGATGTGTGTATGCCACTGGCCTAGTTTGGTCAAAGTAAGCCTGCAGGTCTAGACGGGGGCTCTGATGTACTTTATCATACACTGGACATTTTTAAGAACGTTGTGTGTATTTTTCTATGTAAAACATATATCAAATACTTTTATTTTTCTCGGAAAAGTGCAGGCTTATGCCTGAAGTACTTTCGTGTAGCTACGCCGGTGTGAATATGTGTTTTTTTGTGTGTTTTTGTTGTATTGTTGTTTTTTGTGTTTTGTTGTTTTTTTTTGGTGGGGGGGGGGGGGGCGTTATGTACAGTGTGCCATGTACAGTGTGCCATGTATCTTGCAGCTACAACGTTAATGATAAGCCCTACGACATTGCAGGAACAAAACAAATTGCAATTAATCAAATGTATCCTAATGTTTTCAACCTTCTCTGTGACGAGGAAGACTGGGTTTAATCCCAATTTATTAAATTACACCAAACTTTGCAGTTATTGTTCTGTCCTTTGATAACTTACTAAGTATATTGCCAGCTACAGTATATAAGTATTATACACTTAAAACAATATATTCATTAACGTTAATTGATTTACCAAATATTGCCTGTATCTGACAACTCCTTATAACCGGAATCTTTATAACCTTATTTTTATATAGAAGGAAAAATGTCGAAGATTTGACTTTGTTAACTCTGTTTTCTTTGTTTGTAATAAACAAAAATGAGCATCTGAAGTAACAGAAAGGTATACGTATATATTAAACCAACTCTTTCAACAACAATCATTTTATCAAAGCTATGTTTTCCCTCGGCTAATTAGAAAAAAGCTACAAATACGTACATATAAGTTCAACATGACGAGACGAAAATGTGACGTTCGCAATACAGAGAAAACTATCAATAGGTCGAAGTTCAAGGTCACATTTACAAGTTGATTGAGTGTGATGTGATGGCGGCCAGGTATACTAACAGTTTTCTAGGAATTCTGTACCAGTAGTAATCGATTTTGCAAGTAATTAACAACTTTCCCACTTGAAATAGAGGCGGAGGACATTTTGTCACAAAGAACGTGCCCGTCCGGAATCGAACCCGGGACCTCTGATTTGACAAGCATGTACGCTAACATTGCGCTACCCGGGCGGGTTCACATTCACAGTTAGAGTTACAAGTCGTAAATAGGTACAATGCTATTTCATTCCCCCCGACTGTATAACTGTGGAATTGTTTGGACCTCAGCAGACAATTGTATAAACGTTGGTTTAATTTTAACTCTTCCTTATCTTTATTCTAGTAGGTCTTAAAATAACTTATATTTAAATACCAGATATCATTTATATTAGTGTTTTTAACCTTTGGTTAAAGATAACCTAGGATTGATTAAAATATAATCAGCGTTTATACAGGTTGTTCTTTCAATCCTTAATGTTTGTGGGATTGTTTGTTTCTAAGCCAGAGAAAAAGTTTAAATTCTCTTTCCCATCTACGGGTACAACGCGCACATTTGGCGGCAATCGGTCATTAAGCGTTGGGAGCGCGACAAGTACAGGAGGATTTTAAAAAAAGCATGGATATTGAAAATGTTGGAATCAAAAGATGCTTCTACTTCATAATCATAGAATTATGATTATTTGTATAATATTTTTAATGGACGATATTGACATTGTAGGGATATTTGCATCATATTGAATGATAAATATCTGTATGTACATGAATTATATAAGCTGGTTGCACTCTCGAGCTCTACTAACAATTAAACATATTTAATTGAGATTGTGTTGTTTTTGTTCTGTTTATGGAGACGGTAGAATTAGAAAGGAAGCCAATGTCACCTATAAATAAGAAAGTGTGCCCGTCTGTCCTGAATTACTTTCTTTACAAAATCTAGATGGGAATCTAAACTTTTTGTAATATGGCATTGCATCTGCAGTGCCCCATGTAGATTTTAAGGGTTAAATATATAGTTTGTGGTGATTTTGACTTTAAACGAGAGGGTCATGTTGACCAATGGTCGCTTAATTGATGATATAATGACGCATGGATGTTATGATCGGTTGCTATGATTACAAATGGTTGCTATAGCAGTTAGTGATAATAACAAAAAACAAAAACAATTCCTTTTCAAGTTGACATTGACAATATCCATGCGAACCATTTAATATAATCATGAAGTTTAATCTTATTTCTTTAACTTAAATTGTTAAAAAAGTTACATCTTAGGCAAGTCACGCTTGACGTAGTCCTGGTAAGAACATGTATTAAGCATATGCGGAAAAATGTCTTTCTTATGTACACCACACAAAGCCGTGGTGGAGGATCGAACCCGTGACACTCCGATCGTGGGTTCGATGCTCTACGCGCACCACACTGTGTGTTAGTGGTTAAATATATTTTACTTTTATTTATAATATAGAAATTCAGTTGGGCCACAAGGTCTTCCATCAATAATTTCGGCCCTTTTCGTGCGCAAGATGAGGGTTAAATATGAAAAATATACAAATGCAGAAAATCGGGATAATTGTTGGCAAAATCCCGATCAGATGTAGGGGACATATCTGGGTGACTATGTTTGATAACACGAGGGCGTTAGTGAAGTTTCAAATCAATCGCATGTGAGGTTACTGAGATATGCACGGAAAACTTTAACAGGTCGAATAATGGCCATAACTTGCATTAAATTCAACCAAGAGTTAAATAACTCGATTCTTTAACTCGAATCCTGAAGAATTGGTGAAGTTTCAATCAATTAAATAGTTGGGTACTGAGATATTTGCATGATAGTAACTTGCATACAAACTTTTAACCGAAAGTAAGACGTCGATGCCCGGGTAACAAAGAGAGAAAGAGAGAGAGAGAGAGAGAGAGAGAGAGAGAGAGAGAGAGAGAGAGAGTTGATGTTGGTCCGGCCGACTATTCGGTCAGTTTCCAACTGCTGGTGATCAAATTTTAACGAGGGTCAATTTTTTACGTGTGGTAGGGTCATTAAATAACGGTCGGTGCAAGTTTTCAATGATAAAAATGGATCACTCATCCGTTGAAAATTGACCCATGTCAAAATTTAATGTTACACCGGCCCTCTATCATTATGATTTAGATCATTGTCATATTATGCAACGGGGAAAAGATCCATTTCACAATTTTCTGGTAATAACAGTAGTCTTTCTTTGGAAATAAAAATATCAACATAAGCCGGATTATGTGATTTTAACCACTTTAAAGTAGTTTCAACTCCTGAACGGGACACTTTTAATTCTTTTGAAGTGTCACTTTTACCTATTTTTCTGACTTTGATTCAATCAATTTCATTTGGAAGACGGGAAAATACTTTTGCTGGCTCATTAACTTCTTGAAGAAAAGTAACACAATGGCCACTGGATGCTATCCCGCCATGTTTAAACATATGCACGTTCACACATGGGGATGTACGTGAAATTAATTGCTATTCAATAATTGATAAATGTTTTAGTTCATCTGGCAAAACATCGGGATTCCTTAAAATTTTCATCTAAAAAACATATGTACTTTATCTTTTTCAGATTCACAGCGTTTACAAATATTTTTTTTAATTCAATGTCTATTCGACATTCATTACATAATCTACATATTTTTTAACTTATATGACATTTGCTCAAGTTCAAAAGAACGTATACAATCCATTACAAAATTACTATTTCCTGTGGGTGGAAGGGCATCTGGTATTTCATTATGTGACAATCCAACCTTATTTTCAACCATTTTATCTTTCTAGATGCTCTTTCTCTCCGATTATGCGACTCTTTTGGTGTCTCGGTCGTCATTTTTTCTTTTTTTACGGGTATATGACCCATTTTCAGTGTCTATTAATTGGAGCAGCAAAATAAAGGGGACATGAATTATCTGCATCTTCATTAGCTGCTGGTCTTTCGTTTGTTTGGTAAAAATAATTTTGATCCGTGAATTTGAACGTATAATTTTCAGACACTGATGGACCATTGGCTGTAAAATTTGATGCTGAAGGATAATCTTGTTCGAGAGGCATTATATGTTAAAAAACAAACGGTATATATTTCTGTTGTTTTGCCACAAAGTGGTCCCTTTCAAGCAACAATTTAATATGTTGTTGGGCAGAATGTTCAGTGTATGATGTAAACACAAATGTAGCATTATTATGCCTATCATTTCCGCTCAACCAAACATTAAACGTACAGTCAAGCAGCAAGCATTGATATTTTGCGGGCCATTTAGCGGACAAAAATGATACAATAATACACAATATATATCTATACACACGTATATACCTTTGATAACACTTGAAATGTACAGATGTAAACAGCGGTATAAACAGCATTCAGAGAACGCGCAAAATGTAAACAACAATCGGAATACTTTCCATTTTACCGGGTGCATTTTACCTGTTATAGTTTTGACAGAAACATTGCGAAATATATTTACTGCATAGCAAGCATTTTGACGTCTTCTTGACCATTTTAATTATCAACTAAAACCAAGAATTTTAGTTGTCAAAAAAGTTAAATTATTTTAATATTATTACTACAATAATTCTTTTGAGACAAAATAGTGTAGCTTCATTTTATTTGGAATAATAATTTGATTTTTGGTTAGGTCGCATAAGCGAATGAACCCTATATAAGGGCCAGTTATGAAACTGACTCTGGGCGCTGCCATATTAAAAGTAACGATTACGTGTTGAAAACACGGCATTCGCCACATGGAATCGCCATTGTTTTTTCTAAACAGTGCATCATGGGAATGTAGTTAATATTAGAACCTGGTCATGTTCCGACCACTTTCCGGCTCAAAGAAAAATTCAAATGCGATGTATGTAAAAATCGATTGTGACGTTTTAATGCACTTATTGAGATCACTACGAATTGTTCTTTAAATGAGGTCTTAAAACTTATATTTTTCGACAATTTATCGCCGTTTCTGACAGATTCCTACAGAGATAATGTAAATAATTTTCAAATAACGATGTATTTACTCAATAATTATAATATGCTGAACCCATAACAATGGAAATAATCACAAAATTTAACAGCTACAGTTGTTTTTTTTACTCGATACAACAGAAATATATAGCTCACCGGTGTAGTGTTATTAATTCGACGTTGGTATAATAGCAGTAAGGCGTTTAAATTGTGTAATGAAATTTTGTGATATTTTTACCAAGAATTATCCACAGCTCACACAATTCCAAAGCGTTTAAGGTACCTTAAATCTATCTAACAGTATAGTAGTGTCTTTGATAAATAATTTCAGGCATCGTAGTAATCGCTACTGTATCGATTAGAATTATCAACATCTTCAGTAGTATCATCATCATTAACATCGCGTTTGGTTCGCCACAGATTTATGGTGACCAAGTTGTTATATAAAAATATGAATATTGGTTAACAGTTCACATACGATAATTCTTAAAATCTTACAAAATACGGCAATATTACTAAAAATGCAAAGATGCAACAACTTTATCGGGCATGTCTAAAATGATTTGAACAAAAAGAGACAAAGATGGACATGCTGAAATGTACCTAAAAGATGTTTATATTCAATTCTTAAATAAGCAAGCAGTCAAATTTAGTGGTACTATCAAAGAGTTATTGTATGCGAATAGTTCATATATTAATGGTCATTAAAAATTTTTGTATATATATATATATATATATATATAGTCAGCAAAGAAAAACCTTTACACTTTTAAGTAAAAACTTTATTTCTACATGCCCGATTTACCCATGCTAGAGTCCACCTGGTAGATAAATTATCAACCAAACTATTGAAAACACATAATTTTGTTTTACAACGACGCGTCACAAATTTCAGTCATTTAAAAAAATACAAATTTTAGTTTTAGTTAAGCCTTTTAAAACGTAAGTATGGTATCAAATTATTTACTTCTTAACATGTTTAAATGGCATTTCAACAATATCATAACTTTAATGAAATACAAATTTAACAAATATGGTCGACATAAACCGATAAAGAATGACAGATAACTCGTTTTTAAAGGTGTTAAGTATATATATTTGATTATGCCCCTTTGCTTATGTCCAAAATTATCGCCAATTTACGGGCTACAGTACTACACTTCAAATGTTTAATACCGATTTGTATCACAAAACGACACATTCATATCATTATCGATGCAAGTTTTTCTAACAGATAAGGAACCAATTTGTGGAGAGTTTGGTACGTATTTTGGCCGAGCATAGCATCTTTGAAGTTTTCACACCTAAATTAGTTAAGATGATGTGCTATTTGTGCTTAAATAATACACTGTTTTAAACACATTATATAATGGAAACGCTCACAAAATATATTAAGGATCATGCACTATATCAATACTGTACTATGATATTAACTGTTCTATGGACAAGTTTATAAAGGCAATTTACCTAAATAACAGTGTTCTGAGCCATGCCTTGTTTTAGAATTTTATCAAATTAACTTTTTTTGGAATAGAAAATTTACGAAGTTTTCAACTAAATGTTTTAAAATGGAATAATTATAGTCGATAAGCAATTGAAAATATGCCGATGTGAGATCTAAGATTTAGATAGAAACAGCATCTCCGAATTTTACATACAAAATGCAGATAGAATTTTTTGAGATATTGAAAATCAGAGTGTCCAGGGTTTTTTTTATAATTAAAATTGGGTGTTGAAAGAATGCAACATTTTGAATATGAATTTTGGGGCAAAACTATTTTATAAATATGCGTTTATTTTTAATGTAAATTAAATATATTTTGTTAGATTAATATCGTTTTTAAATATATTGCCCATGCTTGTAGCATTATTTTGGCAAACAATTCCAGAGCAGTTCCATACTCGTTTTAATAAACTATACACATACCAGTTTGATGTAACGATATGGAAAATAAAATACATTATTCGAGAGATTTGACGTCCTGTTGCAGCAAGTGCAACTTTAATCATTCGCCAATATTTAACGTTAAACTATTGTTTATCAGTATGAGAATTGAACATTGAGCAATAATCGGGATACAAATTTACAACGACAAATAATCAGGGTACAAATTTACATTGAGCAATAATCAGGGTACAATAGGCAGGGTACAAATTTACATTTGAGCAATATGCAGGGTACACATTTACATCGAGCAATATGTAGGGTACAATATATCAATTACAAAGTGGCAACTTCTATCCATTTTATTTATTTCGAGATATAACCAAAAATCACAACAGAAACATCTTAAACATTACAGCAATAACAATGAGTATTAATCAGGGTCGATCGTGCGACCACATCTCGAAATATTCCACTGCCGCTTCTTTTGCCATTTCTACGGGAGATTCAGTCAATGGGACCAAGCTGTCGTATGAATGCGGACCAGACGGGAACATGGCCGTGACTTGTAAGTATCGGTCTCCCTCCTTATTGGTTATCTCGGCCTAAGGAAAAGAAAACGTTTTAAATGTCATTTATGATCTTTATTATTTTTCAAGTGCATAGGCGATAATCAGATAATAGCAGCAAAACTATGGCTAGTTATTACGTAATAACCCGAATTGCGATTTTGCAGGATTTCCACGTGGAACATGTATACAAGTGGCCAAACTTGTTTTTTTGACTTTCTTTTACACATGCGAATATCACTGTAGATTTTGAAAATTTATAACAGCAAATATGCCACGACTATCACAACGTCAGCGTATTGACGCCTTAACGATGCTGGACAGAGGTTGACTCAGTCGCTGCAGTTTCATTGGCACTTAATTGCCATAGAAACACTATAATCAAGTTACGTGGTAGGTTTATGCAAACAGGTACATAATTTTGATAAGATCGGGGCTTGAATCTTGGGTTGATACAAATGTTTTTTTATGAATAGTGTAAAATATTCCATTTAACAGAAAATTAATTATAAGTTTAGGACTTTAGGGCGAAAAATATACTGAACCAGACAGTTGTGTGATATTCAATATGGTAAACAAAACAAAACATTTGGTCGAAATTTAAAATGCCACATAAGATTAAGAATAAAAGTTATAAGCCCATTTTCTCTTCCCATTCCGATATTTCACCTGAACTTGGGATATAACTCTTAAGCATACACAGTCAATCACAACTTGCGCCAAAACTTCAACGCAGAGGTTAAAGACGAAAATGTGAACTTTCGTAATCGAAATATGACCTTGAATTTTAAATAAAGAGACGAACAGCTTACATACTGTCTGACATACAATAGATCACACTCGTTCTTAAAAACAATACATCGACAAGACTATTTTAATGCAACACCTAGGAGTCTGAATTAAAAATGGTCCTGATGAGTTTTAGTATATGTTTATCAATTTAAAATTTGTATAAAGTACGTGAATAAACTAACAATTGTTAGAAGACAGCAAGTTCAATTGTCGAAAGCTCTTCTCAAATAAATTTTCCAATGTAATGCACCGTACTATTAATGGTTACAGAGGCTGAAGGAGCCTTTCTCCGGTAGTCACCGAGGCTTTCATTAATTGAACCCAGTTTTCCAAGTTAATTAAGATACGAATGGACCATCTTTAAACCGAAAGCTCGGTTTGGGCTGAGGACATATTAGGTCATTTAATATAAATATGCGATTAATATTGTAAACATACCTTCTCCAGTATTTGTGTTGGATCCGAGAGGTGTTCATACAAGCCCTTCAGTGCAGTCATCCTCACAGAAAGTACAGCAAACTTCAGCATGAGCTTTTCCCCGCACACTAAAAAAACAAGTAGTTTTATCACAAAAGTAGTGTTTTAAAATACCGTCTGGTTTTTGTAGGTGACATAATCGTTAAGTTTCAATAACCATCACCAACAGTTTCCATGTAAAATTTGCTCAGGGCAGGACATCGTCGTCACATAAAACCTTGCAAGCCTGTTCAAGAATTCCGCCTTAATTTGTGCAAAGGCGCGGCGATCATCCAAAACCAAAATTATACATACAAACTGTTGTATGTGTAACTTTAAAAAATGTCATGTGTGATATGTCGGTATTTTACTATTTAATGTTCACATATTTAACTTCGTAGCAATATTTTCAACAGACTGTATACTCTGTAGTCAGTATGTACGTCTAGACAATCTGCAGTGATTTCTTGTTATCAAGCCCTTTTATTTCAAAATTTATAGGTTATCTCGATTACATTAATGATTTCTTCCATTTATTTTTATCTAAAATAAAATCACCGATATGAGAATATTGATTGTCTTGGATGTATTTTCCTCCCACATGAGAGGAAAAATTGTATTCGACAATTATTTATTTTCCAGTAAAATAAATCTAAATCTGAATAAAATTCGCAAGTGTTTGAATAGTGCGCATTTTAAACTCCGAAATAGGCTAGATGCATATACATACCTGTAAGCATCAGTGTTTGTCGGTCACCCATAAATGGTTTACACATTAAACATTTTCTGAGACAGGTTCTTTGCTCTGGCATCATTTTGCCGACATCACTTACTGCTCCCAGCACTGCAGGATCAGACCTTTTACGTCCGAACCAACCTGTAAGTATATGAAATGTACAAACAATTTGAAAGCCGTTCATCAAAACGCTTCAACATGAATATTGTAAAAAAACGGTTTGTTCTTAGACCCGCGCAGAACATTGGATCTGGCTGAATCCATAAATATAACATGTCATGGATTCCTGTGCAGATACCTCGGCAGCGTGGGTCTGCTGGGTTCTAGTGTAAGTACCATGTCTTATGTAATTATTAACAGCAGTACGAATTATTAAGTTTTTTAAGGTCGTTTTCTTTCTAAAGGTTGCAGCTTCATTATAAAGATACATTGTTGACAACAGGTCCCACTACAGTTTGAATTTGTTCTTTGCTCTATAAAATTAGGTCTAGTACCTTTTTCGTAGCAAGAAAGTATCCACACATAAAAATGCACAAGAGCTGGTAGGTTACCATCTTGTTTTTCAAAAGGTCCTCAAATGCTCTTATATAGATACATCTGTTAGAATCTTATAATAAAAGGCACCATTTAACACCGGTGATGTTTTATTGCAGTATATGCTAACCAGTTTTCGATTTACTCATTTGCAGCAAGAAATTAAATCAGCTATGAAGCATTTTGAAAACATTGGTTTGAAAAAGTGCGAGAATATTGCAACAGCGACACAAAAATGGCGCAACTGTGTGGTGCAAACTATACAATAAATTGTATTTTTACGTGAATAGTGGTAGTCTTTTACATGTATTTATTTTACAAGTAAACCATACTCTAATGCATCAGATGGTTTCACCCTTTCAGACAATATTCTATCATTTTCAAAAACCGCACATGTAGGGCGTCAAATAAATATGCTTTGTATATTCAAGAATCTGTCGATCCAAGTCTGTTGGGATTTTAAAAAAATCTGGTTGGAATGGGTATGTATAAGCAGCTGATTTTATGGCACTTGAGCAATTTTAAAACTTTCGGACTTGGCATGCAATAGATGCGATACGGGGATTTTGTTAGAGTAATACAATATAAGTTTTAAGCCGAAAGTCCAAGATCAATGCAAACGTATTCCTGTTAATAAAGCCTACAAATACATGCAAGAAGTAATATATAAAATTATTCATCTACTCCAGGGGATGTTGTAGTTTATCTTGTATCAATACAGCGTCATCCTGGCGATTATTTGCTATACGGAGAAGGTACAGTCGGTTGTAACAGTTTATAAATTCCAAAATAAATATTATCAGTTGACAACATCTTGAAGAACATTCCTTAAACGGAACTGTCAAAACTATTCCCAGCCGGAACCGAGGCACGACATTTCGTAGAATCGAATGAAAGTTAAATTAAAAACACCACATTAATTTTGCGTTTCGATAAAAATTTAGAAATGCTATGCTATTATTTCTTAAATCCGAGTCGAAACTAATATTCCTGGCAATTCCGCTACGTAATTAATGTCTTTGTATTAAACATAAATTGGTACGGATAGACCGACAAGCCAAGTACTTACTGCTCCAATTATTGTGGACAAATGACCCAATATTTATACCCGCCGATACGGCGCCAAGGCCTGTCAGGGCACCAGCCGCTATGGTAGAGCTGAAAAAATAAAGGATATGGTTCGATACATTGGTATTAACTTTTTATGGTAAATATGCGCTTTAACAAATGAAAATAATGGAAACCGGAATATTAAAAGGAAATACTAGTATACGAGGAAGGTTCGAAATTTTAAAATTAGCTAAAACGCTGGCGTCGTGCACAGTAATGGTACTAACGTTATGAAAATAAAAACATCTCACACCACTATTACATTTTCCGAAAGTACTCTATTTCAAATTTTCTGGTTCAAGATGTGCAATTATAAAAATATACCTTGACCAGGTTTTGTTTTTAAATTCAAAAAATGCTGTTGAGAGACCTATCAATTTCCGGAGTATCGATGTGTCAACTACTCGCCTACGATGCGGTTCGAACCAACAATTCGGAAAGGACATAGAATTGTCCATAGAGCTGGTATCAGCATCCACATTTTCAGTGGCGATTTCTAAAATACAGACCATTTAACTCATGTTAGGAAAAATAAATCATTGCAGTATAAAACCCTGCAAAAAGAAGAAAAAGACAATTAATGTAATTTCTACTTCCTTCATCTGTAGGTACCGAGTACTCAAGCGAGATAATAGTGGTGCGAGTCCTAATACCGAAACTTAAAACTGTCCAATAATACTTGATCGTGCTTAACGTATTTATATATTCAATTAAAGGTGAAACTATATTTTCAGTTGATGGGTATAACATATGCTGTTTACAGGATCTATATATTTAATTTGATGTCACGTCATTTTCCTCAAATCCCGGCGTAACATTTAACATGTGTCCCGACCTATAATGTAACACTTAAAAAAACAGCATGAAAGGGCAGACGAAAGTTCTATTCACTGGAAGAGTGACAATTTCCGGTAACAGACGTTTGTTATTATAAACCCAACGGTCATTATGCAACATGCGGCTAAGTACGAACGTGCTAAAATGTCCTGCAGAACAAGACGACTCGTCAATAAAGTCAAACTGAACAGTCAAAACGAAGAAAAATATGCATATGGTCATTTTTTTACTATATGGTACTTGAAGATTTTTATTATTGCGATTATGAGTTATAAATGTTTCACACAGAAAATAAATGTGCTGTCCGGCAACGTGATTACAAAGAAATAAATGAAAACGCGTGTACTTTATTGATTTTAATCATTTTAGAAAAATCGCGTACATACACTTTAAATCATATACTAAATAAAAATTTCAGTTGAAACATCCTTGTGTGGAGTAGAATATATTCACTTTGCTCCGAATGGTTCATATTTCGTATGTAAAATGTCATCCAGGATTTGCCATTAGCAAAAATGTTATCATACTTTGACAATATTTAATATGTTTAACACAGAACGGTATCATGAAATTTATATTTACGAGTAAATTTAGTTTCTCTTAGTATCCCAAAACAGTGAACAACAAGAGTTGCCAGATCACAACAAAGCTAGCCGATGAGATAAAACTCACCACCAATGCAAAGATTGCGATTGGAGGTAAACACCAAAACTTAAAACGTATCCAAACGCAAAAAGTTTAACCTGGGTGTCTACAGAAGAAAAATTAAGACTTAAAGGGCCATAACTTTGCCAAATGAAACCCAGAGTCATGGTGTTTGTCTCTGTGTGTTTCAAAAATGATGGTGAACACACATGCAAAGTTTCATTTATATCCAATGAGTGGTTGCATAGATATCTTAAACTTAAACGCAACTAAACGCAAAGTTTAACCTGGATGTCTTAGTCCAAAAAGGGCCATAACTATACCAAAATGCAATCCAAATGGTTCGTATCTCTGTGTGTTCCATTGATGATGGTAAACACACATGCAACGTTTCATTGACATTCAATGAGTAGTTGCAAAGATAACTGAAACTTAAACGCAAAAAATTAACCTGGGTGTCTACAGACGACGACGCCGACGAAGCTGACTACGAAGCCGGGGTCAGGACAATAGCTCTGCATGGACTTCGTCCCGGCGACCTAAAAATTGGGAAATCATTTACACCTTTTATCAAGCATCTCCGATGTCCTCTATTAAATATTAACGCCAGTTTGACGTGGTTTCAAAAGTTATGGATGCCACTTTTAATGTACAGGATAAAATGTTTTCTAATAGTTCGCGTTGATAAAAAAACATTATTGGTTTTGATGCATTTAATATCCAATCACGATTCCGTTGCAGTAACCGATAATCCGATATTCAGCGATTTTCTTGTAACTAAAGGATACGAAATAGATATACATGAATAATGAACGTCAACGGTTTATACAATTTTAACGTTAACATCGTGTTACGCTTAGATGTACCATTACTGTGCATTGTTAAATTCGTTTCATCTTAGAAAGAGTCAGGTTGTCGAGCAGTATTTAAGTGCCGACTACTTTTAGAATCGTATTTAGTTTCAAGTTTAAAAAAACACTTTTTGTTACGTTTTGGTGGATGTTATACCAAACTATGTGTTATTTATTTATGATAACGAGATGCTCGGTATCTATTTCAGAAATAGGTTTAATTTTTTCTCTGACATTTATAGTGGCTCCCTCTAGATAAACTATATTTAAATGAATCGAGTAAAATGCGTCTTAGATTTACAAAGAGAATACTGTTTCAGACTCATTTTACCGCAGCGGTGGTTTGATGAGAAAGCGTCCGTCTCGCATGCGGAAGGTAGCATGCACTACCTCTACTCGTGCCATAGCCTACGACTAGACAAAATGGTACTAAAGCTTCCTCGCTTACATGCAATTGCTTAGCAATTTGAGGATAGTTCTATGTTCGATCGGCCCGATGTCGGTATAACGGGATTGCATGGGGATATACCATGTGTCGCGGCATGTTACTCTAGCGTGGAAGCGTTTAGAAGAACGTTTCAACTAGACACCGTCGCAATACTACCGAATCATTGTTAAAACAAGCGACGCTTTTAAAATACACAAGCTTAATGAAAGACAACTGGTATAAACCATGATAGCATTTACTAGATACAACTTACAACAATATTCGTTTATCCTTGTTGGTACCTTGATCTGGCATCGTTCCAAATCCATCACCTCCGTACCCATATCCACCATGCACATCAGGATAGAGCGTTTCAGGCGACACGTTTTCCAACGATGCTAGGTCACCAAAATTCATTTCGTCTTCGTTGATGTTCTAAAATTAAAAACTATTTTAATAAAGCGATGTTTAATTTTTTAAAATTGCATGAAAGTCACGTCTAAACTATTTAGATGAGCTAAAACTTATCGACAGCTAATAGTCTTGTACTCTGTCGGTGCATATTAGACGTCCAAACAGGAAAGCGAATTAGGAGATATTCGAATTTGTTAAGGCGACCAATATATAAGAGTTTGGAGTTGTAGTAGTAAAGTCCTACCGTTGCTTCGGCTTTCAATTAGTCCGAATTTCTGCATCTTATAACCGTCACTATAAAAGTTGCATTCTGCCGTTCCAATATTTTATAGGAGTGACTTATATCAAGATGTCAAAAATTTCAAATTAGCTAAATACATTTTTATTTCCAATACAACATGCCTATACAAACACTCATTGACCCCCGTATTGCCCAAAACGATTTTTTAAACATGCAAAAATAAAATATTGAAAAGGGATTTTCTAACTCAGGTTAGACTTTAATAGACCCGCTAACATTGCAACATAGTTTGTGACGTATTTAATGATTCACGTTATGTCATTTTGATTTCAATTTCGTTCGTCATACAGGTTTACACGTAATATTTGATTTATTTAAAAAAAAAGACCGAATGACGATGTGAATATCGTGAAGACCTATATAAGTGCCGTCTAATTTTAGAATGTGGATTTCGGTTCAAGTTTACCACTACGATCGAAATATCAGTTTGGTCACGTTTTTGTTTATTTGACATATCAAGCCATTCGTAATATATTTATTAATGATAATGAGATGGTTTTAGGTTTTTTTCCGATACACTCCCTTTAACCGAATGCATGCTTAACAAGTCCTATCGAGTTTTATGGGCGACGGAACATCTAAAATAAATCCTAGCGGCACTCATGTCTGTCTGCAGGTTACTGACAAACTCAAATAAAATATATACATGTATTTGCCTCAGCTTGGCACACGCGAGAAATGATCACTCGGCCAAGGAGGACCAGTTGAGTTAACTTTCAAAAACGAAGCAAATTGGTCCGGAATACATACCAGTACGTTGTCCATCACGTCCCTGAAAGACAAGGACAAAAAGGTTATCATGTAATTCTATTCTATTAGATAAATTCATTAAAAAAATTGTAAGTTGTAAAATTAATTTTCACATCGTTTTTCAAGGCATTCGTTGACACATTTGATGGATTGCCTATAAACTGGTAGAAGTAAAGAGCAAGGTTGAGGACGAGAATATCATGTATGTAGTAATAATGCTGTCATGATCAGTTAAGAGGCTCAAGGGCCTTAACAGTCACCCGATATCCTTGATGATATAAAGCTATATGAATCTATGTTCCAGTTTGTTCTTCGGGAAGCGGCAAAACTCCAAACAAGAATGTCATAACTGCATCAACAAATCATATGATTTTCTCTTATATATATTTAGTAAAGTAGTACCCATACAAGGGTCAAAACGGAGATCCAGCAGCATGAAAAACATAATTGTTATGACGGGACAAGCATCATTATTATTCTTACAATATTTTTATTCCTGTGCTTCCCATACCTAGTTGTTTTTTTAACCGTTTTGAAATATTGCCATTTCAAAAAGGGTTGGAAAACTTTGGAAAACGAGACACAGGGACATGAAAGTTATATTATAAAGGACCGATAGAAGTCGATAAAATAGTCATTTTCACACCAATTGTTTCCCAATGCTTCTTATAAGACGAATCCGCCCTTAGGTGCGAAAGCTGCATACAACATTTCATTACGAGTTCAGCTTACGGTTTTGGAAAAATTAAGTAAAAAATGTGAATTGTTAACGGATGCACAACGGACGACGACAGACAAAAGGCGATTGCAAAAGGTCACTCGAGAAAAAAAGCTTAGGTGACGTAAATATGTGAAATATAATACAATATGGACGAGTGAAACTGGGAATATCCTTAATTTTAACCGTTTTTGGAGTCGGTTCTATGAATAGAAAACAAATTTAAAAGAACTATATATACTCAGCAAAAAAAAGAAACTTTGTTTTTATTTCTACATCTATAACTTGGTTGTATATATAAACATGTAAGTATGTTTGTCGGCGTGTTTTGACTAGCGGGGAAACTTGTTCACTTGACACGATATCAACTAATCGATTGAACCGACATCATAATTGTGTTTCACAACCACGCCTCACTATTTTAAGTCTCGAACAAGAGGGCCACATTAGTTGTTATATCGCTCACCTGATGCTTTGTTCTCTGGCAGCCATGTTTTTCAATTAATCAAGTTATGTTCACAATGATGGTAGGAGTATATATTGATAATTTGTGAAATTATTCCGAAATGTGACCACCGGTTTTAATTTTTTTTAAAAAAAAAACGTTTTTCTTTTACGTTGCCACGGCAACCAGTGTTTCATAATGGATCGAGTTCGTTTAGGTTATTTTGGTAGACGACTATCTTATGAGCATTTGGATAAGCAGATTCAGAGAAGACGACTTTTGAAACAATTGTACAATACGTATGCACGGATGGATGATCGAGGACGAAAAGTACACAATGGCACATGTTAGTTAAATGAAAAAAAATGACACTAAAAACTAAAAAAAATTTAATTAACCAAACAATGGCCTTTTGTGCAGAAATGGTATAAAGGTGTTAAAATGTATTTAGCCCTGTAATTTCTTTCGTATCCCCACAATGGCACCCCTGTAAGAAAGGTGGACATGTACGGACGGACATACGAAGAGTGATCACAATAGCTTACCTTAAGCGCTCAGCTCAGGCGAGCTAAAAACTTAAAATGTTTAATGAAAATAACGATTTGTTGAAAAATGATTAGTTGACAAAACCATATCAATATCATTGCAGTGTAGCAAATAGAATTTTGGAACCAATTTATGAAGAGTTGTTTCTTTTTTTGCCAAGTATAATATACATATACTAAAACGGTAACCTATATTTAATACAAATACACAAATCCTTGAGGAAAATTAAGTATTTAAAAGAAATGCATATTACAGTGCCGATATTGCGGCTAAGTGAACCTGGTCCTTTTGCAAGAAAAATAAATAAAAACTTAAACCATCAAAGCTATGGGTGCCTCTACAGTGGAAAGTGGATTTTAGTTACAAATGCTGTTACTTCGGTGGTCCTGTAGGTCACGTGTTGGAATTTTGTAATGCAATTCTGAGATTATATTCACCAATTTTATACTACGAACAAATTAATGGATGTCAAATCGGAATCTATGTAAACAGAAGTAGCAAAAACGTAAAACATAGCTATGCGCTTTTCGATTCAGTAATACATGTATATAAATTCAAGAAACAAGTTTTACGTGAAAATTCCATGCGTGCTTTAAAACGAAAATTATATACAGACTAAAGTACTGGAACAGTCAAGGCGTATAAACAGATGTGGGGGGGGGGGGGGGGGGGGGCGGTGTTGGAGGATGTATTTGAAAAGTACTCACATGTTACAATAGGAGTCTATACATTGTATACAACCCTCTCTTTCTACTGCTATCCTTTTCTCGCATTGTTTCATGTTGCGCCCAACGTCTGTCAGTTCCGGTAAGGTTATGTTGATGGACAAGTCGACCATCTCCAACAAAGTGTCTCGGAATATCGTTCTGAATTCTTTAATGAATACATATTGATGGGAAGTACAGATAAAGACTGAACGTTCGGTAGCAATTGGAAACTTCCAGACATTTTTTTCTTAAAAAAGATCAAATGTGTGTATGGTCTACATTGATCGTATGCTTAAGATATACCAAGTTCCAAAAGTGTTGTCGGTATTTTTATGCAAGTTTAACTATAATACAAAAACAAATAGATATTTTTTTAATTCAACTATATTTGTCGAAGTATTACGAGAAACATCAACAGAATTTGGATGTATTCTATAGTCTATTTGAAAGTTATTGCCCCTTTGTGTAAAACAACGTTTTGTCAAATAAATGAGATACACCACCTTGTAAAAAAATATATAACATGGCGTCACCGTATATGCATTCCCTCTTAAAAGTTCTGAAGTCTTTTAAATACCTCCCTTTACATTGAAATAAAAGAACGATTTAGATGGCGGATATCACCAGAATGAAAGTTGGTTTATTTTATTTAATCAACGATTCTGTATGTTACAAGCCCAAATATAATTTCAGACTGCGTCTTCAAAATATCATTTCCATATCCAGGCACACATCTGGCTTTAAATGTACCCTATGGTGTTCCATGTAATTTTACTGACAAAACTCTGGGTTTTCAGAATATTGAAACACAGTAACAATTGAATTCGAAGGTAAGAATTAGTCAATTGCTAAATATAAAATGGTAAGACAATTAAGAGTTAAGGTCGTTTTTTTCATTCGATTAAAAAAAATCAAAATTCGTTTCTTACCCTAGCTTAAGAGACGATGTTCATTTTTATGTAGACAAATATTTACCGCAATATTACCTTCAAAATCCGGATTGTCCATTTCCGTTTGCTGGCGTAACCGGAATCCCTGGGACAGGGAAAAGAGCAAACACACTCCGACAATGAGCAACTTCATCTGAAAGTATATTATGGACAGTATGGCAGCCGACAAGACGAATCCAGGTAGACGGTGGTGTAGCAAAGGTAGTCAAATGGCGAATGGCGACGATAGCAGACGTATCACAAAATTGTGTTTAGGATGAATTTTTAACGACGGATGTGCTTAAAATAGTATATTTTTCTACAGGTACAATACAGAGATAATCGCTGAACTAAAAGTGATATTAAACCAAATGTTAATTTGATGCATTAAACTAGAGCTGTATTATAGTAGTTTCTGGATTCAGAGGGGTGGGGGTGCCTAAAAGTCATTTCGCGCAGAAACATACAATTATACTCGATGCGCTACAACAAACGGTCGTTAACCAGATACCAAACGATAAAAAGAGTTTGAAAGTGAAAATCTTGCCGTTATTACATGTTCGAATCAATTCAAACAAATTCTATACGAATATTTAATTATAAAATCAATATCCTAGAATAACACTAAAAACACAGACGCCTTACCTTCGAAATGTTCTGGTTTTTGTGATGACTTCGATATTTCTGACACCTGTAGAATGGCTGTATTGCAACAGTCGTACATTCAAATATATACTCAAACGACGATAGCATGCACGGATTACCCATGTTCACCCGTGCATTTTCATTCTGATATGATGAGGCTAACCACCCAAATTTGAATTGTAAAAAGTTCATACATGTGTCGATATCAATTTTGTTTCACGATTGTTTTACAAGAAAGTTGATTTGTTATGGCCAAAGCCAACGCTGGATACGGGCGCAGCCATTTTTATTTTATCAATATTAATACGCCTATCCTGCGTAACACACACGATACTTCTACTATCCCATAATGCAAATTGACGAATAAGTACGTCAAACTTACAGAATGCGTTTAATATTCTTGTTTTTAAAAATAGAACATGAACAGAACAGTTTGATAATAAGAATGCAAAACATCAAACACGCATGTACATTTGACAATAAGAATGTAAAACAACAAACACGCATGTACCACGCATGTACATTTGACATATCAACTTTAGAACGTTTAACCTAAAGGTCTCACTACACAGTTGTGCCCCTTTTTTGTCAGCGAGAATCTTGCACTAAATAAGTCTATGTAATTGGGTTTGAAATATTTTGATAATGGTTCTTATTTGTTGTTATGATGAATAAAGCAAAAGCTGGTATAGCATATACTGCAATACGACATCACTGGTGTTGAAAAGTGACTTTTGTATTAGTTTAACTGTCTTTAAGAAAAACAACCTGGTCAACCTACCAGTTATTGTACATTATTATGTGCGGATGCATTCCTGCTATAAAATGATACTTTAAAAAATACTCTATACTAAGATGTTTTACGGTGGAAATCATATTTGATATAGAACAAAGGACAAACTTTATCTATGTAGAAATGGGTAGTTAGGCCAACATTTTGGTGGCAGTTTCAAAATACGATATGAAGTGCCGACAAAGACGATCAAGGTTTTTGGTTTACTTTCTAAATATAATATAGAAATGGCGTTTTTCCAACAGTAAATTCGACCCATGGTATTGGTAGATCTAATAGAATATTTTATATCAACATTAACATGCATATCGGGAAGTTATTTCAAATAGTGTCTGTATAACTTGCAGTGTAGGCTAGCAGAATCGCTATAGTTATATGTTATAGACTTGTGTTTTTATTTATGAAAAACATACATTTACATAATGTTGTCAGTTCATATAAGTGCATAAAAATTTAAAAATATATAAACAAAGCAGCATGAGTTTAAAATACAAAATAAAATGAATGAGTAAATTGTAGGGCGTTTAGCCTTCTCATCATTTAGTGGATGCCCACACCAAATCAGGACAGTGACACAGTTGGAAAAGGAAAATTGTTTCCCGATCTTCAAAGTAGACGAATCGATTGATTGAATGTTTAGCGCCATTATGTCATGAAGGGCTAACAGATGATCTGTTAACATAACCGCTGTTTCCCGGTATCTCGGATGGTTAACAAGTACTCAAGCACACCTATCTCCACGAGCAACTGATACGTTTCCCACTTGAATCAGCGATGAGAGACGAATGGTAATGAGAAGCAATGCCATATATCAAACATCACGGAGACTTGGCCAGGTTAAGATTCGAAATCGTGGCCCCTGGATTGATAGCCAGACGCGCTACTGATGGAGCTAATAGAGTCCGGCCCCAGTAGATAAAACTGATTTCATTTCAATTTAGAATCATTTTTATGTGGAAGTTTTAACAAAACATCGTATAAATCGCAATTACAACGAACTGCAACAAGACATTCCCATGAACATGTTTTCTCGAGAAGTGCACAGAATCCGCCGTTTAGTGCTGAGTCAATATAACTTTGGTCGAGCTTTTTTGTATTATTCTCCAACACAGGTTCCAACAAGAGTAGACAGTTAGAGGATGTTTTCTCGCTTCATCTACGCTAAGCCTTGTGCGAACGTATGTAGTGCTATAACTCACTATAACCTTGTAAAAAACTTAACTATAAATGACATTGTGAACGATGGATAAAGGCTAAACGTACTAAATGGCGGATCTTCTCATTTAAAAACGGCACACGCCCCCAAAACCACCCCGCACCTAAACTCCCATCTTTAGTGCATACAGTATTTGAAAAATTATTAGTACATACAGATTTTAAAATAATTTGACAAGATAATATCAGGATATGGTAGACGAATCTATCAGTACACAGAGCATCACGTTGGACGGGTATATGTCCAAATAGGACACCATAGTATAGATTCGGTTATCTGGGAGACAATTATTTATTTATTTGATAACTGAGTGTTGTTGTAAATGAATATGAAAGAATATCAAAATTAAGAATATCTCGTTTACAACATAACATATGCAATATTTAAAAATCATCAGACAGTTTATCATGTAACACATATCCCTAAACAATAAGGAAACACATTACATTTCATGAATTATTTACAACAAGTAGACACAATCGTATTCTTATATGTCAAACGTTTGTGCATGAAGCTAGATTCAATAAAAGAAATGTTATCAAAATATTTGGATTTTTTAAGATTATATAATAAAGAAAAATATTATCCGATGTGACATGCCTCTGAATGAGTCACAGAGCGTCAACTTCGAAAAAAACATTAAACTCAAGGCAAATTTTGTCCAGCATTCCAAAGCGGGAAAACGTGTAACACGTGCAACAAAACGATGCCACGTGATAATTTCTTAAAGCTACATTGTCTTTATATTCCACATACGCGTAAACTTGACTACGGATGGTTTTGGTTTCATCACGTGTCGATAAACTACATTACTTGTTCAGTTTAAACGTTATACGCTGAACGGCAAATACATGTGCTGTCTTGTACCCTAATATTAACGTGTGATGCGGCGTGCCAATTTTAATTTGAATCAGCGACCATAGTGTCCATAAAAACAAGAGCTATTACAGGACGGCGCGCTCGACTTTTTAAAGCTTGTCTCAAAATATATTTTTTCAAAGGGGTTAAACGCCATTTTCAATACATTTCTGGTTATATCTATGGTATGTCCAGAATGAAACTGAGTAGAACCACCGTCCTTCCGCAAGTAACTCGCAACTTTACTCACATCAAGCTTGTTGAACGACCGGGACTCGAACCTATGATCTTATCAGTGAGAGGTGGTCGTGAGACGGCAGTTTAGACAAATTGAGAAGAGAGCTTTCTGAGACATGTAAATCAAATTTTAAGATTAAAACAGGAATAGTTTTGTCTAAAACAGAGATAGAGGAGACAGTTGTGATATTTCATTGATGTATGACCAGTAAAGTACTTACTTGGATGCAGGCAAATATTTTAAGTAAGTATTAAATGCTACCTAATGTAAAAACAAAAGTATTCAACTTGTCACCTAGATTCTACCTAAAATTACAAGAGTTATCCCAATTGATGCAACGATGGTTGTTACTAAGATAATACTAAAATCTTAAACTCAAGAAAAGCATCCAGGTGATCATGATTTTAGACTGTTTCCATGAAAACTGCATATGTTTCATTGATATTGATTATATATTTCATAAATAACCAGTCAAAACCTAGTTAAGTTTTTAAGTATTTAAGTAAAATGTTGGTGAAAGAAAAGCCTGGTTATGTAAGGCAAGGACACACCGTTCAGTGATTGAAGTAGAGTTTCCTGATAGAGATAAATACAAAAATGTTTTTTAAATGTACCTTCATGGTCTCGAATTATGTAAATATTGGAAGTGAAAGATATTATCGAATATTAAATGGACAGATTTGATAATATCTGACATTTTCAATTTCGGCAGAATTTCAAAGACTATTATTATTTAATCCCCAAAAGTTCAGAACCATATGTTGAGATCGGTACATCTTTAGTATAAAAATAATAGTTTCCAAATAATAAAAAAACAAAACTTTTCTTTCAAACTTATATATTTATCATCATTTTCATACTCATTAGCTTTGCGTGCACAAAATGGCCATTTTGTGTATCAATTTATTCGTTAATTCATTCATTCAAACTTTTATATTGATGCTGTGGTTTTATTAATTTGAATTAAAAGCGTTTCCTTTCACTTTGGATGTGTTGAAATTGGCGTAAAACCCCACTCATTCTATTTTTCGTTATTCGCTTTGGTCCATATTAGATCATGAGTAACGAATATTCCCACATACAGGGCTCTTGTTCTGTTATTTTCTCATCATATACACAGTGTTTTGTAATCACCCTTTCTACTTTATTTTGATTTACTTGAGATTTATTTATAATTACCTAACATTGTCACCAAAGTTTTCCAAAGCATTTGTATATATTATTGCAAATATAGCATTATAGTTTTTCGAAATACATGTATATGTTCAATTGGTGCATGCATGATTTTATTCATCAATAAGATCATTAATAAAAATGATAAATAAAGTTATACCGTTTTTAATAATATATCTGAGATATTTATTTTTACATTTCTGTCACTAAGTAGTGTTTGTCAGTATTCGACTAGGTAGTGTCTGTCATTATTCCACTAGGTTCTGTCTGCCTGTATTCCAATAGATACTGTCTGCCAGTATTCCACAATCTAGCGTCTGCCAGTATTCCACTAGGTGCTGTCTGCCAGTATTCCACTAGGAAATGTCTGTCAGTATCCCACTTTGTACTGGATGCCAGTATTCCACTTTGTACTGGATGCCAGTATTCCACTAGGTACTGGATGCCAGTTTTCCACTTGGTAGTGTCTGTCAGTATTTCACTAGGTAGTGTCTGCCAGTATTCCACTAGGTAGTGTCTGCCAGTAATGTAGTGTATTTCAGTATTCCACTAGGTAGTGTCAGTCTGCCAGCATTGCACTGGGAACCGTTTGCCAGTATCCCACTAGGTACTGTCTGCCAGTATTTCACTAGTTACTGTCTGCCAGTAATCCACTAGGTAGTGTCTGTCAGTATTCAACTAGATACTGTCTGCAAGTATTCCATTAGGTAGTGTCTGGCAGTATTCCACTTGGTACTGTCTGCCAGTATTCCACTAGGTTATGTCTGTCAGTATTCCACTAGATACTGTCTGTAAATATTCCATTAGGTAGTGTCTGCCAGTATTCCACTAGGTACTGTCTGCCAGTTTTCTACTTGGTACTGTGTGCCAGTATTACACTATATAGTGTCTGCCAGTATTCACTATGTTGTGTTTGCCAGTATTCCACTAGGTAGTGTTGATAGATACTTTAAAGTTTATTACCCTCCAATAGTTGGAGAGCTGAACATACATACATCCACATCTTTATAGTCACATTTAAATATAAAACAGAACATAATATATGATATCATTACTCATATAATGTTTAGAACATAAACAGAAATGCATTAAACTTTAATCACCAATCTATTGATTGGATCAAAAACGAAATATCTAAACTTAGAATGCATGTGCCTTAGGAGAGCCCGTGATATGGATAGAAACAGTATATAATACAGACGGGATCCATCATTACTAATTGCCTCTAAATGCGTCCATCATATTAAAACACTCTACCACTTAATTGTCGTTCTAGCATGTTAAAAAATCAATAAATACCATATCTATTATGATTTTCTGTTGTTTAAATCCAGATTTACATCCAGACTATCTAGGTTTCATTGTACTACGGTGCTGAAATATGGTTAATATCGGGGTTTGTGCACGTAATAGTGAGGGGAATGTGTAAAAATAAGTAACTGTTGCTCAATTTTACAAAAAAGTAACATATTATATGTAAAACGATATTTATTTTTTCCCATGCCTAAAGGGTTGTCATTTAGCAACACCCAATCTCCGCCGTATCCGCCACTGCATGTCATCAACTTTAAATAAATAAATAAATAGCCACGCTAACCTACCGAATGCATGTTTGCGTTTACCTGCACCCATCACGCGTACCAATATAGTACGATTAAGTGTCTCATACGTAAAATATACGACCAGTCATGCTATATTAATATGAGCCAAGGCATTGCCTCTCTTGGGGTCGAACTTCAATATCATAAGTATAGTAGGCAAACAAATACTTAATAAACGTTATAGTATTAGATGTTTACGATAATGTTGCAGTTGTTATATCTAATATGTATGCTGTTTATAATAAATATATATCACTTATTAAATGGTTACTTTATTATACAAATATTTTTTAAACCACCATTGCTTCTAGCATAATCGACTCAACTGCTGGCAACATTATCCTGAACATTTAAAAAACAATCGCACAAATAAGTTCTTACCTTCTAATAAGTAAATCAATGTCATTGGATGGAATTGAATAGGGTTTATAGACACGTTTAAGGTCTTAAAGGATTGAAATGAATGAAGATTTTTATTTCAAGGTTTCATTTACAATAAAAAAATACTAGACCCTAAAAAATCTTCACACCTGCTGGAAAATCCTTATGCTTGGTGTTTCTATTATGTTTTTTACAACATGCCAGGATAATGTTATGGTACCATTCTGTAACCCTTGATAGTTTCCACCATACCATAAAGCTCCCTAAGACACACCTATAAATCAGACAGCCTCCACAGTCCACTGTGGAGCCAATTTATAATAATCTAAACTCTAAATTAAGTTTAAATCATTTCAATTTAAAACAAAAATGGTTAACAATGTGTAGCCTCAATATATGGAATAATTAAAACCAGTGCATACTTTAAATTTTGTATTTCAAAGGAAGGCTCCACATAATACTTTGGTTATTTACTTTTAATGTTAAACTTCAGAAAAAAAAGTATATTGAGATAATTTAAAAATGCTGTTAAGTGTGTTTCGTCCTATTTAAAAAAATGGCCCATACAATGTTTCTAGGACACATCAGTTAGGAGAACACTATGAACTGGAGTCAACAAACAATTATCACTAACATTAAAGGGATTATATTGGCAAACTATACATTAAGCTGCAAATGGAGAAATTCTCTATATGTTATGCACATAAAAGAGTGTGTGTATACTGATTCAATGCCATATTAACCCTAAAAATGATTTATTTAACACTAGACAAAATATCAACAAAATTGTCAATTTTTTCATTTATCTCCGTTAACATTCCAAACATATCTTCTCATTTCCGATAATATCCGTGCTCATGCACGCACCTGATCAGGCATAAACTATGCATCTGTACACAAATATTTACACCGCCGTGGTTTACAATGGCTGATCGGAATACCTAAGGCATTTTATTCAAAATAGAAAGACAAACAAATCAAAATGAAATGTTGTAGCTTCTAAAAACCAACGCATATAATAGATTAGCAATATACAAGTATATACCTTGCATTCATAAATGTTTAAGTTTTAGGTATATTAATGTTTATTAATTACACCATATTGAGAGTTAAATGCCAATATACTCCCTTTAAAACAAAACAGTAACAAAACAATACAGTTAAATATTTTAAAGAACAGTATTTATACAAACCTTTAGGTGTGAGGTTGATTTATTTTTACATTTTTTTGCAAAACCATAATACGATTTATCAATTATTATTGATGAAAATGAATTTAATCACTTGTGTGGACATATAATTCAAATATGCTACTTTATGATAGTTTATTTCAAAGTTGCAACTAATTTGACTTGAACTGAGTCTAAATTCCAGGTCTTTAATAGTCAAATGTTGTACCAAATAACCTCCATCAACAAACTACATACATAAATAGTATCACACTGAAGTTACATATCATATACTTCTCAATGGTATTGGTGAAAATAATTATTATATATTTAATTTTAATTGACATTGTTATTCTGTAAATTAAAACAAAACAAACTCACCGAAACCTTTCGGTAACTTGAAAATACTACATTGCTGTATGGTCTGTTGCTTTCATGGTACACTGAAATAGTTAATAATAAGATGTTAAGGATGGTAATTTTAAACATTTTATTGGAATGAAAGAAAATAATTTTAATTTCTGTTTCTTACTATTTCATTTCGTATGTAATTATATTTAAACAACAAACATAAGATGTACGCTTTTTCTGGTTCTGACCAAGAAGTCATTTTAAGGTGACAAACCTAGATTTTTGCCATATCCAACTGATTTGCACAAACCTTACAAAAGTCAATGACAGGATGCTACAGTTGAAGATTTAATAACATGTTTAAAGCTGAATCTTGAAGATGATTACATGTTAATAGACATAGTGGTCTAGGTTTTAACTGTGTGAAACCCATTTGAATATTTCTTTAACAATTAAAGTTCATCAAAAGGACAGTTTGGGTTATAAATTTTATTTACGTATTTTGATATATTGCTAACTGACAGGCAGAGGACAAACCATCATATAAGCTGATCTGGCTTTTGACCAGTACAGCTTTAAATGCTTACTTATCTAACATAAACATGTGCGATAAGATTGTAAAATGACAATTATGCGCAAAATAACTTCAAGATTAAAACACAAACTTGTAGCTTAAATTTCAAAAAGTGACACATTGACCACCCGAAAAGGAATTTATATACAAATTGTATAGTAATAAAAAAATAATGATCCAAAAAAGATTCAAACCCGTTTCATTAGAAGGTAAAACTTGAAAGAACCATAAAAGTTTATCGAAAATAATTATAATCAATGATTCTAATTTCATAAGGTTACTTTATAAATATTCATGTTGGTAAACTAACAGATTTTGCACATGTGCACTTACTAGGAAGCGTTGACTGGATACCAAACAAGTAGTTATTCCAAGCAAATTTGTTTCTATGTTAAAAATGTAAAAAAAATATAGCACATAAGGTGGTGTATACATAATAATGTTCTTGGTTAAATATAGTCAAAGTGTCACTTTAAAGTTATAAATATTAAATATACATGTACCGATTTAACGAAAAATCACAATATTGAAAAAGAGAATGAACTAATTTGACAACATATGTAAGTCTAAATTGCATGCATAATGAAATAAAATATCAAATAATATTTCAAAATTGCAATTTCAATTCATGCTCCTGGTTAATTACCTTTTTATTCACACAGCAAATGCTCTGCTAACACCTCTTCCCTAACTTATTAATTAGTTTCAAAATGAAGTATTATGTGCGACTTAAAATGTACTACACTTCTAATTATTTGGTATTCGGTTTTGGCATATTCTTTAAGTTATCAAAGATATATAATGCATTTGTTTTAAAACTGTTTAATTCTATATAAAAAAGTGAAGATTTAATAATGCATTATTAACAGTTTACAAAAGTCAAAACAACAGTATTAAATTAGTGTTTTTAACCCAAAGCAAAAGAGTATGTAAATGTTAGGTTAGCGACTCGCACCACAAACCATGACAAATACAGATATTTAAAAAAAGGTTGAAGATTATGTCCGTAAATGTAAGGTTAGCGACTCGCGCCACACATCATGACAAATACAAATATTTAAACAATGGTTGTTGTTTATGTCCGTAAATGTTAGGTTAGCGACTCTCGCCACACACCATGTTAGCGACTCACGCCACACACCATGACAAATACAGATATTTAAACAATGGTTGTTGTTTATGTCCGTTAATGTTAGGTTAGCGACTTTCGCGCCACACACCATGACAAATACAGATATTTTAAAAAAGGTTGTTGTTTATGTCCGTAAATGTTAGGTTAGCGATTCCCGCCACACACCATAACAAATACATATATTTAAACAATAGTTGTTGTTTATGTCCGTAAATGTAAGGTTAGCGACTCCCGCCACACACCATGACAAATACAGATATTTAAACAATGGTTGTTGTTTATGTCCGTAAATGTTAGGTTATCGACTCCCGCCACACATCATGACAAAAACAGATATTTAAACAATGCTTGTTGTTTATGTCCGTAAATGTTAGGTTAGTGGCTTTCGCGCCACACACCATGACAAATACAGATATTAAAAAATTAGTTGATGTTTATGTCCGTAAATGTTAGGTTAGCGACTTTCGCGCCACATACCATGACAAATACAAATACTTGCCTCAATTAAATACTATTAAAATTACACCATTAGAGGTTAAATCTACTCTTCAAATGCTAAAACTGGGAAAAGCATCTGGGCCAGACTCTATAAATAATTATATACTCAAAGAGCTTTCACATGAATTATCTGTTCCACTTTGTAATCTTTTCAACAGATCCATTCAAACATGTACTGTTCCAAAATTATGGAAAACTGCAAATGTTAGTGCAATTTTTAAAAAAAATCGACCCTTCCGATGTATCAAATTATCGTCCTATTTCTCTTCTTTGTTGCATTGAAAAGGTTATGGAAAAAATTATTCATAAACATATATTTAACTTTTTCACTAGACATAACATTATAACAGCACTTCAGTCTGGCTTTGTCCCGAACGATTCAACTGTTAACCAGTTAGTTGATATATACAATACCTTTTGTAAGGCCCTGGATGAAGGTAAAGAAATACGTACAGTCTTTTGTGATATATCTAAAGCTTTTGACAGGGTTTGGCACAAGGGACTCCTTATTAAACTAAATGCTGTTGGAATAACAGGAACTCTCCTATCATGGTTAACTAATTACCTAGAAAATCGTAATCAATGTGTTGTCGTATCCGGCTGTACATCCGATATGTCTAGTTTGAAAGCCGGGGTACCCCAGGGATCTATCCTAGGGCCTCTGTTGTTCCTTGTCTATATAAATGATATTGTAGAAAATATAAGCTCATCCATAAAATTATTTGCTGATGATACTAGTCTTTTTATTATAGTAGAATCACCAGATCTTGCCGCTTCTATGTTAAATTCTGATCTCAGAAAAATTCACAACTGGGCTGATAAATGGCTTGTTAATTTTAATCCAAATAAAACAGAATCGATGGTTATTACCCGTAAAATCAACAAACCGATACATCCAAATATTTCTATTAATCAAACTGTTATACAAGAAGTTATTACTCATAAACATCTGGGCCTTACTTTTTCAAATAATGGATCATGGCATGAACACATTCAATACATAAAAGAAAAGGCATGGAAAGGAATAAACATTATGCGACTTTTAAAATTTCAGTTAGATAGAAAATCACTTGAGATTATATATACTACTTTTATACGTCCAATTCTAGAATATGCTAACATTGTCTGGGATAATTGCACTTTGTATGAAGTTAATGAAATAGAAAAGATTCAGTTGGAAGCAGCAAGAATAGTAACGGGAGCAACAAAACTTGTTTCTATATCAGCTCTGTACAAAGAGACCTGTTGGGAATCCTTAAAAACAAGAAGACAAAAACACAAACTTATCCTTTATTACAAAATGCATAATGGACTATCTCCTTCGTACCTTTGTTCACTCTTACCTGAAAATGTTGGGAATCTTGTTGGCTATAACATTCGAAATGCACAAGACCTTAGGACGTTTTCATGTAATACCCAATTATATTTTAACTCATTCTTACCGTCTTCTGTGCGTGAATGGAATTCTCTTCCTCACCTCATAAGAGAGTCGCCTTCCCTTAATATATTCAAATCAAATACCAATGCTAATAAACAAAAGGTTCCAAATCATTATTATACAGGAAACCGAACTGCCCAAATATATCATACACGACTTCGTACAAATTGCAGTAACTTGAATCAACATTTATTCAATAAAAACATAGTTGCAAGTCCAAATTGTCTTTGTGGTGAAATTGAGGACACATATCATTATTTATTCAGGTGCAGACTATTTCACCAATATAGACAAAGAATGATGACTGAAATAAAATTAGCTTATCCACATGATCCTTCCTTGAATGATCTTCTGTATGGTAATGAAAATCTTACATTAATTGACAACAACTCGATTTTCATGACAGTTCAAAATTATATTATAAGACCAAACGTTTTGAATATCGCACACAGTTAAATAGATAATGACTTGTTATGTTTTTTTACCTACTTCATTATAACAACAAGCCTCTATTTGATCTTGGATAGTAAGAAACAATGGTTAATGAATGGATTGGATTGATAAACATAAACTTGGAAAATACCTATCCCCTGTATCGGAATGAACCGATAAAGAAAATAAAATCAGTGGAGTCTCTTTCTTTCTTTCCTTCTCTTCAACCAATACTCTCTTTTTTAGTTTTTTAAATATTCTGAATAAACCATTATTTCTTTAACCAATTTTTGCACATTTGGCCAAATTGAAATTATTTCGGAACAATATGATAAAGTTTATAAGAAATGTAAAATAACTCTTATGGAAGCAGATTTACACAAGCTTCTAAAGCTTTTTTCTGTATCCTTTCCACATAATTCGTTAAACGTATGACTTTATTGTTAAATGTATGCTAAATATATGTACTTATGTGAATAAAATATTGTTTAAACTAAATACAAATACTAAAAAATAAGTTGATAATTATGTCCGTAAATGTTAGGTTAGCGACTCGCACCACAAACCATGACAAATACAGATATTAAAAAATTAGTTGACGTTTATGTCCGTTAATGTTAGGTTAGCGACTTCCGCGCCACACACCATGACAAATACAGATATTTTAAAAAAGGTTGTTGTTTATGTCCGTAAATGTTAGGTTAGCGTTTCCCGCCACACACCATAACAAATACATATATTTAAACAATAGTTGTTGTTTATGTCCGTAAATGTAAGGTTAGCGACTCCCTCCACACACCATGACAAATACAGATATTTAAACAATGGTTGTTGTTTATGTCCGTAAATGTTAGGTTAGCGACTCCCGCCACACATCATGACAAAAACAGATATTTAAACAATGCTTGTTGTTTATGTCCGTAAATGTTAGGTTAGCTACTTTCGCGCCACATACCATGACAAATACAGATATTAAAAAATTAGTTGATGTTTATGTCCGTAAATGTTAGGTTAGCGACTTTCGCGCCACATACCATGACAAATACAAATACTAAAAAATAAGTTGATAATTATGTCCGTAAATGTTAGGTTAGCGACTCGCGCCACACACCATGACAAATACAGATATTAAAAAATTAGTTGACATTTATGTCCGGTAATGTTAGGTTAGCGACTTTCGCGCAACACACCATGACAAATACAGATATTTTAAAAAAGGTTGTTGTTTATGTCCGTAAATGTTAGGTTAGCGACTTTCGCGCCACATACCATGACAAATACAAATACTAAAAAATAAGTTGATAATTATGTCCGTAAATGTTAGGTTAGCGACTCGCGCCACAAACCATGACAAATACAGATATTAAAAAATTAGTTGACGTTCATGTCCGTTAATGTTAGGTTAGCGACTTTCGCGCCACACACCATGACAAATACAGATATTTTAAAAAAGGTTGTTGTTTATGTCCGTAAATGTTAGGTTAGCGATTCCCGCCACACACCATAACAAATACATATATTTAAACAATAGTTGTTGTTTATGTCCGTAAATGTAAGGTTAGCGACTCCCGCCACACACCATGACAAATACAGATATTTAAACAACGGTTGTTGTGTATGTCCGTAAATGTTAGGTTAGCGACTCCCGCCACACATCATGACAAAAACAGATATTTAAACAATGCTTGTTGTTTATGTCCTTAAATGTTAGGTTAGCGACTTTCGCGCCACATACCATGACAAATACAGATATTAAAAAATTAGTTGATGTTTATGTCCGTAAATGTTAGGTTAGCGACTTTCGCGCCACATACCATGACAAATACAAATACTAAAAAATAAGTTGATAATTATATCCGTAAATGTTAGGTTAGCGACTCGCGCCACAAACGATGACAAATACAGATATTAAAAAATTAGTTGACGTTCATGTCTGTTAATGTTAGGTTAGCGACTTCCGCGCAACACACCATGACAAATACAGATATTTAAAAAATTAGTTGAAGTTTATGTCCATAAATGTTAGGTTAGCGACTTTCACGCCACATATCATGACAAATACAGATATTAAAAAAAAAGGTTTGATGATTATGTCCGTAAATGTTAGGTTAGCGACTTTCACGCCGCACACCATGACAAATACAGATATTTAAACAACAATGGTTGTTGTTTATGTCCGTAAATGTTAGGTTAGCGACTCGCGCCACACACCATGACAAAAATTTAATACAGATATTTTAGCAATGGTTGTTGTTTATGTCCGTAAATGTTAGATTAGCGACTTTCGCGCCATACACCATGACAAATACAGATATTTTAGCAATGGTTGCTGTTTATTTCCGTTAATGTTAGATCAGCGACTTTCGCGCCATACACCATGAATAATACAGATATTAAAAAATTGGTTGATGATTATGGCGTAACTGTTAGATTGGCGACTTTCACGCCACAAACGCTGACAAATACAGATATTAAAGATTGGTTGATGATTATGCCGTGAATGTTAGGTAAGCGACTTTCGCACCATACACCATGACAAATACAGATATTAAAAAATTGGTTGATGATTATGCCATCAATGTTAGATTAGCGACTTTCGCGCCACACACCATGACAACACAGATATTTAAAAAAAATGGTTGTTTATGTCCATAAATGTTAGGGTAGCGACTTTCGCGCCACACACCATGACAAATACAGATATGGTTGATGATTATGTCCGTAAATGTTCGGTTAGCGACTTTCGCGCCACACATCATGATAAATGCAGATATTAAAAATAATAGTTGATGTTTATGTCCGTAAATGTTAGGTTAGCGACTTTCGCGCCACACACCATGTCAAATACAGATATTAAAAAAATTGTTGATGCTTATGTCCGTAAATGTTAGGTTACCTACTTTCGCGCCACACATCATGACAAATACAGATATCAAAAAAATAGTTGCTGTTTATGTCCGTAAATGCTATGTTAGCGACTTTCGCGCCACACACACAAAATTTAAAATTACCGACTAAACATGTTTCTATAAATACTGAAAGTTCTATCTGTTTAATGAACTTGAACTATATTTAATCTCTACAATTTTACAGAATTAAAATTTATCTACGTTTACAAATATAAAGTCAGAATAATAAATATAACCAGGAAAAAAGCACTGAAAATAGTTTAAAGATTATAGAACGAATGAGTCAATGAATGGAGTTTTATGGTGTACCAACACATTTTACAGGTTATTCGACGCCAACAGGAAAACTCCAGGTTCACTCTATATATACATAAACAACAAATTAACATACAGATTTTAAAAATTATATCTACAAATGATTGTGCAGAATGAACTTAGAATTATGATACCTGCAGAACTGCAGAGTTTCAGCACATTCTATTGTACTACTCAAATTGTCGCTTCTTACAACATGCACGAGCCACAGTTATCCTGTTCTTGCCATCACTCAATTGGCTCCCTGGATAGTAATTTAACCACAATAATGAACATGACAAAAATGATAATTTGAACAGGACACCCATTCGGAGGATTCCTACCCCTCTGCAGAGATTAACAGTGATTCTATTCTTACCCGGAACCACACAGGTTTAAAGATAGTAGTGATGTAGTTTTGAAGATCATACTGTTATCAAACATCTTGAAATAAATAGTGAATTAAGTCAAAAGAGATAGTTTAAAACATATTTCTAATATAGTTTCATCGGGAAATATTTTTTGTTTAATAGTTATATTAATGATTTATCTGTTCAGTGTATTATGGTCGTGAATCATTTAATAATAATTAAAATAATCAATAATGGTTTATTATGCTGTTTATGCGAAATGTTAATCAAACTGATACTTCTTAAAATTAAGCCTAAACTTTTATTTCTTTAACACAAGTAATTGAAATAATACATATTTTTCCATTATATATAAATTAGGTCACGTATGAGACATATATATTCAATTGATTTGTTATTGAAAATATCATACATTAATAATAATTAAATGAAAAGTATACCCTGATTAAGATATATTAGAAAGATGTTTTAAAATCTCTATTTTGACTTAATTCATTATTTATTTCAGGATATATCGCAACAATATTACCTGAAAAGTTACAGCTCTGTTATATTTAAGGACTGAAGATATTTGGTAGTGTTGACGACGAAGAAAAGTGAAAGCAATATATGAACTGTGCATTGCTTATAGGGTACATTATATAGAGAGATCCTGTGGTATAGATTCAATCAGGAGTATATACCAACGGGTTCTCAATGTCTCACACGGGTGTACACCATCATACAAATCCTTATATACAAATCACATACATATTTTGTATTGTGCATTGTTGTACCACGTCTTTTGATGGAGGTTTTCATCAAATCCCTATCCCAATGCACAGTCCTTCAGTTTGATTTGTTGTTAATGTCATTGATATGCATACTGATCTTTAGAATGTCATTTTCTAAAGTCATCTGCTGAATTTTCAACTCCAAGGTACTGGTAGTTGGCACCGTTAACAAATTTCTAGTTTGCCTAGATATATTGTACTAAGACAATGACACAGAAGGTATGGTCACAAACTTGCACGGAATACCAATCTCTTTTACCAAGGCTTTGATGTCATCAAAAGCATGGCAGAGAGCAGGCACTCTATTGACAGGCTGGTTATTAACTAACTCAGTGCCATTTTCTGTTGTTTTTTTCCTGGTCAAATTACAAATTTAAGCTGCAACAACAACCATGGAAAATTAGATAAATTAGTTTGTACTGCAACCTGATGTGTCCGATTAGTGTCAGAGCCGGGCAAAGCCTTGACAACAATGCATCTGGTGCAATGGATATTTTATGATACCGTTGCAGCCAGTTTCCTCTCGAGTCAGTTACCACCAACTGTTGTTTAGTATTCATCTTAAATATAGTTTTAAAGTTATATAATAATTATATTTTATTTACTTCCAATAAGTAGAGCACAAAATGAATGACGGATAATAAATAACAAAATATTAACACGTTTTCGTGGTGATGGTAAATGTTTCTGTCTTAAATAATCAAAATATATAGTTTTACTACAATTCAGCTACAGAAATGCTGGCTGAAAAGTATAGCCATTCCTACTTCATTATTTTTATTAAAGTAACAATGTTAATACAAAGTATATAATTTAATAGCTACATTATACAGGTAGTAGTATTTGTTTGATGAATGGCTGGATCTGATAATAAAATAATGTAACAACCTAAAAATGGACAAAATTAAATAATTGCGAATTAGGCCAAATGTTAAGGACTTAAAAATATCTCAAAATAGTAAACAGTTATCATTGTTATAGTGTCAAAACTTATGTACGGTAGTTTGCGTTGTTCCTTTCAAATTTGTTTACATATAAAATTATCAAATATCTGTACATATATACTATGAAATACCAGCTTTCGATTTAGTTGAGATGTTTTTTAAAAGCCATGCAGAAACTCGTTAAAACGGTGAAAATCGTCAGAAAAAATTGAATTAAAGACGTTAGTGTCAAGTACTACAGAAACACGATAAAAATACATCATGTGGGACAGTAATGAAAGACGGGAGTGTCACGTACTACAAAAACTTGATAAAAATACATCATGTGGGCTAGTAATGAAAGACGAAAGAGACAAGTACTACAGAAACTCAATAGAAATATATCATGTGGTACAGTAATGAAAGGCGGAATGTCAAGTACAACAGAAACTTGATAAAAATATATCATGCGGTACAGTAATGAAAGATGTGAGTCAAGTACTACAGAAGCTCGATAGAAATGTATCACGTGGTACAGTAACAAAAGATGTGAGTCAAGTACTACAACAGCTTGATAAAATATAGCATGTGGGACAGTAATGAAAGACATGAGTGTCAAAAACTACAGAAACACGATAAAAATACATCATGTGGGACAGTAATGAAAGACGTTAGTGTCAAGTACTACAGAAACACGATAGAAATATATCATGTGGGACAGTAATGAAAGACGGGAGTGTCAAGTACAACAGAAACTCGATAGAAATAAATCATGTGGTACAGTAATGAAAGACGAGAGTGTCAAGTACTACAGAAACTTGATAAAAATATATCATGCGGTACAGTAATGAAAGACGAGAGTGTCAAGTACTACAGACGCTCGATTAAAATCGTGTAGGACAGTAGTGAAGGATGTGGGTGTCAAGCACTACAGAAACTTGATAAAAATAAATTGTGGGATGGTAGTTAGTAACTTGAGTGCCAAGACTCTTATTACACTAACAGAAGCTATCAGTTACTTGCAGAAACGGGTTGTGTGCTTCAGCACTGGTTAAAGACCGGAAAGTGTGTTTAAGCTAAAAATGATCAACTGTTAGCCCTAAATGGCATAAAAACGACGTTAAAAATACTCAACAACTCCACCTGCTATAGCTGTAACTTAACACATAATAGGTTTAAGCACATGAATATAAATGGTAGAACTTTATTTTTCATTATATCTTCCAAGTATTGTGGTAATTATTATGTGGTATTATTAAACTGTACTTCGGTCTGTTTACATAAATGAGAAAGACGTTTGATCTCTTTAAGTCGTGCAGCTGTGGTACTTGTGATCCCTGTATGGCATATTCTGTCAGCATTCAGCAAAATCGACTGGTTCTAAGCAAAATCTGGTAATATGGTACTGTTTTCAGTTGATTCAGCCCTTGAGAGGGCAACAAAAGAAGCACCTGGATTTTGAGATTCAAAAGCCCTTGTCCCAGGATTAATGACAATATATCTGTTGGTCTCGCCCTCACTTCTTGTCATACCTTGACATTTATGTATAGTTGTGGCCCAACCAAGACGTAATGGAATTTGCTGACGCTTGCAGAAATGGCAACGACACTCTATACGGTGTTCTACTAGTACAATTGGTACATTTTTTGGATTTGATTCAGAAAATGGAGGACCACTGTAGCTTTGAAATTCCTCCATAACAATATCAGGAAAATGAACAGGAGGTATTCTACCAGTCAAGTAAATAATATTACATACAGTTCCCGAAGCACCATTAAAAAGAACATTTTTGACTAAAAGATTGACAGTTAACATAACTTCGGCATTTTTACATAAATATACCCTGCTATTTTGTCACTTGTAACAGAAGATGCATGCCCACCTTTCGAAACAGATTTAATTTCAGCAACTGGAACAAACTTACTTAAAGAGAGAAGTTATGTTTGTTATGTTCCCAAACTTGTCGATGTGTTGGAAATATAAAAAGTCCCCTTGCATCCATGTCTTGAAGAGAACTACCATCAAGTGATTTTAGACTGTCCCACTGAAACTTTTGTAACCAAGTAGCTTGAGCTTCTGTAGTCTTGTATTCTCTAAGAGAAAGAAGAACCTCTTTAAGCATAGTTTCGTCATTATTTTGACGAACAATGGTACGAAGTGAAACACAAGTTAAAAACTCTTGCCAAACCATTACACCATGGAGTGCTGCAGGTGATGTACTTCTACAATTATACACTGGTGAATCTAGAACAGGTGGCAACTGAACACTAATGTGGTTACACATATTAACGTTCATCAACTTAAATGACATTTAAGGAGTGTAAATTTGTTGGTTACTTTTTTAGAAAGCTGTGTAGTGTTACACCTCCAATAATATTGGCACTGTTGCCTGTTGGACAAATAATTTGGACAGACTTGTTGGACTGAAATTGAAGTTTAACTGGCTTCTCAATGCATTTAATTAAAAAATATCTACCTGATCCAGCAGTACCTGAGAATACAAGACGCAATGGTTTATGCAAAGGAGAATTAATTTCATAATTTTGAAGGGTGTCAATAACTATGCTAAATGCAAAGCGCTGGTCTAGGTTCATCTGATGTATATTAATATCAGGTACATTTAACATATCATGACCATCATCAATCTCTGTGTTTTGCAAAATCTCCACATTTTTTTTACCAAGGTTGTTTGGGTAAATACGAGATGTGAGTGTCCAATCAAAAGCATCACCATCATCATCAAAAACAAAGTCTTCAACAACAGGATCATAATTTGGATTTGGTTTAACAATAGCAATCCACTCTGGTTGTTGTGATGATATATCATTATTATGATATGATAGTTCATCATCATCTGGTTTAGTATGCTTTTGCTTTGAACGCTCTACATCAGCTTTGACAAATGTTGGGCACTCATTACTGGTGAGAAATGCTTGCGTTGCTTCTACCAAAGACAACGAATCTGGCTTTTTGTCAGACATTTTGCGCCAATTGGGCCAATGAATGAGTATTAGGTTGATTATCATCATTTTTGCCTGCAGGATGCTCAGCTGTAAGGCAAAAATAGTGCTGTGCCCATTGAAATAAAGTTTGAGCACACTGTGCCTCGGACAAACCAGCCTTAATACATACATGCATTTAATTATGGGGCTCTTTGGTTTGCCTCCAGTACAGACCATGCCAATGAACCATACCCTAGATTTTGCAAACTCTTGTCTATACCAGTAAGAATCTACACCAAAGGCAGGACCCATAACTTTTTCAAAGTAAGATTTGGTACGCAGATCAAAGTTCTTTGCAACAATATGCATATTGTTGTAGAGCTTCAAATAATTCTGTATTATTTTCAAAATAATCAACTTGGCCAGTTGTTTCTGAAATATAATTATGAAGTAAGAGCCTTAATGGCGTGAAATAAACTCTGCACAACTACCAGTTGTAAAAAAAGATTATTTTAAATTGTATAAGAGAGTGAAGTTCTTTAGATCTGCGTGCCTTAATATTGGCTTGTGCCACGTAGACTGTCACTAAAATACATGTTTTTTAATGCAATGGAATTATCACAACACGCTTTTCTCTTAATTCTGCAACAGTCATATGGGGGTCCCCAATCTTTTGTTGAACAATGAAAGAACCTTTTTCTAAGGCCTGTTTACGAATAATTATATTGTGAACAACAAATTTAAAATTTTTATGTGGACGATACCACAAAAGATGTTCAGCCCTATCTACACGAGATTGACACGTTCTAGATCTATAAATATGGTAATCACCAGTTTCATATGTAAAAAGACATGAAAAAGCTTATGTAAAAAGAATACCGAGTTTATACAGGTAGGTTACCTCTTGTAGGCCATGGTATAGTTATTACTCCACACTTATTATCAGTGACTTGACAATGTGTATCACCAATTACATCTTTAACAACTGTTTCAATTTGTTCTCTAATATTAACAGACTGATCTGCGAATAAAACACTAGAATTTTTATTGCTATTATCAATTAAAATTCATTTCCGTTTATTGAGGAGGTGGTGTAACATTTAATTTTGACCCGAATCACATTTCAACATTAAATTCTGATCAAAACAGTCGTTGAAAACTGATCAGTGTTAATTTTTTATCAGACATGGGGTCCTTTTTTAACGGTTTGTTAAATATAAGCAAAACATCGCATGACTGATATCGCATGTTGCAACAATTAAACATAAGCCATAGTAAGCTCTTCAATCGACATTAAATGTACAACATCCATCTACATGTATTATCCATTTATATATACAAAATGTCAGATACTGTTTTTATTTCAATTAATAAAATTTCCTTTTAAAAGGAACGGCTTGCCTTTTTGAGTAACTAATAAGTATTTTGCTAGTAAACGATACTTTAATTGGTGTAAACGCACTTGGAGAGGGGAAACCTGGGGGTAGTGTGTGGGAAGGGTGTCCCTCTCCCGCTGGGAGCGGTACTACTACTCTACTTCTGCTTTTGGGATACGGGGAACAGCTCCGAAACTTTCATGTTTGATATCTTAATCACTTACTGCTGAGTTCTACTCTTTTCTTAGAAAATATGGTTGTTATCTATATGAAAATGTTGTTTTTTTAACTTTTAAGCATGATCATTTAAACACGCACGCACGTACGCACGCACGCACGCACGCACGCACGCACGCACGCACGCACTCACCCATTTACTTAAAAGCTAATCTCCAACGAGTATCAAACCCAGTACATCGCGAGTCAAGACATAAAGGATCAAATCATGCCTTCTAGTTAGTTTTACGGGGGAGGGGTATTATTATTACTTACACCAATATTTTTTAACTTTAAAACGCTACTATTACGGAAACGCAAGAAACGTAAGACTAAATATAAGATGTATTAAAAGGGGAATTTTAATCGAGTTTCACTCCGATTACTACGACCTCAGACGTAGAGGAAAGTGTCCCCCAACACTCCTGCAAATTTGGGTAGGTGATGTGTGTATGCCTCTTGCCTAGCTTGGTCAAAGTAAACATGCAGGTCTAGACGGGGGCTCTGATGTACTCTGTCACACTCGGTGCATTATTAGGGACTTTGCGTGTAATTTTCTATGTAAAACATATATCAAATACTTTTATTTTTCTCGGAAAAGCGCAGGCCTTGGCTTGCAGTGCTTTCGTGTAGCTACGCCAGTGTGAATATGTGTTTTTGTGTTGTTTTTTTTTTGTTTTGTTTTTGTTGTTTTTTTTTTGGGGGGGGGGGGGGTGTTTGGGGATGCGTTATGTACATTGTGCCATGTACAGTGTTTTATGTATCTTGCAGCTACAACGTTAAGGTTAAGCGCTACAATATTGCAGGAACAAAACAAATTGCAATTAATCAAATGAATCCTAATGTTTTCAACCTTCTTTGTGACGAGGTAGACTGGTTGTAATCCCAATTTATTAAATTACACCAAACTTTGCAGTTATTATCTGTCCTTTGATAACTTACTCAGTATATTGCCAGCTACAGTATATAAGTATATACACTTAAAACAATATATTCATTAACGTAAATTGATTTACCAAAAAATGCCTGTATCTGACAACTCCTTATAACCGGAATCTTTTTAACCTTTATATAGAAGGGCAAATGTCGAGGATTTGACTTTGTTGACTCTGCTGTCTTTGTTTGTAATAAACAAAAATGAGCATCTGAAGTAACAGAAAGATATATGTATATATTAAACCAACTCTATCAACAACTTGTATCATTTTATCAAAGCTATGTTTTCCCCTGTCGAATTAGAAAAAAACTACAAATACGTACATATAAGTTCAACATGACGAGACGAAAATGTGACGTTCGCAATACAGAGAAAACTATCAATAGGTCGAAGTTCAAGTTCACATTTACAAGTTGATTGAGTGTGATGTGATGGCGGTCAGGTATACTAACAGTTTTCTAGGAATTCTGTACCAGTAGTAATCAATCTTTGCAAGTAATTAACAACTTTCCCACTTGAAACAAATGCGAAAGACATTTTGTCACAAAGAATGGCCCGTCCGGAATCGAACCGGGAACCTCTGATTTGACAAGCATGTACGCTAACATTGCGCTATCCGGGCGGGTTCACATTCACAGTTAGAGTTACAAATCGTAAATAGGTATAATGCTATTTCATTCCCCCCGACTGTATAACTGTGGAATTGTTTGGACTTCGCAGACAATTGTATAAACGTTGGTTTAATTTTAACTGTTGCTTATCTTTATTCTAGTAGGTCTTAAAATAACTTATATTTGAATACCAGATATCATTTATATTAGTGTTTTTAACCTTTGGTTAAAGATAACCCAGGATTTATTAAAATATAATCAGCGTTTATACAAGTTGTTCTTTCAACCTTTAATGTTTGTGGGTTGTTGGTTTTTAAGCCATAGAAAAAAGTTTAAATTCTCTTTCCCATCCACGGGTATACCGCGCACATTTGGCGGTAATCGGTCATTCAGCGTTGGGAGCGCGACAAGTACAGGTGGATTTTAAAATAAAGCATGGACATTGAAAATGTTGGAATCAAAAGACACTTCTTCTTCATAATCATACAATTATGATTATTTGTAAAATATTTTTAATGGACGATATTGACATTGTAGGGATATTTGCATCATATTGAATGATAAATATATGTATGTACATGTATGATATAAGCTGGTTGCACTCTCGAGCGCTACTAACAATTAAACATATTTAATTGAGATTGTGTTGTTTTTGTTCTGTCTATGGAGACGGTAGAAGTAGAAAGGAAGCCAATGTCACCTATAAATAAGAAAATGTGCCCGTCTGTCCTTAGTTACTTTCTTCAGAAAATCTAGATGGCAATCTAAACTTTTTGTAATATGGCATTGCATCTGCAGTGCCCCATGTAGATTTTAAGGGTTAAATATCTAGTTTGTGGTGATCTTGACTTTAAACAAGAGGGTCATGTTGACCAATGGTCGCTTATTAATAATTGATTATATAACGACGCATGGATGTTATGATCGGTTGCTATGATAACAAATGGTTGCTATAGCAGTTAGTGATAATAACAAAAAAAAAAAACAAATTCCCTTTCAAGTTGACATTGACAATATCCATGCAAACCATTTAATATAATCATATAGTTTAATCTTATTTCTTTAACTTAAAATTGTTAAAGTTCTTACAACTTAGGCAAATCATGCTTGAAGTAGTCCTGGTAAGAACCAGTATTAAGCATATGCGGAAAAATGTCTTGCTTAAGGAGACCACACAAACCCGTGGTAGAGTGTCGAACCCGCGACCCTCTGATCGTGGGTTCGATGCTCTACTATTGGACCACGAGCGCCACACTGTTTGTTAGTGGTTAAATATATTTTACTTTTATTGTTAATATAGAAATTCAGTTGGGCCACAAGGTCTTCCATCATTAATTTCGGCCTTCTTCGTGGGCAAGATGAGGGTTAAATATGAAAAATATACAAATGCAGAAAATCGGGATACTTGTTGGCAAAATCCCCATCCGATGTACGGGACATATCTGGGTGACTATGTTTGATGACACGAGGGCGTTAGTGAAGTTTCAAATCAATCGCATGTGAGGTTACTGAGATATGCACGGAAAACTTTAACCGGTCGAATAATGGCCATAACTTGCATTAAATTCAACCAAGAGTAAAATAACTTGATTCTTTGATAATCCTGAAGACTTGGTGAAGTTTTAATCAATCGAATAGGTGGTTACTGAGATATTTGCATGATCTTAATTTGTGAAACAACAACCACACTAACGAAAGGCAATTCAAACAAACACTATTCCGATACAACACTTGTTATCACCAATGAAACAACGCATATATAGCATACCGGTCATTTATATATAATATATATATATCGTATACCAATATTTTCCGGTTATAATTTACACTTTACATCCACGAGAACATCCAAATTGAAAATAGCAGTTTTCAATGTTGAATGTGGTCCGGCCGACTATTTGGTCAGTTTCCAACTGTTGGTGATCAGATTTTAACGAGGGTCAATTTTTCACGTGAGGGTGGGTCATTAAATTACGGTCGGGGCCAGTTTTCAATGTTAAAAATGGATCACTCATCCGTTGAAAATTGACCCATGGGGTCATTTACCAAAGGAGTCAAAATTTAATGTTACACCGGCCCTCTATCATTTTTATGTAGAGCATTGTCATATTATGCAACGGGGAAAAGATCCAATTCACAATTTTCTGGTAATAACAGTAGTCTTTCTTTGGAAATAAAAATATCAAGATAAGCCGGATTATGTGATTTTAACCACTTTAAAGTAGTTTCAACTCCTGAACGGGACACTTTTAATTCTTTTGAAGTGTCACTTTTACCTATTTTTCTTACTTTGATTCAATCAATTTCATTTGGAAGACAGGAAAATATTTTTGCTGGCTCATTAACTTCTTGAGGAAAAGTAACACAATGGCCACTGGATGCTATCCCGCCATGCTTAAGCATATGCACGTTCACACATGGGGATGTACGTGAAATTAATTGCTGTTCAATAATTGTTAAATGTTTTAGTTCATCTGGCAAAACATCGGGATTCCTTAAAATTTTCATCTGAAAACATATGTACTTTATCTTTTTCAGATGCATAGCGTTTACAAATATTTTTTTTTGTTTAATTCAATGTCTTTTCGACATTCATTACATAATCTACATATTTCTAACTTATATGCCATTTGCTCCAGTTCAAAAGAACGTATACATTCATTACAAAATTACTATTTCCTTTGGGTGGAGGGGCATCTGGTATTTCATTATGTGACAATCCAACCATATTTTCAATCATTTTATCTTTCTAAACGCTCTTTCTCTCCGATTGTGCGACTCTTTTGGTGTCTCGGTCGTCATTTTTTCTTTTTACGGGTATATGACCCATTTTCAGTGTCAATTTTAATTGGAGCAGCAAAATAAAGGGGACATGAATTATTTGCATCTTCATAAGCTGCTGGTCTTTTGTTTGTTTGGTAAAAATAATTGTGATCCGTGCATTTGAATGTATAATTTTCAGACACTGATGGACCATTGGCTGTAAAATTTGATGCTGAAGGGTAATCTTGTTCGAGAGGCATTATATGTTAAAAAACAAACGGTATATATTTCTGTTGTTTTGCCACAAAGTGGTCCCTTTCAAGCAACAATTTGATATGTTGTTGGGCAGAATGTTCAGTGTATGATGTAAACACAAATGTAGCATTATTATGCCTATCATTTCCGCTTAACCAAACATTAAACGTACAGTCAAGCAGCAAGCATTGATATTTTGCGGGCCATTTAGCGGACAAAAATTGTACAATAATACACAATATATATCTATACACACGTATATACCTTTGATAACACTTGAAATGTACATATGTAAACAGCGGTATAAACAGCATTCAGAGAACGCGCAAAATGTAAACAACAATCGGAATACTTTCAATTTTACCGGGCGCATTTTACCTGCAATAGTTTTGACAGAAACATTGCGAAATATATTTACTGCATAGCAAGCATTTTGTCGTCTTCTTGACCATTTTAATTATCAACTAAAACCAAGAATTTCAGTTGTCAAAAAAGTTAAATTATTTTAATATTATTACTACAATAATTCTTTTGAGACAAAATAGTTTAGCTTCATTTTATTTGGAATAATAATTTGATTTTTGGTTAGGTCGCATGAGCGAAAGAACCCTATATAAGGGCCAGTTATGAAACTGACTCTGAGCGCTGCCATATTAAAAGTAACGATTACGTGTTGAAAACACGGCATTCGCCACATGGAATCGCCATTGTTTTTTCTAAACAGTGCATCATGGGAATGTAGTTAATATTAGAACCTGGTCATGTTCCGACCACTTTCCGGCTCAAAGAAAAATTCAAATGCGATGTATGTAAAAATCGATTGCGACGTTTTAATGCACTTATTGAGATCACTACGAATTGTTCTTTAAATGAGGTCTTAAAACTTATATTTTTCGACAATTTATCACTGTTTCTGACAGATTCCTACAGAGATAATGTAAATAATTTTCAAATAACGATGTATTTACTCAATAATTATAATATGCTGAACCCATAACAATGGAAATAATAACAAAATTTAACAGCTACAGTTGTTTTTTTTACTCGATACAACAGAAATATATAGCTCACCGGTGTAGTGTTATTAATTCGACGTTGGTATAATAGCAGTAAGGCGTTAAAATTGTGTAATGAAATTTTGTGATATTTTTACCAAGAATTATCCACAGCTCACACAATTCCAAAGCGTTTAAGGTACCTTAAATCTATCTAACAGTATAGTAGTGCCTTTGATAAATAATTTCAGGCATCGTAGTAATCGCTACTGTATCGATTAGAATTATCAACATCTTCAGTAGCATCATCATCATTAACATCGCGTTTGGTTCGCCACATATTTATGGTGACCAAGTTGTTATATAAAAATATGAATATTGGTTAACAGTTCACATACGATAATTCTTAAAATCTTACAAAATACGGCAATTTTACTAAAAATGCAAAGATGCAACAACTTTATCGGGCTTGTCTAAAATGATTTGAACAAAAAGAGACAAAGATGGACATGCTGAAATGTACCTAAAAGATGTTTATATTCAATTCTTAAATAAGCAAGCAGTCAAATTTAGTGGAACTATCAAAGAGTTATTGTATGCGAATAGTTCATATATTAATGGTCATTGAACAATTATGAATATATATATATATGTGTCAGCAAAGAAAAATCTTCACACTTTAAGTGAAAACTCTATTTCTACATGCCCGATTTACCCATGCCAAAGTTCACCAGGTAGATAAATTATAAACTAAACTATTGAAAACACCGAATTTTGTTTTACAACGACGCGTCACAAATTTCAGTTTTTTAAAAAAAATACAAATTTTAGTTTTAGTAAAATTATATAACTCGCGCCTTTTAAAACGTAAGTATGGTATCAAAATTATTTACTTCTTAACTTGTTTAAATGGCATTTCAACAATATCATAACTTTAATGAAATACAAATTTATAACAAATACGGTCGACATAAACCGATAAAAAATGACAGATAACTCGTTTTTAAAGGCGTTTAGTATATATATTTGATTATACCCCTTTGCTTATGTCAAAAAATTATCGTCAATTTACGGCTACAGTACTAAACTTCAAATGTTCAATACCGATTTGTATCACAAACCGAAACAGTCATATCAATATCGGTGCAGTGTTTCGAACAGATTAGGAACCAAATTTTTGGAGAGTTTGGTACGTATGGAAAGTTTCTTTTTGGCCGAGCATAGCATCTTAAGAAAGTTTTTCACACCTAAATTAGTTAAGATGAAGATGAAGTGGTATATGTGCATAGAAAATCATCGTTTTAAACACATTATATAATGGAAACGCTAACAAAATATATTAAGGATCATGCACTATATCAATACTGTACTATGATATTAACTGTTCTATGGACAAGTCTTCAATGTAATTTACCTAATTAACAGTGTTCCGAGCTATGCCAAGTTTTAGAATTTTATAAAATTAATATTTTTTGGAATAGAAAAGATTTCAACCCAAAAAATGTTTTAAAATGGAATAATTATAGTCGATAAGCAATTGAAAATATTCCAATGTGAGATATAAGATTTAGATTGAAACAGCATATCCGAATTTTACATACAAAATGCAGATAGCATTTTTTGAGATTTTTAAAATCAGAGTTTCCAGTTGTTTTTGTATAATAAAAATTGGGTTTAGTTTAAACATATTTTATTGCTTTTTAACATATATATATATATACATATATAAGCAAAAATTGGGTGTTGAAAGAATGCAACACTTTGAATATGAATTTTGGGCCAAAACGATTTGATAAATATGCATTTATTTCTAATGTAAATTAAATATATTTTGTTAGATTAATATGTTTTTAAATATATTGCCCATGCTTGTAGCATTATTTTGGCAAACAAATCCAGAGCATTTCCATACTCGTTTTAATAAACTATACACCAATTTCATGTAACGATATGGAAAATAAAATACATTGTCGAGAGATTTGACGACCTGTTGCAGCAAGTGCAACTTTAATAATTCGCCAACATTTAACGTAAAACTATAGTTTATCAGAATGGGAATTAACATTGAGCAATAATCAGGATACAAATTTACAACGAAAATAATCCGGGTATAATAGGCAGGGTACAAATTTACATTTGAGCAATATGCAGGGTACACATTTACATCAAGCAATATGTAGGGTACAATATATCAATAACAAAGGGGCAACTTCTATCCATTTTATTTCACAACAGAAACATCTTAAACATTACAGCAATAACAATGAGTATAAATCAGGATCGATCGTGCGACCACAACTCGAAATATTCCACTGCCGCTTCTTTTGCCATTTCCGCGGGAGATCCAGTCAATGGGGCCAAGCTGTCGTATGTATGCGGACCAGATGGGAACATGGCCGTGACTTGTAAGTATCGGTCTCCCTCCTTATTCGTTATCTCGGCCTAAGGAAAGGAAAACGTTTTAAATATCATTTATGATCTTTAGTGTTTTTCGAGTGCATAGAAATACGGCATAGTGTATGAAGATGATAATTTTTTACTAATTTCGCTTATAAAACACAACCAAGGCGATAATCAGATATATACTAAAACGCAATAGAAATTGTGCACTTTTCTTCAAAGTATAAAGTTGTCAAATTTGAAACATAAGAATATCGGTCATTACGGTTTATAGCCACAACGAAATATCAGCAAAATTATGGCTAGTTATTACGTAATAACCCGAATTGCGATTTTGCAGGATTTCCACGTGGAACATATATACATAAGTACAAGTGGCCAAACTTGTTTTTTTCCGACTTTCTTTTACACATGCGAATATCACTGTAGATTTTGAAAATTTATAACAGCGAATATGCCACGACTATCACAACGTCATCGTATTAACGCCTTAACGATGCTGGGCAGAGGTGACTCAGTCGCTGCAGTTTCATTGGCACTTAAATTGCCATAGAAACACTATAATCAAGTTACGTGGTAGGGTTATGCAAACAGGTACATAAGTTTGGTAAGATCGGGGCTTGAATCTTGGGTTGATACAAATGTTTTTCTATGAAAAGTGTAAAATATAACATCTCACAGAAAATTAATTATAAGTTTGGGACTTTAGGGCGAAGAAGAAACTCAACCAGACAGTTGTGTGATATTCAATATGGTAAACAAAACAGCAAACATTTGGTCGAAATTTAAAATGCCACATCAGATTAAGAATAAAAGTTATAAGCCCAGTTTCTCTTCCCATTCCGATATTTCATCTGAACTTGGATATAGCAGCCATTTCATGATAACTCTTTAAGCAAACACAGTGTATCACAACTCGAGCCAAAACTTCAACGCAGAGGTAAAAGACGAAAATATGAACTTTCGTCATCGAAATGTAACCTTGAATTTTAAGTAAAAAGACAAACAGCTTACAAACTGCCTTACATACAACAGATCAAACTCGTTCTTAAAAACAATACATAGACAGACTATTTTAATGCAACACCTAGGAGTCGGTATTAAAAATGGTACTGATCAGTTTTAGTATATGTTTATAAATTTTAAAGTTTATATATAAAGTACGTGAATAAACTAACAATTGTTAGAAGACTGCCAGTTAAATTTTCGAAAGCTCTTCTTAAATAAATTTTCCAATGTAATGCATCGTACTATTAATGGTTACAGAAGCTGAGGCAGCCTTTCCCCGGTAGCCACCGAGGCTTTCATTAATTGAACCCGGTTTTCCAAGTTAAATAAGATACGAATGGACCATCTTTTAACCGAAAGCTCGGTTTGGACTGAGGACATATTAGGTCATTTAATATCAATATGCGATTAATATTGTAAACATACCTTCTCCAGTATTTGTGTTGGATCCGAGAGGTGTTCATACAAGCCCTTCAGTGCAGTCATCCTCACAGAAAGTATAGCAAACTTCAGCATGAGCTTTTCCCCGCACACTAAAAAAAAAACAAGTAGTTTTCTCACAAAAGTAGTGTTTTAAAATACCGTCTGGTTTTTGTAGGTGACATAATCGTTAAGTTTCAATAACCATCACCAACAGTTTCCATGTAAATTGTATCACCTGGTATGTCCCCGCGAGCTTTGCTCAGGGCAGGGCATCGTCCTCACATAAAACCATGCAAGCCTGTGCAAGAACCCCGCCTTAATTTGTGCACAGGCACGGCGGTCACCCAAAACCAAAATTATACATGCAAACTGGTGTATGTGTAACTTTAAAAATGTAATGTGTGATATGTCGGTATTTTGCTATTTAATGTTCAACTATTTAACTTTGTAACAATATTTTTAACAGACTGTATACTCTGTAGTCAGTATGTACGTCTAGATAATCTGCAGTGATTTCTTGTTATCAAGTCCTTTTATTTCAAAATTAAAGGATATCGGATTACATTAATGATTTCTTCCATTTATTTTTATCTAAAATAAAATCACCGATATGAGAATATTGGTTGTCTTGGATGTATTTTCCTTCCACATGATGAGAGTCAAAATTGTATTCGACAATTATTTATTTTCCAGTAAAATATTTCTAAATCTGAATAAAATTCGCAAGTGTTTGAATAGTGCGCATTTTAAACTCCGAAATAAGGCTAGATGTATACACATACCTGTAAGCATCAGTGTTTGTCGGTCACCCGTAAATGGTTTACACATTAAACATTTTCTGAGACAGGTTCTTTGCTCTGGCATCATTTTGCCGACATCACTTACTGCTCCCAGCATTGCAGGATCAGACCTTTTACGTCCGAACCAACCTGTAAGTATATGAAATGTACTCAAACAATTTGAAAGCCGTTCATCAAAACGCTTCAACATGAATATTGTAAAAGAACGGTTTGTTCTTAGACTCGCGCAGAACATTGGATCTGGCGGAATCCATTAATATTATATGTCATGGGTTCCTGTGCAGATACCTCGGCAGCGTGGGTCTGCTGGGTTCTAGTGTTAGTACCATGTCTTATGTAAATATTAACAGCAGTACGAATTATTAAGTTTTTTTAAGGTCGTTTTCCTTCTAAAGGTTGCAGCTTCATTATAAAGATACATTGTTGACAACAGGTCCCACTACAGTTTGAATTTGTTCTTTGCTCTATAAAATTTGGTCTAGTACCTTTTTCGTAGCAAGAAAGTATCCACACATAGAAATGCACAAGAGCTGGTAGGTTACCATCTTGTTTTTCAAAAGATCCTCAAATGCTCTTATATAGATGCATCTGTTAGAATCTTATAATAAAAGGCACCATTTAACACCGGTGATGTTTTATTGCAGTATATGCTTAGTCATCTGCAGCAAGAAATTAAATCAGCTATGAAGCATTTTGAAAACATTGGTTTGAAAAAGTGCGAGAATATTGCAACAGCGACACAAAAATGGCGCAACTGTGTAGTGCAAACAATACAATAATTGTATTTTTACGTGAATAGTGGTAGTCTTTTACATGTATTTATTTTACAAGTAAACCATACTCTAATGCATCAGATGGTTTCACCCTTTCCGACAATATTCTATAAATTTCCCAACCGCACCATGTAGGGCGTCAAATAAATATACTTTGTATATTCAAGAATCTGTCGATCCAAGTCTGTTGGGATTTTAAAAAAATCTGGTTGGAATGGGTATGTATAAGCAGCTGATTTTATGGCACTTGAGCAATTTTAAAACTTTCGGACTTGGCATGCAATAGATGCGATACGGGGATTTTGTTAGAGTAATACAATATAAGTTTTAAGCTGAAAGTCCAAGATCAATGCAAACGTATTCCTGTTAATAAAGCCTACAAATACATGCAAGAAGTGATATATAAAATTATTCATTTACTCCAGGGGGTGTTGTAGCTTATCTTGTATCAATACAGCGTCATCCTGGCGATTATTGGCTATACGGAAAAGGTACAGTCGGTTGTAACAGTTTATAAATTCCAAAATAAATATTATCAGTTGACAACATCTTGAATAACATTCCTTAAACGGAACTGTCAAAACTATTCCCAGCCGGAACCGAGGCACGACATTTCGTTGAATCGAATGAAAGTTAAATTAAAAACACCACATTAATTTTGCGTTTCGATAAAAATTTAGAAATGCTATGCTATTATTTCTTAAATCCAAGTCGAAACTAATATTCCTGGCAATTCCGCTACGTTATTAATGTCTTTGTATAGAACAAAAATTGGTACGGATAGACCGACAAGCTTAGTACTTACTGCTCCAATTATTGCCTATAAATGACCCAATAGTTATACCCGACGATATGGCGCCAAGGCCTGTAAGGGCACCAGCCGCTATGGTAGAGCTGAAAAAATAAAGGATATGGTTCGATACGTTGGTATTAACTTTTTATGGTAAATATACGCTTTGACAAATGAAAATAATGGAAACCGGAATATTAAAAGGAAATACTAGTATACGAGGAAGGTTCGAAATTTTAAAATTAGCTAAAACGCTGACGTCGTGCACGATAATGGTACTAACGTTATGAAAATAAAAACGTCTCACACCACTATTACATTTCCGAAAGTACTCTATTTCAAATTTTCTGGTTCAAGATATGCAATTATAAAAATATACCTTGACCAGGTTTTGTTTTTATATTCAAAAAATGCTTTTGAGAGACCTATCAATTTCCAGAGTATCGATGTGTTAACTATTCGCCTACGATGCGGTTCGAACCAACAATTCGGAAAGGACACAGAATTGTCCAGAGAGCTGGTATCAGCATCAAAATTTTCAGTGGCGATTTCAAAAATACAGACCATTTAACTCATGTTAGGAAAAATAAATCACTGCAGTATAAAACCCTGAAAAAAGAAGAAAAAGACAATTAATGTAATTTCTACATCCTTCATCTGTAGGTCCCGAGTACTCAAGCGGGATAATAGTGGTGCGAGTCCTAATACCGAAACTTAAAACTGTCCAATAATACTTGATCGTGCTTAACGTATTTATATATTCAATTAAAGGTGAAACTATATTTTCAGTTGATGGGTATAACATATGCTGTTTACAGGATCTATATATTTTAATTTGATGTCACGTCATTTTCCTCAAATCCCGGCGTAACATTTAACATGTGTCCCGACCTATAATGTAACACTTAAAAAAACAGCACGAAAGGGCAGACGAAAGTTCTATTCACTGGAAGAGGTGATAATTTCCGGTAACAGACGTTTTTTATTATAAACCCAACGGTCATTATGCAACATGCGGCTAAGTACGAACGTGCTAAAATGTCCTGCAGAACAAGACGACTCGTCAATAAAGTCAAACTGAACAGTCAAAACGAAGAAAAATATGCATATGGTCATTGTTTTACTATATGGTACTTGAAGATTTTTATTATTGCGATTATGAGTTATAAATGTTTCACACAGAAAATAAATGTGTTGTCCGGCAACGCGATTACAAAGAAATAAATGAAAACGCGTGTACTTTATTGATTTTAATCATTTTAGAAAAATCGCGTACATACACTTTAAATCATATACTAAATAAAAATTTCAGTTGAAACATCCTTGTGTGGAGTAGATTATATTCACTTTGCTCCGAATGGTTCATATTTCGTATGTAAAATGTCATCCAGGATTTGCCATTACCAAAAATGTTATCATACTTTGACAATATTTAATATGTTTAACATAGAACGGTATCTTGAAACTTATATTTACGAGTAAATTTAGTTTCTCTTAGTATCCCAAAACAGTGAACAACAAGAGTTGTCAGATGACAACAAAGCTAGCCGATGGGATAAAACTCACCACCAATGCAAAGATTGAGATTGGAGGTAAACACCAAAACTTAAAACGTATCCAAACGCAAAAAGTTTAACCTGGGTGTCTACAGAAGAAAAATTAACACTTAAAGGGCCATAACTTTGCCAAAATGCAACCCAGAGTCATGGTGTTTGTCTCTGTGTGTTTCAATAATGATGGTAAACACACATGCAACGTTTCATTGACATTCAATGAGTAGTTGCAAAGATAACTGAAACTTAAACGCAAAAAATTAACCTGGGTGTCTACAGACGACGACGCCGACGAAGCTGACTACGAAGCCGGGGTCAGGACAATAGCTCTGCATGGACTTCGTCCCGGCGACCTAAAAATTGGGAAATCATTTACACCTTGTATCAAGCATCTCCGATGTCCTCTATTAAATATTAACGCCAGTTTGACGTGGTTTCAAAAGTTATGGATGCCACTTTTAATGTACAGGATAAAATGTTTTCTAATAGTTCGCGTTGATAAAAAAACATTATTGGTTTTGATGCATTTAATATCCAATCACGATTCCGTTGCAGTAACCGATAATCCGATATTCAGCGATTTTCTTGTAACTAAAGGATACGAAATAGATATACATGAATAATGAACGTCAACGGTTTATACAATTTTAACGTTAACATCGTGTTACGCTTAGATGTACCATTACTGTGCATTGTTAAATTCGTTTCATCTTAGAGTCGGTTGTCGAGCAGTATTTAAGTGCCGACTACTTTTAGAATCGTATTTAGTTTCAAGTTTAAAAAAACACTTTTTGTTACGTTTTGGTGGATGTTATACCAAACTATGTGTTATTTATTTATGATAACGAGATGCTCGGTATCTATTTCAGAAATAGGTTTAATTTTTTCTCTGACATTTATAGTGGCTCCCTCTAGATAAACTATATTTAAATGAATCGAGTTAAATGCGTCTTAGATTTACTAAGAGAATACTGTTTCAGACTCATTTTACCGCAGCGGTGGTTTAGTGAGAAAGCGTCCGCCTCGCATGCGGAAGGTAGTATGTACTACCTCTACTCGTGCCATAGCCTACGACTAGACAAAATGGTACTAAAGCTTCCTCGCTTACATGCAATTGCTCAGCAATTTGAGGATAGTTCTATGTTCGATCGGTCCGATGTCGGTATAACGGGACTACATGGGGTTATACCATGTGTCGCGGCATGTTACTCCAGCGTGGAAGCGTTTAGAAGAACGTTTCAACTAGGCACCGTCGCGATACTACCGAATCATTGTTAAAACAAGCGACGCTTTTAAAATACACAAGCTTAATGAAAGACAACTGTTATAAACCATGATAGCATATACTAGATACAACTTACAACAATATTCGTTTATCCTTGTGGGTACCTTGATCTGGCATCGTTCCAAATCCATCACCTCCGTACCCATATCCACCATGCACATCAGGATAGAGCGTTTCAGGCGACACGTTTTCCAACGATGCTAGGTCACCAAAATTCATTTCGTCTTCGTTGATGTTCTAAAATTAAAAACTATTTTAATAAAGCGATGTTTAATTTTTTAAAATTGCATGAAAGTCACGTCTCAACTATTTAGATGAGCTAAAACTTATCGACAGCTAATAGTCTTGTACTCTGTCGGTGCATATTAGACGTCCAAACAGGAAAGCGAATTAGGAGATATTCGGATTTGTTAAGGCGACCACTATATAAGAGTTTGGAATTGTAGTAGTAAAGTCCTACCGTTGCTTCGGATTTCAATTAGTCCGAATTTCTGCATCTTATAATCGTCACTATAAAAGTTGCATTCTGCCGTTCCAATATTTTATAGGAGTGACTTATATCAGGATTTGTCAAAAATTTCAAATTAGCTAAATACGTTTATTTCCAATACAACATGCCTATACAAACACTCATTGACTCCCGTATTGCCCAAAAAGATTTTTTAAACATGCAAAAATAAAATATTGAAAAGGGATTTTCTAACTCAGGTTAGACTTTAATAGACCCGCTAACATTGCAACATAGTTTGTGACGTATTTAATGATTCACGTTATGTCATTTTGATTTCAATTTCATTCGTCATACAGGTTTACACGTAATATTTGATTTATTTGAAAAAAGAGACCGAATGACGATGTGAATATCGTGAAGACCTATATAAGTGCCGTCTAATTTTAGAATGTGGATAAAGTTTACCACTACGATCGAAATATCAGTTTGGTCACGTTTTTGTTTATTTGACATATCAAGCCATTCGTAATATATTTATTAATGATAATGAGATGGTTTTAGGTTTTTTCCGATACACTCCCTTTAACCGAATGGATGCTTAACAAGTCCTATCGAGTTTTATGGGCGACGGAACATCTAAAATAAATCCTAGCGGCACTCATGTCTGTCCGCAGGTTACTGACAAACTCAAATAAAATATATACATGTATATTTGCCTCAGCTTGGCACACGCGAGAAATGATCACTCGGCCAAGGAGGACCATTTGAGTTAACTTTCAAAAACGAAGCAAATTGGTCCGGAATACATACCAGTACGTTGTCCATCACGTCCCTGAAAGACAAGGGCAAAAAGGTTATCATGTAATTCTATTCTATTAGATAAATTCATTAAAAAAATTGTAAGTTGTAAAATTAATTTTCACATCGTTTTTCAAGGCATTCGTTGACACATTTGATGGATTGCCTATAAACTGGTAGAAGTAAAGAGCAAGGTTGAGGACGAGAATATCATGTATGTAGTAATAATGCTGTCATGATCAGTTAAGAGGCTCAAGGGCCTTAACAGTCACCCGATACCTTGATGATATAAAGCTATATGAATCTATGTTCCAGTTTGTTCTTCGGGAAGCGGCAAAACTCCAAACAAGAATGTCATAACTGCATCAACAAATCATATGATTTTCTCTTATATATATTTAGTAAAGTAGTACCCTTACAAGGGTCAAAACGGAGATCCAGCAGCATGAAAAACATAATTGTTATGACGGGACAGGCATCATTATTATTCTTACAATATTTTTATCCCTGTGCTTCCCATACCTAGTTGTTTTTTTAACCGTTTTCGAAATATTGCCATTTCAAAAAGGGGTGGAAAACTTTGGAAAACGAGACACAGGGACATGAAAGTTATATTATAAAGGACCGATAGAAGTCGATAAAATAGTCATTTTCACACCAATTGTTTCCCAATGCTTCTTATAAGACGAATTCGCCCTTAGGTGCGAAAGCTGCATACAACATTTCATTACGAGTTGAGCTTACGGTTTTGGAAAAATTAAGTAAAAAATGTGAATTGTTTGCGGACGCACAATGGACGACGACAGACAAAAGGCGATTGCAAAAGGTCACTCGAGAAAAAAAGCTTAGATGACGTAAATATGTGAAATATAATATAATATGGGCGAGTGAAACTGGGAATATCCTTAATTTTAACCGTTTTTGGAGTCGGTTCTATGAATAGAAAACAAATTTAAAAGAACTATATATACTCAGCAAAAAAAAAGAAACTTTGTTTTTGTTTCTTCATGTATAACTTGGTTGTATATATAAACTTGTTAGTATGTTTGTCGGCGTGTTTTGACTAGCAGGGAAACTTGGTTCATTTAAACACAAAGCGATAAGCATCCGGCTGTTAAAAACCGGTTTTGCACGATTTGCACGTGCCAGAGTCAACCAGGTAGATACACAAATGTGTTTTATCTCAACAGACACGATATCAACTAATCGATTGAATCGACATCATAATTGTGTTTCACAACCACGCCTCACTATTTTAAGTCTCGAACAAGAGGGCCACATTAGTTGTTATATCGCTCACCTGATGCTTTGTTCTCTGGCAGCCATGTTTTTCTATTAATCAAGTTTTGTTCACAATGATGGTAGGAGTATATACTGATAATTTGTCAAATTATTCCGAAATGTGACCACCGGTTTTAATTTTTTTTTTAAAACGTTTCTTTTACGTTGCCACGGCAACCAGTGTTTCATATGGATCGAGTTCGTTTAGGTTATTTTGGTAGACGACTATCTAATGATCATTTGGATAAGCAGATTCAGAGAAGACGACTTTTGAAACAATTGTACAATACGTACGCACGGATGGATGATCGAGGACGAAACGTACACAATGGCACATGTTAGTTAAATGAAAAAAAAAATGGCACTAAAAATTAAAAAAAATGTAATTAACCAAACAATGGCCTTTTGTGCAGAAATGGTATAAAAGTGTTAAAATGTATTTAGCCCTGTAATTTCTTTCGTATCCCCACAATGGCACCCCTGTAAGAAAGGTGGACATGTACGGACGGACATACGAAGAGTGATCACAATAGCTTACCTTAAGCGCTCAGCTCAGGCGAGCTAAAAACTTAAAATGTTTAATGAAAATAACGATTTGTTGAAAAATGATAGTTAACAAAACCATATCAATATCATTGCAGTGTAGCAAATAGAATTTTGGAACCAATTTATGGAGAGTTGTTTCTTTTTTTGCCAAGTATAATATACATATACTAAAACAGTAACCTATATTTAATACAAATACACAAATCTTTGAAGAAAATTAAGTATTTAAAAGAAATGCATATTACAGGGCCGATATTGCGGTTAAGTGAACCTGGTCCTTTTGCAAGGAAAATAAATATAAACTTAAACCATCAAAGCTATGGGTGCCTCTACAGTGGACAGTGGATTTTAGTTACAAATGCCGTTACTTCGGTGGTCCTATAAGTCACGTGTTTGGAATTTTGTAATGCAATTCTGAGATTATATTCACCAATTTTATACTACGAACAAATTAATGGATGTCAAATCGGAATCTATGTAAACAGAAGTAGCAAAAACGTAAAACATAGCTATGCGCTTTTCGATTCAGTAATACATGTATATAAATTCAAGAAACAAGTTTTACGTGAAAATTTCTCTCATCTTTTCAACATTTCCATGCGTGCTTTAAAACGAAAATTATATACAGACTAAAGTACTGGAACAGTCAAGGCGTATAAACAGATGTGGGGGGGGGGGCGGTGTTGGAGGATGTATTTTGTATTTGAAAAGTACTCACATGTTACAATAGGAGTCTATACATTGTATACAACCCTCTCTTTCTACTGCTATCCTTTTCTCGCATTGTTTCATGTTGCGCCCGACGTCTGTCAGTTCCGGTAAGGTTATGTTGATGGACAAGTCGACCATCTCCAACAAAGTGTCTCGGAATATCGTTCTGAATTCTTTAATAAATACATATTGATGGGAAGTACATATAAAGACTGAACGTTCGGTAGCAATTGGAAACTTCCAGACATTTTTTTCTTAAAAAAGATCAAATGTGTGTATGGTCTACATTGATCGTATGCTTAAGAAATACCGAGTTCCAAAAGTGTTGTCGGTATTTTTATGCAAGTTTAACTATAATACAAAAAAAATAGATATTTTTTTAATTCAACTATATTTGTCGAAGTATTACGAGAAACATCAACAGAATTTGGATGTATTCTAGTCTGTTTGAAAGTTATTGCCCCTTTGTGTAAAACAACGTTTTGTCAAATAAATTAGATACACCACCTGGTAAAAAAATATATAACATGGCGTCACTGTATATGCATTCCCACTTAAAAGTTCTGAAGTCTTTTAAATACCTCCCTTTACATTGAAATAAAAGAACGATTTAGGATGGCGGATATCACCAGAATGAAAGTTGGTTTATTTTATTTAATCAACGATTCTGTATGTTACAAGCACAAATATAATTTCAGACTGCTTCTTCAAAATATCATTTTCATATCCAGGCACACATCTGGCTTTAAATGTACCCTAATTTTACTGACAAAACTCTGGGTTTTCAGAATATTAAAACACAGTAACAACTGAATTCGAGGGTAAGAATTAGTCAAGTGTTGAATATAAAATGGTAAGACAATTAAGAGTTAAGGTCGTTTTTTTTTCATTCTAAAAAAAAAATCAAAATTCGTTTCTTACCCTTCCTAAAGAGACGATGTTCATTTTTATGTAGACAAATATTTACCGCAATATTACCTTCAAAATCCGGATTGTCCATTTTCGTCTGCTGGCGTAACCGGAATCCCTGGGACAGGGAAAAGAGCAAACACACTCCGACAATGAGCAACTTCATCTGAAAGTATATTATGGACAGTATGGCAGCCGACAAGACGAATCCAGGTAGACGGTGGTGTAGCATAGGTAGTCAAATGGCGAATGGCGACGATAGCAGACGTATCACAAAATTGTGTTTAGGATAATGTTTTAGGTACAATATAAAAATAATCGCTGAACTAAAAGTGATATTAAACCAAATGTTAATTTGATGCATTAAACTAGAGCTGTATTATAGTAGTTTCTGGATTCGGTTGGGTGGGGGTGCCTTAAAAGTCATTTCGTGTAGAAACAAACAATTATATTCGATGCGCTACAACAAGCTGTCGTGAACCAGATACCAAACGATAAAAAGAGTTTGAAAGTGAAAATCTTGCCGTTATTACATGTTCGAATCAATTCAAACAAATTCTATAGGAATATTTAATTATAAAATCATATCCTAGAATAACACTAAAAAAACAGACGCCTTACCTTCGATATGTTCTGGTTTCTGTGATGATTTCGCTATTTCTGACACCTGTAGAATGGCTGTATTGCAACAGTCGTACATTCAAATATATACTCAAACGACGACAGCATGCACGGATTACCCATGTTCACCCGTGCATTTTCATTCTGATATGATGAGGCTAACCACCCAAATTTGAATTGTAAAAAGTTCATACATGTGTACATATCAATTTTGTTTCACGATTGTTTTACAAGAAAGTGTTTTTGTTATGGCCAAAGCCAACGCTGGATACGGGCGCAGTCATTTTTATTTTATCAATATGAATACGCCTATCCTTCGTAACAAACACGATACTACTACTATCCCATAATGCAAATTGACGAATGGGTACGTCAAACTTACAGAATGCGTTTAATGTTCTTGTTTTTAAAAATAGAACATGAACAGAACAGTTTGATAATAAGAATGCAAAACATCAAACACGCATGTACATTTGACAATAAGAATGTAAAACAACAAACACGCATGTACCACGCATGTACATTTGACATATCAACTTTAGAACGTTTAACCTAATGGTCTCACTACACAGTTGTGCCCCTTTTTTGTCAGCGAGAATCTTGCACTAAATAAGTCTATGTAATTGGGTTTGAAATATTTTGATAATGGTTCTTATTTGTTGTGATGATGAATAAAGCAAAAGCTGGTATAGCATATACTGCAATACGACATCACTGGTGTTGAAAAGTGACTTTTGTATTAGTTTAACTGTCTTTAAGAAAAACAACCTGGTCAACCTACCAGTTATTGTACATTATTATGTGCGGATGCATTCCTGCTATAAAATGATACTTTAAAAAATACTCTATACTAAGATGTTTTACGGTGGAAATCCTATTTGATATAGAACAAAGGACAAACTTTATCTGTGTAGAAATGGGTAGTAAGGCCAACATTTTGGTGGCAGTTTCAAAATTCGATATGAAGTACCGACAAAGACGATCAAGGTTTTGGGTTTACTTTCTAAATATAATATAGAAATGGCGTTATTCCAACAATAGATTCTACCCATGGTATTGGTAGATCTAATGGAATATTTTATATCAACATTAACATGCATATCGAGAAGTTATTTCAAATAGTGTATTTATTACTTGCAGTGTAGGCTAGCAGGATCGCTTTAGTTATATGTTATAGACTTGTGTTTTTATTTATGAAAAACATACATTTACATAATGTTGTCAGTTCATATAAGTGCATAAAAATTTAAAAATATCCAAACATAGCAGCATGGGTTTAAAATACAAAATAAAATGAATGAGTAAATTGTAGGGCGTTTAGCCTTCTCCTCATTTTGTGGATGTCAACACCAAATCAGGACAGTGACACAGTTGGAAAAGGAAAATTGTTTCCCGATCTTCAAAACGGTACCGTCACATCCAGTAGACGAATTGACTGATTGAATATTTAGCGCCATTTTATGCCATAAAGGGCAAACAGATGATCAGTTAAAATAACCACTGTTTCCTGGTATCCCGGATGGTTAACAAGTATTCAAGCACACATATCTCCACGAGCAACTTATAAGTTTCCCACTTGAATTAGCGATGAGAGACGAATGATAATGAGAAGCAATGCCGTATATCAAACATCACGGATACTTGGCCGGGTGAGGATTCGAAATCCTGGATTGATAGTCAGACGAGCTACTGATGGAGCTAATAGAGTCCGGCCCCAGTAGATAAAACTGATTTCATTTCAATTTAGAATCATTTTGACGTGGAAGTTTTAACAAAACGTCGTATAAATCGCAATTACAACGAACCACAACAAGACAGTCACACCCATAGAGGGGATAAAAAGGGAGGCGTGTCGATCCCATGAACATGTTTTCTCGAGAAGTGCACAGAATCCGCCGTTAAGTGCTGAGTCAATATAACTTTGGTCGAGCTTTTTTGTATTATTCTCCAACACAGGTTCCAACAAGAGTAGACAGTTAGAGAATGTTTTCTCTCTTCATGTACGCTAAGTCTCACGCGAACGTATGTAGTGTTATAACACACTATAACCTTGCAAAAAAACTTAACTATAAATGACATTGTGAACGATGGATAAAGGCTAAACGTACTAAATGGCGGATCTACTCATTAAAAAACGACACACGCCCCGGCCACCACCCCTGCACCTAAACTCCCATCTTTAGTGAATACAGTATTTGAAAAATTATTAGTACATATAGATTTTGAAATAATTTTTACAAGATAATATCAGGATATGGTAGACGAATCTATCAGTACACAGAACATCACGTTGGACGGATATATGTCCAAATGGGACACCATAGCATAGACTCAGTAATTTGGGAGACAATTATTTATTTATTTAATAACTCAGTGTTGTTGTAATTGAATATGAAAGAATATCAAAATTAAGAATATCTCGTTTACAACATAACATATGCAATATCTAAAAGTCAACAGACAGATTATCATATAACACATATCCCTAAACAAGAACGGAAACGCATTACATTTCATGAATTATTTACAACAAGTAGACACAATCGTATTCTTACACATCAAACGTTTGTGCATGAATCTTATTTCAATAAAAGAAATGTTTTCAAAATAGTTGGATTTTTTAAGATTATATAATAAAAGAAAATATTATCCGATGTGACATGGCTCTGAATGAGTCATAGGGCATTAACTTCGAAAAAAACGTTAAACTCAAGGCAAAATTTTGTCCAGCATTCCAAAGCGGGAAAACGTGTAACACGTGCAACAAAACGTTGCCACGTGATAGTTTCTTAAAGCTACATTGTCTTTATATTCCACATACGCGTAAACTTGACTACGGATGGTTTTGGTTTCATCACGTGTCGATAAACTACATTACTTGTTCAGTTTAAACGTTATACGCCGAACGGCAAATACATTTGCTGTCTTGTACTCTAAAATTAATGCATGATGCGGCGTGCCAATTTCAGTTTGAATCAGCGACCATAGTGTCTATAAAAACAAGAGCTATTACAGGACGTCGCGCTCGACTTTTTAAAGCTTGTCTCAAAATATATTTTTTCAAAGGGGTTTAACGCCATTTTCAATACATTTCACGTTATATGTATGGTTAGTCCAGATTGAAACTGAGTAGAACCGCCGTCTTTCCGCAAGTAACTCGCAAATGTTCTCACATAAAGCTTGTTGAACGAGCGGGATCGAACCTACGGTCCTAGCAGTGAGAGGTGGTCGTGAGACGGCGCCTTAGACAAATTGAGAAAAGAGCTTTATGAGATATATAAATCAAATTTTAAGATTAAAATAGGAATATTTTTGTCTAAAACAGAGATAGGGGAGACAGTTGTGATGTTTCTTTTATGTATGACCAGTAAAGTACTTACTGGGATGTAGGCAAATATTGTAAGTATAAAATGCTGCCTAATGTTAAAATAAAAGTATCCAACTTGTCACCTAGATTCTACCTAAAAATACAATTGGTGCAATGATGGTTGTAACTGAGATACAAATACACATTTACTAAATTCTCTAAAATATAAAATAAAGAAAAATACAAAAAATGAAAGAAATAAAAATGATGGTTGGTGGGAAGAAATAGAGAGGGTCTGGAACCGTAGAAAAATTAAAATGGTGCAGAGTATTTATTTATTTATTCATTTTAATACAAAACAAATGTGGGGGTCCTCGTCCATATAAGATAAAAAGGGCTGATCCTTTCGTTAGATATAAAAAAAGAATCATCATAGACAAAAATTATCATGAAATTTAAAAGTACAATACAGTCAGCACGATGCCTCTTGTAGCTTATACTTCATTTAACTGACACACTCCGTACTTTACACTTCATACGCGGGAAGTACAACTTAGCACCACATTTGCTCAGTTTGGAATAATAGAATACTTTTGGCTCCTGTTACACCAACATATATTTAAAAACTTAAAAACTTTAACTGAAGAAAAGTATCCAGGTGATCATGATTTTAGACTGTTTCCATAAAAACTGCATATGTTTCATTGATATATATAATAGATAAATAACCTGTCAACTTAGTTAAGTTTTTAAGTATTTAAGTAAAATGTTGGTGTAAGAGAAGCCTGGTTATGTAAGGCAAGGACACACCGTCCAGTGATTGAAGCGGAGTTTCCTGATAGAGATAAATATAAAAAAAAAAAAATTTTAAATGTACAACATAATTTCACCACCTTCATGGTCTCGAATTATCTAAATATTAGAAGTGAAAGATATTTTCGAATAATAAAATCCAATGTCCAATAAAATAATATGTTATATCAAAAACCGAACTGTGAATTATTTAGAGATCATAGTGGAGGTGTGTAAATGAACATTTCCGACGATTTTATAAACAACAGCATTGTTTTGTACAATTTAGGTAATTCGTAAATCATTTAAATGGACAGATTTGATAATATCCTGACATTTAAATTTCGGCAGAATTACAAAGACTTTTATTATTTAATCCCCCAAAGTTCAGAACCATATGTTGAGATCGGAACATCTTTAGTATAAAAAATAATAGTTTCCAAATAATAATAAAAAAACAAAAAACTTTTCTTTCAATTTTATATATTTATCATCATTTTCATACTCATTAGCTTTGCGTGCACAAAATGGCCATTTTGTGTATCAATTTTATTCGTTAATTCATTCATTCCAACTTTTATATTGATGCTGTAGTTTTATTAATTTGAATTAAAAGCATTTCCTTTCACTTTGGATGTGTTGAAAATGGCGTTAAACCCCATTCATTCTTTTTTTTCGTTCATTCGCTTTGGTCCATATTAGATCATGAGTAACGAATATTCCCACATACAGGGCTCTCGTTCTGTTATTTTCTCATCATATACCCAATGTTTCGTAACCACCCTTTCTAAATACTTTATTTTGATTTACCTGAGATTTATTTATAATTGCCTAACATTGTCACCAAAGTTTTCCAAAGTATTTGTATATATTATTGCAAATATAGCATTATCATTTTTCGAAATACATGTATGCGTTCAATTGGTGCATGCATGATTTTATTCAACAAGATCATTTATAAAAAAAGATAAGTAAATTTTTACTGTTTTTACTAATATATCTGAGATATTTATTTTTACATTTCTGTCACAAGGTAGTGTCTGTCAGTATTCCACTAGGTTCTGTCTGCCTGTATTCCAATAGGTAGTGTCTGTCAGTATTCTACTAGGTAGTGTCTATCAGTATTCTACTAGGTAGTGTCTGTCAGTATTCCAATAGGTGCTATTTACCAGTATTCTACTAGGTAGTGTCTGCCAGTATTCTACAAGGTAGTGTCTGCCAGTATTCTACTAGGTTCTAGGTACTGTCTGCCAGTATTCTACTAGGTAGTGTCTGCCAGTATTCCACTAGGTAGTGTCGTTCAGTATTCCACTAGGTACTATCTGCCAGTATTCCACTAGGTAGTGTATGTCAGTATTCCACTAGGTTCTGTCTACAAGGTAATGTCTTTCAGTATTCTACAAGGTAGTGTCTGCCAGTATTCTACTAAGTTGTGTCTGTCAGTATTCTACAAGGTAGTATCTGCCAGTATTCCACTTGGTACTGTCTGTCAGTATTCCACTTGGTAGTGTCAGCCAGTATTCTACAAGGTAGTGTCTGCCAGTATTCTACTATGTATTGTCTGCCAGTATTCTACTAGGTTCTGGATACTGTCTGCCAGTATTCTACTAGGTAGTGTCTGCCAGTATTCCAATAGGTAGTGTCGTTCAGTATTCCACTAGGCACCATCTGTCAGTATTCCACTAGGTAGTGTCTGTTAGTATTCCACTTGGTTCTGTCTACAAGGTAATGTCTTCCAGTATTCTACAAGTTAGTGTCTGCCAGTATTCTACTAGGTAGTGTCTGTCAGTATTCCACTAGGTAGTATCTGCCAGTATTCCACTAGTTACTGTCTGTCAGTATTCAACTAGGTAGTGTCTGCCAGTATTCTACAAGGTAGTGTCCGCCAGTATTCTACTAGGTTCTAGGTACTGTCTGCCAGTATTCTACTAGGTAGTGTCTGCCAGTATTCCACTAGATAGTGTCGTTCAGTATTCCATTAGGTACTATCTGCCAGTATTCCACTAGGTAGTGTATGTCAGTATTCCACCAGGTTCTGTCTGCCTGTATTCCAATAGGTACTGTCTGCCAGTATTCTACTAGGTAGTGTCTGCCAGTATTCTACTAGGTAGTGTCTGTCAGTATTCTACTAGGTAGTGTCTGCCAGTATTCGACTAGGAACTGTCTGTCAGTATTCCACTATGTATTGTCTGTCAATATTCCACTAGGTAGTATCTGCCAGTATTCCACTACGTACTGTCTGTCAATTTTCCACCAGGATTTGTCAGCCAGTATTCTACTACGTACTATCTGCTAGTATTCCACTAAGTACTCAGCCAGTACTCCACTATGTAGTGTCTGCCAGTATTCTATAGGTACTGTCTGCACGTATTTCACTAGGTACTGTCTGCCAGTATTCCAGTATCTGTCAGTATTCCATATTGTACTTTCTGCCAGTATTTCACTAGGTAGTGTCTGTCAGTATTCCACTAGGTAGTATCTGTCAGTATTCCACTAGGTAGTATCTACCAATAATGTAGTGTATGTCAGTATTCCACTAGGTAGTGTCTGCCAGTATTTCACTAGATACTGTCTGCCAGTATTTCACTAGGTATTGTCTGCCAGTACTCCACTAGGTACTGTCTGCAATTATTCCACTAGGTACTGTCTGCCAGTATTCCACTATGTACTGTCTGCCAGTATTCCACTAGGTAGTGTCTGTCAGTATTCCACTAGGTACTGTCTGCCAGTATTCCACTAGGTAGTGTTGATAGATACTTTTAAAGTTTATAACTCTCCAATAGTTGGAGAGCTGAACATACATACATCCACATCTTTATACAGTCACATATAATTATAAAACAGAGCATAATATATTATAGTATTACTCATATAATGTTTAGAACACAAGCAGAAATAAACTTTAATCACTGTATAAACATGAAAAATATTGACTTGGATCGAAAACAAAATATTTAAACTTAGAATGCATGTACCTTAGGAGAGCCCATGAGAGGGATAGAAACAGTACATAATTCAGACGGGATCCCTCATTGCTAATTGCCTCTGAATGCGTCCACTATATAAAAACATTGATCACACTCTACCACTTCATTGTCGTTCTAGCAAACGACTCAATAAATACCATATATGTCATGGTTTTCTGTTGTTTAAATCCAGATTTACATCCAGACTATCTAGGTTTTCATTGTACTACGGTGCTGAAATATGGTTAATATCGGGGTATGTGCACGTAATAGTGAGAGGAATGTGTAAAAATAAGTAAGTGTTGCTCAATTTTACAAAAAAGTAAAATAGTATATGCGAAACAATTTTTATTTTCACTCATGCCTAAAGGATTGTCATTTAGCAACACCCAATCTCCGCCGTATCTGCAACTGCATGTCATAAACTTTAAATAAATAAATAAATAAATAAATAAATACACAAACAAATAAATTAATAGATGAATGAATAGCCACGCTAACCGACCGAGTGCATGTTCGCGTTTACCTGCACTCGTCACACGTACCAGCATAATACGATTAAGTGTCTCATACGTAAAAGATACGGCCAGTCATGTTATAGTATAAACACATTACAAAAGACTGGGAAGAAAATATAAAACCAGTTCAAATGGCTCTTCCGCCAGTTATGTTTGTTTTGTCAGTTATGAAATACTCATTCTTTAGCCGTTACTTTTAAGTTTCATTTTTTTTCTGGTTTATTGGAGAATTGTAAAAATATTATTGTACATGTTTCTGGATGTTAAAGGAAATCATGTGATCAATAAACGTTAGTCTGAACGTTACATCGATAGTGAAACCAGTTATTTGAACGGGATCAGTTACAAATCATGTATTATAAAACATATTTGCTGACAGAGCAAACTGTTTATAAAAAGAGGCAATGCTCACTTGATTCCAGAACGTACTACATGCTGGTAGCTGACTCATTTACAGCTGACCATCACGTTTGCCTCTTTGATTGTGCGACGGTTGGAAGTAGTGGGGACACATTGACGACACATTCTTCCTAAAACCTTAAATTGCCAGCGAAGCTAGATTGTAGAAAGAACACAGCTCTCCAGATTGGGTCCGTTAAATAGCAATGTTGAGAAAGTCACCTTTGAGCACGTTGATTGGTCAGTTGCTTCATATGAAAGCTTGATGACGTCACAGTTTATTAAGCGTTCAGTTGCTATGAAATGTGGGACAGACATAGAATTCCCTGCTTTTCCATTGGTGGTTAATAGACCTGAAACGGGGGATAGATTTCAGAGAGGCTGAATACATGGCCTTACTTCCGTCCTATCGTGCCTTCATTTTTTATTCTCTTGCTACTCTGACTTTGACAAAACTATCGAGTACAAATACGTATACCACTTGTTTCTGATTATATAGATTTAACTGAGCATTTCTGTGTGCAGTTACATGTTGACTTTTTTGTAAGAGAATAGTGGAACGGAGGTACTTTGATTTACACTCGTTTTATGATGTGACAATGGGGAAAGAACGAAGTTGGTGCAGTCGTTAACCCGGTTAAGCTCCACATTAGCGTCTATTATTATTGACTGTTCCAAGGCGGTGGCATATGTTGCCACTTTTTCTCTATGTATGTTTTGTACTTAATATGATTAACATGTATATTGTGTTTGAAGGCTACGAGGAAGTGTCATAAGTTTTGAGTTATTTTAACCTAGTCACCTTCTAGGTTAATGCACTTAGCCCATCGCTCCTCAATGTCATTTAAGCCAGTTTTATAGTAGGTTACTTCCTTCTCTCCAAACCACAATTCAACGACTCTGGTAAGATCACCATCATCATCTAATCTCTATAATCCTAATAGTTTATCACGTTTGAAAACAGATGATGTTATCTAAGGGTTATGTCTGGTGAATAAGGAGGATGCAGCAGAAGCCTATAGCCGCATTCCCTAACAGTTGCCGCTGCGACTGGGCGTCTCCTGTTGAATTGGTTATTGGTTATATATTTACATATTTAAACAAATCAAGCGGATAAAGTGACTTGCCCAAGGACATAACCGTGGTCGTGGGTCGAATCCCCCATTCCAATCATAGTTCAGATGCTCTACAACCGGACCACGCTCTCCTACCTGCTCAAGGAAACCACATATAGCCATAGTCCATGACTGAACCCACGAGCACCCCACCCCACCCACTAATCATGGATTCAATGTTCTTCTACCACAAGACCACGCGCTCCTATACAGATAAAGTACCGAAAACATTCTACCCTGGGTGCCGTAATTGAACTAATATTTAAAATAGCGAGGTAGAAAATAATACTTAGGCTTGCTCCGTAGAGGCAAGCCAAAAAAAAAACATCAGACCTGTCAAAACTATATATGTTAATGCCTGATAATTTATCATGTTTTATAAGGCTGGTGCGTCTTTTTTACCTGATAAATATGTCTCCTACAATCACTGGTGTGGCGTTGTCTCTATTTTATTTCTGAGTAAATTTGTTGGGATTTTACGGCGTATCATCACATTACAGATTACATAACACCAAAAGGAAGGGATTCGCTCTCCATGTACAAAATGATCAAATTAATACACATATTAAAATATATGTATATTAACAGACGAATACGCCGAGTGAACTTAAAACATTGATACATGCATAACTGTAGAGGTACTAGGGGATCATGCTTGTGTGTGGTATTTAAAAATGTTTTACTTTTGAACTCTGGAAAGTAAAACAAATTTTACAACAAAAACTGAATTTGAATGGGGAATATCAATGCATATTTAGTGATGCCAAACCAGAAAACTTTTAGGTAATTTGCATCTGATTTGCGTAAAACATTATGATAAAACGTTCTGCATTTCCTAAAAAATGCATGTGAAACATATTTAATCAAGTTTTAACATAAATTCTGATAAACGTCTAACTACACTGTCACGCCCCTTTTCTCCACCTTAACATGATTCTTACGCTTAAAAAAGTCCTATGTAATTGTTTTATTGATTGATTGATTGATTGATTGATTGATTGATTGATTGATTGATTGATTGATTGATTGATTGATTGAATATTTAGTGGTTTTTATGCCATCGAGGGCTCACAGACGATCTCCTCAATTACATTATTATTATAACTGAAAAAATATGATATTTAAAGAAATTAAAGTACATGTAAATAGGTGTAAATAGTTTATGTAATTTTTTGTGTCTTCACTTAAAGGTGTAAACTGTCAATTTACTGAAAAAAATATTGCTCTTTTAAAACAGTTGGTCATACATACAAATGAAGAGAAAGGAAAGTGTGTTTATTTTACATAAGTACATGTATTAACTAAAATAGAAGTTCATACATCAAACAAACAAAATCAATCAAAAATAAGAACACTTTAACATGTTTGAAAGATTAATTTATGTGTTGTTGTTTTTTTTATATAAAAAAGCAAAACAAACTTATATAATGAATGAACTAACAGTCACACTGGTATTGGATGTGAAGTCCATTAGGTAAAACAATTTACATACTGCTGGTACCAAGCACGCATTCTTCCCGTAAACCAAAAAAAAAAAAAAAAAAAAAAAAAAAAATATGGATAGGACTTCACAAAAGGCAATGTATACCAAGCACGCATTCTTCCCGTAAACAAAAAAAAAACAAAAACAAAAAAAACAAATATATATTAGTATAAATAAATACTAGAATATTAAACTTAGGAGATGTGGACCATGCCATTCAATAATGATTAGTGTTCACTAGACACCGGCCCCTACCCACCACCATTCCTACCACTTATACTATTTCACTGGTACCAAACGAAATATTTTCCGTTTACTGAACAAACGGCTTAATGTTAACTAGATTAAAACAATACATCAATGTTTTTTTAGCATTGCAATACCTACACTATGTGACAATGTCGATGCCAAGCAGTCAGCTGTGTACATATATGATGTGGACAAGTTCGCAAGCTATAACCACGGTTGGTCTTGGAGGTATATACTACTACTACTACTACTACTACTACTACTACTTCTACTACTACTAGTAGTAGTAGTAGTAGTAGTGGTAATAGTCCTGCAACTGCTACTACTTCTATTACTACTACTACAACTACTACAACTACTACGACTACTGCTGCTGCTACTACTGCTGCTGCTGCTACTACTACTACTACTACTACTACTACTACTACTACTACTACACCTACTACTACTACTACTACTACTACTACTACTACTACTACTACTCTTACTACTAAAACGTTCCCAGAAAATTACTGTTCCAATAGCTTCAAAAATACGTCATATTCCCTGGTTACAAGATCAAATATACGTCATATTCCCTATTTACAAGATCAAAAATACGTCATATTCCCTGTTTACAAGATCAAAAATACGTCATATAACCTAGTTACAAGATCAAAAATACGTCATATTTCCTGTTTAAAAGATAAAAAATATGTCATATTCCCAATTTACAAGAACAAAAAATACGTCATATTCCCTGTTTATAGAAACAATAATACGTCATACACCCTCTCTACAAGAACAAAAATACGTCATATTCCCTGTTTATAGGAATAATAAAACGTAATATACCCAATTTACAAGAACAAAATACGTCATATTCCCTGTTTTTACACTATAAATGCATTATTTACTCCCTATTGGAAGTCATTCGAAATACAACCCGAATAAAATCAGTCCAGTCATATGATAATACTCTAAATATGGAATTTCTAAGAAAAAAAATGCATATATTACAATCGTTTGGTACGCTAATGACATGTACACGTCCGAGGTTAAAGTTGAGAGAACAACTTAGAAGTCTCCTAAAACAAACCTTTACATGTACTTTTTCAGGTAAAGTTTTGGAAAAGATATTACAACATAGCTCACCTGGACATCTCGTCTCCACTGTTCTCGCTACTACTGTCAGTGTGCTCAGTTATTGTCAACGAGTTTAATTATTTAAATAATACACGAGAACAATGAGAAAATTAAGTTATCACAAATATGTCTAATAATTCTTTTCTTTTCTTTTTTTTGAATGGGGATTAACGCCATTTTCAACACATTTCAGGTTATATATGGCATATCCAGTTTTACTGATGGAGGAAGACCTGAGACTGAGTAGAACCACCGCCTTTCCGCAAGTAACTGGAAACTTTCTCACATTAAGTTTTTGGAGCGAGCGGGACTCGAACCTACGACCTTAACGGTGAGAGGTAAGTGATCTTGAGACGGCGCCTTAGACCACTCTGCCTCGGAGGATCCCCTAATAACAATAAATTATGAATACCACATGAAAATTATTGTATGATATTCACGCGGTAGTTATGTGAAGACATGCCATGTTTTCTACGTGTTTAATGATGACATAGACCATCAGACAGTAAGTGATTTATTTTCATGAGATATACATATACATATACATAGCCAAGTGCACGTACGCTAATGCGTACACTTCTTTATTAGCACAAAATGAAAACATAGAAACCCTAAATATTTAAAAACTGAAGACTGAGAGGGTTACGTGCTAACTTCCGAATATTGTTATTTTAGATATAACATGAGAAAACAGAATTTGTCTTCTAATTTCTAAAATTTTCTTGAGGGAGACCCCTAAAATCCCCAACCACACCACCTACATCCACTTGCAACATCACCGCTTATATTGGAGTACGTTTATATAAACATAAATAGCAACCGATACCACAATGTGCATATTCACTTGTAACATTTCTTTTATCCCCAGAGCACATAGAGAAAAAAACGAAAAGATTCAAAGAAAGACAACATACAAATTCCAATGATTCTGTCACCGCGGCACCAGAAGGAACTGAACATGTTGTTAGGCCATCGCAAAGTCGTGAATTTAATGCTGAACAAACACAAGGGCGTAACTGTCGCAGACGGCAATATCACGATAGGCCATGCAACTCTGAACTTTCAAACGAAGACTTGGAGATTAACCTGCGAGTGGAAATTCGTTCATTGCAAACGAACGACGTTTCAACACCAGGACGACCGTTTCTGAAAACGGTGTTTTGTCAGAATTACCTCCAACAAAAAAATAACACTCAAATAAAGATAGTTAGGCTATATTTAAGTACAAACATGTAATTGCAATTACTTATAGACGGGCTTTAACGAATATTTATACGCCTTCCTTATTTGATTGATATTATTGTAGTGTTTGGTTTATTTTATGCAACATTTCTAAAACTGATATAATACAATATCCACAATATATTTTTATTGTTTGATTTTTAGCGGCTCAAAATGCGGTGAGATATGTGAAGGAATTACAATATAGATTTGAATTATTAATTTATCTCTGCAATATTAAGTAGGAAAACAACATAATACAGTCATAATCAGAACTATGACATTGTACCTGATAATTCTTGCTTGCCTTTAGATATGTGATGGCAAGGTGGCAATTTGAACATTTCTTTAAGAAAAACTACGATATAGTCGTAATCAGAACTGTGTCATTGTACCTGATAATTCTTGCTTGCCATGGTAAGGTGGCAATTTGAAACTTTCTTTCAGAATAAAACATGATTAGCCATAATCAGAACGGTGTCATTGTACCTGATATTTCTTGCTTGCCTTTAGATATGTGATGCTAAGGTGGCAATTTGAAACTTTCTTTCAGAATAAAACATGATATAGCCATCATCAGAATGGTGTCATTGTACCTAATATTTCTTGCTTGCCTTTAGATATGTAATGGTAAGGTGGCAATTTGAAACTTTCTTTCAGAAAAAAACATGATAAAACCATAATCAGAACTGTGTCATTGTACCTGATAATTAGATATGTAATGGTAAGGTGGCAATTTGAAACTTTCTTTCAGAAAAAAACATGATAAAACCATAATCAGAACTGTGTCATTGTACCTGATAATTAGATATGTAATGGTAAGGTGGCAATTTGAAACTTTCTTTCAGAATAAAACATGATATAGCCATAATCAGAACTATGACATTGTACCTGATAATTCTTGCTTGCCTTTAGATATGTGATGGCAAGGTGGCAATTTGAACATTTCTTTCAGAATAATACACGATATAGCCATAATCAGAACTGTGCCATTGTACATGATAATTCTTGCTTGCCCTTAGATATGTAATGGTAAGGTGGCAATTTGAAACTTTCTTTCAAACAAAAAGCATGGTCCAGTCATTATTAGATCTATGTAATTGTATCTTACATACATATAGACATGTGATAGTAAGTTGGCAATTTGATTTTTTTTTATCATAATCAGGTTTATGTCGTTGTAGTTGACATACATACATGTTTGCTTGACTTTAGACACAATAATCAGGTCAATGTCATTGTACCCGACATACATACATGTTTGTTTGTTTTAAGACACCATAATCAGGTATATGTCACTGTACCCGACATACATACATGTTTGCTTGTCTTTAGACACCATAATCAGGTCAATGTCATTGTACCCGACATACATACATGTTTGTTTGACATTAGACACCATAATCAGGTCTATGTCATTGTACCCGACATACATACATGTGTGTTTGTTTTAAGACACCATAATCAGGTATATGTCGTTGTACCCGACATACGTACATGTTTGCTTGACTTTAGATATCATAATCAGATATATGTCACTGTACCCGACATACATACATGTTTGCTTGACTTAAGATATCATAATCCGATATATGTCATTGTATACGACATACAAACATGTTTGCCTCAGTTTAGACATCATAATCATATTTATGTCATTGTACCCGACATATATACATGTTTGCTTGACTTTAGACATCATAATCAGGTCTATGTCATTGTACCCGACATACATACATGTTTGCTTGACTTTAGACACCATAATCAGGTCTTTGTCATTGTACCCGACAAACATACATGTTTGCTTGACTTTAGACATCATAATCAGATATATGTCCCTGTACCCGACATACATACATGTTTGCTTGACTTCAGACACCATAATAAGGTCTATGTCACTGTACCCGACATACATACATGTTTGTTTGACATTAGACACCATAATCAGGTCTATGTCACTGTACCCGACATACATACATGATTGCTTGACTTTAGATATCATAATCAGATATATGTCACTGTACCCGACATACATACATGTTTGCTTGACTTTAGACACAATAATCAGGTCTATGTCATTGTACCCGACATACATACATGTTTGCTTGACATTAGACACCATAATCAGGTATATGTCACTGTACCCGACATACATACATGATTGCTTGACTTTAGATATCATAATCAGATATATGTCACTGTACCTGACATACATACATGTTTGCTTGACTTTAGACACCATAATCAGGTCTATGTCATTGTACCCGACATACATACATGGTTGCTTGACTTAAGACACCGTAATCAGGTATATGTCATTGTAGCCGACATACATACATGTTTGCTTGACTTTAGACATCATAATCAGGTCTATAACATTGTATCCGACATACATACATGTTTGCATCACTTTAGACATCATAATCAGATATATGTCATTGTACCCGACATACATACATGTTTGCTTAACTTTAGACATCATAATCAGGTCTATGTCATTGTACCCGACATATATACATGTTTGCATAATTTTAGACATCATAATCAGATATATGTCATTATACCCGACATACATACATGTTTGCTTGACTTTAGACATCATAATCAGGTCTATAACATTGTAGCCTACATACATACATGTTGTCATCACTTTAGACATCATAATCAGATATATGTCATTGTACCCGACATACATACATGTTTGCTTAACTTTAGATATCATAATCAGGTCTATGTCATTGTACCCGACATATATACATGTTTGCATAACTTTAGACATCATAATCAGATATATGTCATTATACCCGACATACATACATGTTTGCATGTCTTTAGACATCATAATCAGGTCTATGTAATTGTACCCGACATACATACAAGTTTGCTTAGCTTTAGATTTCAAAATCAGATCTTTGTCATTATACCCGACATACATACATGTTTGTTTGACATTAGATATCAAAATCAGGTCTATAACATTGTATCCGACATACATACATGTTTGCTTGACTTTAGACACCATAATCAGGTATATGTCATTGTACCCGACATACATACATGTTTGCTTGTCTTTAGACATCATAATCAGGTATATGTCATTGTACCCGACATACATACAAGTTTGCATAGGTTTAGACATCATAATCAGGTCTTTGTCATTATACCCGACATACATACATGATTGCTTAACTTTAGACAACATAATCAGATATATGTCATTGTACCCGACATACATACATGTTTGCTTGACTTTATTCATCAAAATCAGATATATGTCATTGTACCCGACATACAAACATGTTTGCTTGACTTTATTCATCAAAATCAGATATATGTCATTGTACCCGACATACATACATGTTTGCTTGACTTTAGACATCATAATCAGGTCTATGTCATTGTACCAGAAATACATACATGTTTGCTTGACATTATTCATCAAAATCAGGTCTATGTTATTGTACCCGACATACATACAAGTTTGTTTGTCTTTAGACATCATAATCAGGTCATTGTCAATGTACCCGACATACATACATGTTTGCTTGTCTTTAGACATCATAATCAGGTCTTTCTCATTGTACCCGATATACATACAAGTTTGCTTTACTTTAGATATCATATTCAGGTCTATGTCATTGTACCCGACATACATACAAGTTTGCTTGTCTTTAGACATCATAATTAGGTCTTTGTCATTATACCCGACATACATACATGTTTGCTTGTCTTTAGACACCATAATCATGTCTATGTCACTGTACCCGACATACATACATGTTTGCTTGACTTTAGACACCATAATCAGGTCTATGTCATTGTACCCTACTTACATACATGTTTGCTTGTATTTAGACATCATAATCATGTCTATGTCATTGTACCCGACATACATACATGTTTGTTTGTTTTAAGACACCAAAATCAGGTATATGTCGTTGTACCCGACATACATACATGTTTGCTTGTCTTTAGACACCATAATCAGGTCTATGTCATTGTACCCGACATACATACATGTTTTCTTGTCTTTAGACACCATAATCAGATATATGTCATTGTACCCTACATACATACATGTTTGCTTGTTTTAAGACACCATAATCAGGTATATGTCGTTGTACCCGACATACATACATGTTTGCTTGTCTTTAGACACCATAATCAGTTCTTTGTCATTGTACCCGACAAACATACATGTTTGCTTGACTTTAGACACCATAATCAGGTCTTTGTCATTGTACCCGACATGCATACATGTTTGCTTGACTTTAGACACCATAATCAGGTCTTTGTCATTGTACCCGACATACATACATGTTTGCTTGACATTAGATATCATAATCAGATATATGTCACTGTACCCGTCATACATACATGTTTGCTTGTCTTTAGACACCATAATCAGGTCTATGTCACTGTACCCGACATACATACATGTTTGCTTGTCTTTAGATATCATAATCATATATATGTCACTGTACCCGACATACATACATGTTTGCTTGTCTTTACACACCATAATCAGGTCAATGTCATTGTACCCGACATACATACATGTTTTCTTGTCTTTGGACACCATAATCAGATATATGTAATTGTACCCAACATACATACATGTTTGCTTGTTTTAAGACACCATAATCAGGTATTTGTCGTTGTACCCGACATATATACATGTTTGCTTGTCTTTAGACACCATAATCAGGTCTTTGTCATTGTACCCGACATACATACATGTTTGCTTGACTTTAGATATCATAATCAGATATATGTCACTGTACCCGACATACATACATGTTTGCTTGTCTTTAGACACCATAATCAGGTCTATGTCATTGTACCCGACATACATATATGTTTGTTTGTTTTAAGATACCATAATCAGGTATATGTCATTTTTCCCGACATACATACATGTTTGCTTGTCTTTAGACACCATAATCAGGTCTTTGTCATTGTACTCGACATACATACATGTTTGCTTGACTTTAAACATCATAATCAGGTCTTTGTCATTGTTCCCGACATACATACATGTTTGCTTGACTTTAGACACAATAATCAGATATATGTCATTGTACCCGACATACATACATGTTTGCTTGACTTTAGACACAATAATCAGATATATGTCACTGTACCCGACATACATACATGTTTGCTTGACTTTAGACACAATAATCAGATATATGTCACTGTACCCGACATACATACATGTTTGCTTGACTTTAGATAACATAATCAGATATATGTCACTGTACCCGACATACATACATGTTTGCTTGACTTTAGACACAATAATCAGGTCTATGTCATTGTACCTGACATACATACATGTTTGTTTGTTTTAAGATACCATAATCAGGTATATGTCATTGTACCCGACATACATACATGTTTGCTTGTCTTTAGACACCATAATCAGGTCTTTGTCATTGTACCCGACATACATACATGTTTGCTTGACTTTAGACACTATAATCAGTTCCTTGTCATTGTACCCGACATACATACATGTTTGCTTGACTTTACACACCATAATCAGGTATTTGTCATTGTACCACACATACATACATGTTTGCTTGTCATTATATATCATAATCAGATATATGTCACTGTGCCCGACATAAATGCATGTTTGCTTGTCTTTAGACACCATTATCAGGTCTTTGTCACTGTACCCGACATATATACATGTTTGCTTGACTTTAGACACAATAATCAGGTCTTTGTCATTGTTCCCGACATACATACATGTTTGTTTGTTTTAAGATACCATAATCAGGTCTTTGTCATTGTACCCGACATACATACATGATTGCTTGACTTTAGATATCATAATCAGGTCTATGTCACTGTACCCGACATACATACATGATTGCTTGACTTTAGACACCATAATCAGGTATATATCATTGTACCCGACATACATACATGTTTGCTTGTTTTAAGATACCATTATCAGATATATGTCATTGTACCCGACATACATACATGATTGCTTGACTTTAGATATCATAATCAGGTCTATGTCATTGTACCCGACATACATACATGTTTGCTTGACTTTAGACACCATAATCAGGTCAATGTCACTGTACCCGACATACATACATATTTGCTTGTCTTTAGACACCATAATCAGGTCCACGTCATTGTACCCGACATACATACATGTTTGCTTGACTTAAGACACCATAATCAGGTCTATGTCATTGTACCCTACATACATACATGTTTGCTTGACTTTAGACACCATAATCAGGTCTATGTCACTGTACCCGACATACATACATGTTTGCTTGACTTTAGACACCATAATCAGGTCTATGTCACTGTACCCGACATACATACATGTTTGCTTGTCTTTAGACACCATAATCATGTCTATGTCACTGTACCCGACATACATACATGTTTGCTTGACTTTAGACACCATAATCAGGTCTATGTCATTGTTCCCGACATACATACATGTTTGCTTGTCTTTAGACACCATAATCAGGTCTATGTCATTGTGCCCGACATACATACATGTTTGCTTGACTTTAGACACCATAATCAGGTCTATGTCATTGTACCCGACATACATACATGTTTGCTTGACTTTAGATATTATAATCAGATATATGTCATTGTACCCGGCATACATACATGTTTGCTTGACTTTAGATATCATAATCAGGTCTATGTCATTGTGCCCGACATACATACATGTTTGAATGACTTTAAACGTGTGATTTAAAGTGGCAATATGAGTAAAAATGAAAAAAAAACATTATCACTACTGTCACACTATTTGTCACGTGAATCAGATTAATTTTATACTGATTTATTTTAGGCCATTATAAATTGATTGCTAGATTATCGTCCATTTTTTTCTTAAAAACGGGAGGGCGGAAGGATTTTATTTTTTATTTTTATTTTTAAAATTTTTGATGCTCGGATCGAGCAGGGGGCCTGCAATCTCTGGTGTAAGTAAACAACACTCTATCCATTACACTACCACTCTGCTTAAAATTGTACTCTTTTTTTCTTGAACATGTAACATATTTCACATATACTTGTTTTATGGTTCTCTGATTTCTTATTTATAAACCTGTTAAGTATGAAGATTATATACATTATACAGTCAAACTTGTCTTGAGCAGCCAGTTAAGGGAATGAGAAAAAATGGCCTTTTAAGACATGTTGTTGCTTAATATAGGTTAATTTGTTCTGAAAAACATAGAAATGGGAAATAGCAAATAGGGCTACTTAAGACAAGTGGCTGTTTAATAGAGGTGGCCATTTACACAAGTTTTACTGTATGAAGAATTATCAAACTGTTGATGCATTGATGGGGCTTATGTCAATGTTTTGTTATATAAAATTGATTTTGAAGCTATTTCTCTCTACTTGTATAAACCTCAGTTAATATTTTCCTGGGTAGAAACAATATCAAGCAGTGGTTTATGGCGCTGTCTTCTTTTTACATATCTGCAGTTTACCGGGGTTAGATATTTCTACTTTCTATTTGGAACCATCAAGATAACGTTACGTAGAAAAAATATGACGTAAATCGTTTAATTAAAAAGAATCATTCATCATGGTTTTTTTTATTCCGGTAGAAAATGCCGTCCCTTGGGATAACTGTTTTCACATGCACTCGGCAGAGACTTGTTCCCGCCATAACAATAATCCCTCAGGACGGAATTTTCTCTCAGAGCCTCAAGCCCATGTAAGATTCTTGTAACCTAATGAGTTGACCACTTACATTTCACTGTAGAAGTCGTGGGTTCGAGCCAAGCTCTGTCAAAAAAAAACGTGTGAATGAGTGACAGTTATTTCTTGCGAAAATGATTGTTGGTATACTCAGATTCATTCTGAGGTTTTCCTCGAACATTAAAACTGGAATTACCATATATATGGTGGTGACCTGTTGTGTGTTGAAAATTGTGTTAAATCTCAATTTAAAAAAAAATACCAAGCAGATATGACTAAAGGGTCCCACTGGAGGACATGTCAAATGTGGAGGATTGATCGAGGGCTCACTGAACCTGGGTAGGGCTCTTATGTCTAATACATGTTTTGTGTGTTGTAGCTAACATTGTACCATGACAATATATATTATCTCAGACTTCATACATGTACACATGTGTAAAACACAGTGATGTGTTCAGTAGATATTTCTTATAGTTATGAAAGGTCATTTTTTATAGCATTAAGCCCGTTTTCCATGGCGCGTATTTTTGCTGTGCTGTTTTTTCCCTAAGTTACTTTTTGTCGCACAGTATTAACAGGCACACAGTCAATCAATTCCCATAATGCAGATTGTCTGAGCAGAGTTTATAGAGGCATGTGCGTGGAAATACACATGTATCTATTGTGTAGTGCCCATCCAAAGTGAATTTCCACGCATTGTACAGAAACATCGCCTATACTGACGACTTTTGTCCGTGTGGTTATTAGTCAGCGCAGAAATCTGCTCCGATGGAAACGAAAGTATGCTAGCGATTTTTACAAAAGCAGCACCTGTTCTGCGCATACAAACCCCTGCGATTTAGGCGCCGAAACCGTCAGAATAATAGGCGCCATGGAAAAAGGCCTTTATGCATTGAACTGGAGCATTCACTTTTTAATATAATAGAATCAATGCTCACACATAAAAACATTTTTAAATGTTATGTTTATTTTGTATAAAGTATATAACTGATGATTCATGTCCGTTAATCTGTTATATATAGTTGTTTATTCGCATACATGTACATGATGAACTAATTTTGAAAAGTATTCATAAATTATAGAATACAAAATTATCCTGAATGTTTTTGTTATTTCATTCTTTCCATATAACGAGTAGTTCATACTATTTATTTTAGCTCGGTTGCGATGCAAGCCTAGAGCTTATATGAATCGCTCTCGAGTCCACTTCCTGGGTAGAACCAGTACTGAGTGCTGTTTAATAAGAGGCATCTGGTCGAGCTGGGGATCGAACCTACAACCTCTGGCTTGAGCGGCCAGCACTATCCATTACACTACCGCCCCCACTCGATTTGGACATTAACCAATACGTACCGCTTACTTTTCACATTGCGTGAAGTATTGGTGACAGCTGCAACATATGCCTGATCATAGAACTGTTATATAGCTTATACAGTAGCGTGTCTGACTTTCAATCCAGGGTCGTGAGTTTGAATCCCTGCCCGGCCACAAACTCCGCGATGATTGATATACCACATTGCGTCTTATCGTCATTCGTCTGTCAGTGGTAATTCAAGTGAGAAAGTTATCAGTTACTTGCGGAGATGGCTGTTTTCAAGCACTGGTTTACCTTCCAGGAAAGAGTGGTAAGGTTAACTGATCATATGTTAGCCCTTGATGACAAAATGACACTAAATATACATACCAAACAAAAATACTTTTAAAATGTTAAAATCTCTTCAGGAGCAGATCAAGGACTTCATATTAATTGAGCATGATGTTGGGGTGGTATAATCTGATGCGTATTTAAGAATTTAAAAAAAAAATACCCTTTTAGAGGGTAATCTGCCAATATTGTAACTTTGCAAAATCTAAGAAATGAATAAAGTAAAGAAGAAATTGTCAATGAAGTTTTTTAAATAACAACAAATATTTATTTGAAGTCAGCAAAAATATTTTATATTTTTATTTAAACTTGTCAACAATTATATCAGCTTTACTTTGGTACCATAATTATTAAATTCAGACATTATTTCGAAAAGTTTTTAAATAAATGCTAATGCTGCCATTCTAAATTTGAGCTGTGTGCATTCAATTGTTGTTAGCCTTCTCTGATCTCTGCAACGAATTTTGGAACGAGGCTTGTGATTGGCTAGTCCCTAGTACAGCCGTGTGACGATAGCGGTGGACCAATTTATTTTATTTAATGATGCACCGCTATTAAATACCGGTGCACCGATACATAAATACCGGTGCACCGTTTATAAACCATCGGTCCACCGTTAAAATATAGCGGTGCATTAATAAAAATATAGCAGTGCATCGTTAAAATATAGCGGTGGACCGATAAAATATAGCAGTGCACCAATAAAATATAGTGGTGCACCGATATTATATAGCACCGCTATATTGTAACGGTGGACCGCCACTTTGAACGGTGTATCAATATATATTTGAACGATGCACCGGTATATTTGATCAGTGCACCGTTAAAACAAAAATATCGGTGCAGATTGCACCAGTACCGGTGCTTTTGACCCTAATGTACACCATAGTCCGATGAACCGCGTCATATCGTTAATATTCAACACTAAAAAATAACATTTCACTGAACTGCAGTAATAAGTGTCCTAATGTATAGATTAATTCATACTTCCCAAAACATAATGCATGGATACTCCTCTAAAATTACTAAATATATTTTCGCAAAATCTAGCAGAAATGTTGGTTGGTCCTTAAGAAATTTCAATTCTGTCTGAAATCCAAGATGGTCATCACAGCTGATAACCTGATAACAATTCCCTACCTTTTGTAATTCTGAGAGTAAATTAATCTCTCACAATAAGTGATAATGGAAGGTAAATAACACATTTCCTATTTCGATATTTAATCCAAATGAGTTATTTCCCTTCGTGAATATAGCCAGCCGAATGCAATTACTTGTATGTATAAAAGTATTGAAGGCCTACCTATGATCAGCTATGATTTAAGCTCACCGTAACGTTCAACACCAGTGATTTTCGTTTGTATCAAATAAATTTGAAATTTTACTAAAAACGTATCCTACTCATATTCAAAAAAAAAAATCAGAGTATACCCGGCCAAGTGCTATGCTTTGCTTTTGTTTCGTTTCATTTATAACTTTTTTTGATTTCGCAAAATGATATCTCTACATTGAAATCTTTAAAACATACTTGAATATCCTCGTTTAAATACCACAGTGTATAAACGAACTGTACAGTCACTTGGATATTTCGAGTTTGTATGGTCATTTGTGAGTAACAAAGCGAGAGATTCTTGTCTTGTCGTCCTTCGGCTCTCCTGAGCTGGTGAGTTAAATCATTCTTACAAGTTATTGCTGTACAACATTCCGACACAGTTTCTTTTGTGTTGTATATTAGTGTTATATCTAACAATATCACTATTCTGAAACATCAAATATAGCAATTTTGCATAAAGATGTGATTAAAACTCGTCTAAACTCACAATCCAAACTAGACGCACACTAATCAAATCGTCAGATTTCAAACGAATGGCGACCCTAAAACGTTATAAGTAGACTCGAATAGTCAATAATACAGTTCTGGAAGTACTGAGACATCAATAAATCCGAAAATAGTCTTAGAATACAGTAAAATAATCGATTATAAATGCGTTAATACAACGGAAATCTATACAGTCACTTGTATGCATTCTGTACGATCGCTTGCCCAATTTCCTGAGTTTCTTTGTACAGTCACTTGTAGAATATAGTGAGTTAAACAAATAAACTGTCCGTTTCAGATACTCTTAATGGCATATACAGAAAATGTCTACTACTAAATAATGAACCTTTGAAGAGGATCAACTTGTGACCAATTAGTTAATTTGAAACCGGTTTATCACTAAATCTGTAACTGGACGGATACCCGGTTAATCGTTTCAGCACTATTCTGCCCCGACACTGTCGTGTGTGATTTAATTTCCTTTTTAAAATGAAACTTTAGACATATTAGTTTACAAGTAATTATTTACTGTTTAATTTGTTATGGAATACAACTATGACAAAATAATTTAAATATTTAATTTTTGAAATTCCATTGCTAATGAAATATTTGTATCACACTAAACAAGAACTTTTATCTCAATCACTAAATATCTGCACTAATGTAGGTAATTAACCCTCACATGTAACTTATATAATGAACAGTCTCAAATTAATAGATGTACGAGATGTCGTACATTATGATTATACATCACGGAAAGGCCACATCCAACTTGCTTATTTTTAACGAACAAAACAACCTAAAATGAAAAAATATATATATAAATTTAATTAGAAAATCAAAAGCAAATGAATGCTCAACTTGTTTTGCCGAACGAGTAAAACATCACAGACTTGCTCAGTTTAAATCCTTTTTAACTTTAACTGTAGCATTTGTGGTGATGGATACTCTATGCATCAGACCCATTTCTTCAAGTGGTATGCAAGGCTGGATCGCCAAATCGATACCTTGCCACAGTTTTTGCAAAAGCTTCCCTTCTGGTCGTGAACATCCCTTGTATGTTCCTGTAATATGTCTTTGGTCACAAAGTCGTTGTGGGTAGGTACACAGGACATTGAACTCTTTTAGCAGTAACGCTACACATATTTTGATGTTTAATAAGACTTATAAGGCGAATGTTGCTTTACATGTCTTGCATCTTTCTTTTAGTGCCGGATCATGCGATGTCATATGCCCTTTATAATTCCATAGAGTGTTATATCCTTTCTGACACAAATAGCTGGTGAATGGAAAGATCCTTTTATGACCTGTCCTGGTATGTTGTCTTAGCCCTTTATAAGTATCTATCCACAATGATTACACAATAAACTTTTCGTTGATGATGACGAAGATCCCGGCAATTCATTATTGCTTTTTCCATCAAAATTTTTGTGTGCAGTCTGTTCGTGTCTCTTTGAGATTAAACATTCGTTCTGTACTGTATTCATATTTTAAACATCTATATTCAGTGCCAACATCAATGAAACACTCATCTATGCCTTTAAATTAAAATGAATCGTCTATTTTGCGGTGATATGCATTAAACTACAACGTATGAAACAGTAATTTAATTATTAGGGAACATAAGCGATCGTACAGTGAACTCACAAGTGACATTACAATAGTATTTTCCTTGTAAAAAAGACAAGACAAATGACCGTACAGAGTTTCTTTGACAATGCATGGAAATAAATAGATATAACTTCCAAAATAGAACATTTGTCTTAATATCATATGCAGATATTGGTCTAGTAATATCAGCACTATTAACCTGTAAAATTAAAATTGTCATAGAAAGAGTTTTTTTAAAACAAAAATGGCTGTTTTACACCATCAAATGAAATTACTGAAGGCGAGTAAACGGTATGACGGGTTCGGAAAAATATCGATATCGGCAAGAAATCCTATACATTCATTGATAGGAAACACAGGCAATTATAACTGGTTCATTGGAAGGCTACTATTACAATTTAAGTCAATTATTACAAGTGGAAGTCTTTGAAAACCTTGAAAACATACCTGCACATCTGCCGAAACTTTCGAACGCTGTCGCTTCATTACTCACAAATGATTGTACTAAACTCAATATTTCCAAGTGACTGTACATTTCGTTTATACACTGTGAATACTCTTCATTAAAATTAATGTATTAATTCGGTATAAAGAATAATTATCTGGGTTATTCACATATTTAAGTACCGTTCTAACGTATTTAATGGGATATTACAAGGCCTAAAACCTAGTCTGGTACCCTGCCCAACTTCATTCCGTTATGAAGTACCAGACTACCTACAACCAGGCCTATACATAATTCCAATACATCTTCGCATCTTTAAATCGTACAAAGTCCATCAAGTAGGTCGAGGTCAGTGATGTAAACTATTGTAACATGATGGTGATCAGTTTTTAGAATCAATACACATAACTGGAAACAAAATAGATTTTAAAAGAATCAAACCAGAGCTAAACAAAAAAAACGTAAACCCGAGGTTAAATGTATGGAAATTTAGGTAATACATGTATACACATTGTTAGTATTCGCTAGATTTTGTTAAACCCCCTTAAATTGTGGTTATAAACCCCTGGCGTAGAACAGTCCTAAACTTAATCCCAGAAACTGAACATGCGATAATACATGTATAATGTTTAAGGTCTATGGCTTGGACTTTCAGAGAATATGTTGTTGTTTTTAAAGAATTTGTCCGAGATATTGTGGTTATATAACTGCTGAGCATGTATGGTTAATATCCAATAAAAAATGGGGGTGTTATCGTATCAATACGAAGAATTCGATATTTTCCTATATAGCCCTGTGTAACAGCGACCTCTGTTGGTCGCAAATTTAAACCAATGGACTTGACTTAACACCCGTGTAGGAGGTATCCGTGCAATGCTACATGTAAAATATTTAATTTACATTTAACTTTCATAGAAAATGTGTTTTTTTAAATATTCCCTTAAATTGTGTTTATAAGCCCTGTGGTTATATAACTGCTGTGAAAGTTTGGTTAAGATTAATGGGAAATGGAGTGCTATTCCAGCTACACAAACATTTTAACATTTTCATTATGTAAAACTCTTTTTGGCAAATGGCACTTTTGCACTAAAATTGAGTTGAGTTGTAAAACAGAGATCTCTGTGGCGGCCTCCTCAAATTTGACCTCAGGGACCAGGGGTCGTATTCACAACCATTCTTGAGAATATTCTTAATACTTCAGCTGAACATCCAAATTCTAACCTTAGATATCTAGTTAACAATGGCAAATTGAATAATTAAGCGAGTTTATTTGAACACATATTAGGTGTCCCTACATGCTTGCAAACTATGGTTCTCCGAGTGTGTTTTTCAAAGTTCATTCTCGAGTTCAAAAATATTCTTAAGAATGGTTTGTGAATACCACCCCCGAGTTCAATGGCCTTTTTTAGGTTTCCTCCATGCAGTGGATCTCAAATTGAACAACATGTATATACACAAATGGCCGAGAAAAAATGAGAATGATCCGTTTTCCCATAGTATTCACATGTAAAACTATACATCCCAGTGCACCTTGATATCAAATATGAACACATTTGACTGACAGGTTGTTGAGAATAAGAGTTTTAAGATTTTTTGTGACCCCACCTGGCACCTTATAGAAATTCAATCATACTTATTGTGAACTAAATCTTATTTGCTATGACTAGGAGATTCTTCAAATCTCAAACTGAATAACAATTCTGCACAAATGGATGTAAAAAATCTGTTTCCCAAAATACCAGTATTCCTATGTAAAAGTCCCATTACATGGTCCCTAAAAATACTAGCCCTTTGATTTGTACAAACTTCAAACACATACTCATTGGGATAGTCTACATCAAATATGAACAAATATGACTGACCGGTTGTTGAGATTTTTGAAAATGTTCAATTTTAACTATTTTGTGATCTCACCTTGCCCCTTTTGGAAAGTCAATGCTCACTATTGAATAAAATCTTATTTGTTATGACTAGAAGATGCTTCAGAACTCAAATTGAATAATAAAAAAAACATAAATTGATGAAAAAAATAAAAATATAAAGTCCCCTTACATGGCCATTATGAATATGAGCCCTTTATTTTTATCTTTATTCAAACTCCTACACAAAGGGATAATTCATGGGATATATGAATAAATTTGACTGACCGGTTCTTAAGAAAAATAATTTTTGTAATTCCCAATGTTCACCCTTTTGGTGCCCTTCCTGACCCCTTAAGACAGTGGAACCCAGTCATTTTTACAAATCTGAACCTCCTTTACCAAATAAAGCTTCTGTAAAAATATGGGCAAATTCAGTTCCATTTATTTTAAACTAAATTGCTCACCTGTGGCAGAGGAGACAATGCCAAAGACGCAATTATTGCAGGTGCTAGATTTTTGTCAATTCAAGGAACACAACACCTGACATTAATTATACAATTTTGGCCAGTTCCAGAGTTTGTCCAAGATATTATGGTTACATAAAAACTGTGTAAGTTTAAAGCAACACATCCACGTTTGAACTTTAAAAAAAAAAATTTAATTGAGTTATGAGCACATTGCCCATACAAACATATGATCAGTTAGCTGTATATGAGCATATAAACACAATCCGGAACAAAATGATGCCCAAATTATAATGCGCGACTAACTTTATAAAACAAGCGTGTAACTCACCCGAGTCAAAAAAAGTTGCCAAAATGACTTTCAAGGCAGGTAAAGTACACTACACTCTAAAACGTCAAGTTTTTTAATACGACTCGCATAATTCAATTTGAAGCCAAGTTGGAATCCTCGGCAATTTAAAAATAATTTATAAAGCGTTTGTCACGCTTTATAATTTGGACATCTTTTTTTATAATTCTAAAGCATTCTGGATAGTATTTGTTAGCACGCATACAGCTCACTGACCATATATTTATATATGGGAAATGTGCTCACAACTCAATTGAAAAACTTTTTAAAAAAGTTTAAACGTGGATATGTTGCTTTAATGAAGATAGAATATAAACTGGGAGTGGTAGAGTGCACTCATCAAATACACACAATTTTTGACAATCAAGGGCTATAATTCTGACAATATAAATCAGGTGAGCTAAAACAGCATCAATGTTTATCATCCCAAATGAACCATTTTTGCGGGGTCATTTTAACCAAAGTGGCACCTTTTGTACAAATCTAACAGAACTATATTTGGTTATCATTACTAAATAAATATTTTCAAAATCTGGAGAAGTTTTTAACTATCTTTAGTAATGGTCGCCATCTTGAATTTCAGATCGAAAAAAAAAACCAACAAAATCTTTGTATAGATGTATATGCAATAGAAACATCTATGTGAAATTTGGAGTTTAATTGGCCTTATGTTTTCAGAGAAAGTGCTGCTAACAAACGAGACGACACGCGCCATTGCAAATGCCTTTCAGGCCTTTGGCCAGAAGAGCTAAATAATTGACATTTTAAAAAATCTTGGGAAGCAACCCCACCACCTTAAAAAATCTAGGCCTGCATTTTTTATTGACCAAGCTACACCTCGGAATACGACACGTTCATCTTTACTTTGAAAATACAATTTATTTTCTGCAAGGTTAACTTTCAATAATAAATGTGACTCAATCATGTTTGAACCAGTTCTGATTATCATTGCATGATTGGGTTAAAATACTTCTCAAGAAGAATTTAAAAGGTATATTATCCTAGATGCAATATATAAAAGTAAGATCATAAAGAAAAACACAAAATATATAGATATAGAAAATTTTTATTTTTTTAATTTAAAATTATTTTTTCCTAGAACAATAAAACATAAATCTACAATTTCTTTCTATTAATTGTACTTTTACGGTTTTGGTTTTAGTTTTCCCTACCAAGGACTTTCAGAAACCGGACGTTCCTCCATAAATATTTACTCCTACAACAGGAATAATAAATACAATTTTTTTTGCAAGTGATCGACGCTATACTAAATGTAAATGTTCATTAAAGCAACAGTAATTTTAAAGAACCACTGACATCCGATGATCCATTCGACTGCGATAGCTGCTCGTAACTAATGAACCCGGTGAGAACATTTCAGCAAAGATCTAACACATAAACACATGAAATTCTGTGTTCATGTACTAGTAATATCCAAAAATAGATAAAATGAAACCAGTATTAAAATGAAAAATGAATACTTAAAATGTTGCATGTTTAATATGGAAAATTCTTCAACAATATATCTGGAAAGCGACCATATTAACCCAATGCCATTTAATGGTCGAGTGGAATCATCTTAAAGACCCATTCTTTCATTATCTTTCTATTTCAAATCGAACATTTTAAAAAAATTCTCCACCAATATATTTGGCATAAAAAGATTTAGCACTACAATGGAATGATAAAGGCAGTCTCCAAAATAAGTTATTAAACTGTATTTTAATTCAATAACAACTAGATGAATGTACTCGGTGTTAGTCCTCAATTCATGGAAGAAAAACTGTGAAATAGAACAAATAATAAATAATTTCCTCTGCATTTCTCTCTCGTATCACAATCCCTTCCCTGTAATATTTATTATGACAAACTTGGTACAGTTGGCGTTTTAAAACCATTTCAAAATTTACTTTGTTTTCTAAATGTATATCTTTAGTTCAAAATTCTTTTTCTTCGCCTTAAACTACAGAACTACTTCATTTTTCAGAAGATATTTTGTCAATGACAAGGAAGGCAACCCATGTCGTATGTTGAGTTATCTGACATTAATCCAACCACCAACATTGTACAGTGCCGACATTCAGTATGTTTATCATACATGATTTGCGAACGCGATTACACATTTACACACGGATGACTAGTTATTTACAATGAGACTATTATCTACAATGATTGAAAATTTACACCATCTTACTTATATTCATTTCTACAACATACATCAATTCAGCAGCCATTGATGAATTTTAATTAAGCATCCCAAGCGTTTTGTTTCCATATCATATATACATACATACATGTATATCACACAAGAAATAATCAATGCATTCTTTTTAAATATTTAATATCTCCAATACAACTGTTGGGGAAAGGCGAAATCTTCATGTAGGAGTTTTGAAATTTGATTTTCAAACACACATGATATGTTAACACTGTAAATGATGCTGCATTTCACATGAACTTTTATTCAATGTATGATAAAGTTCACTATAAAAAACAGTTAATGTATTCAACGTCATTACTCTCATCCCACACCACGCCCATCTACGGGCACATCGAATGTCATGTTTAAAAGAGAAGGGTGCTCATGCCGCCCATTTCGCTCTGTTCCTTGACAAAGATTTCAAAATATTGGTAGATGATGGTTACAGCCAAGAGGATACCAGTACCACTGCCAATAGCACCTGAAAAAAAGGAAATTTAACTATGAAAATATGCATAACTGCATAAAATTAATAAATAGGTGACAGTTTTATAATTACACATCGTTATGTATATTATAAAAATGCCCAAAATGTTTTTAGTGGAATCATAAATGATGATAAAAACAGCAATAATACCAACTTAAACCGAAAACAAGAGTATATCAAACAGTTATTCACTACTCTAGCATAAGACATGCAATTCTATTCAACTTTCACCCACTCTTTATGCACAAAACCCAAGTTTAAGACATATTTATTGGGAAATGTTTTAGGTAACTGGTTTACATCTGGGTTTTTTTCTAGATGTATGATTCAATTTGTATACTTGGAAGATTGTTGTTGTTGCTGATGTTAAATATTTAATACGTATTTCAAAGAAGACCTTGTATTATGTAGTATATAAAACTAGTTTGTTTTTAACAAAATTTCTGTAAGATAGCCAGTCTTTTTTTTTCGAGACAGTAAACTAGGTACTTCTGAAGGTGATGCCTCACACAAGTACATGTATCATGCCTTCGACACACAATATGATATACATGTACTACCATAATGTAATCAACACAGCTAAACATTGTCCTAGTAAGTCTCTAGATAAAGACCACCAAACAGACTTCTTCCAAAACTTTATATTCTCAGGGCTTGAAATTTTTTATGAATGATACCTGTTCTCCTTTCCTAAAATATTTTTTGAATGCTTAAAATCAAATAAACATTAAGGTTAGTTTCTTGAATCTCACTTGTCATAGACAAAAGTTTGTCATGTTAACTCGTCATGACGTGCAGAACAATGGGACTATCAAACGCTGCTGAAACAAAAGTAACTCACCCATGAAGTCGGCCATTACGGAGAGGGCTCCTATACAAAGACCACCGAATGCTGCGGCTGTCGGGATGTAACGATTCAACTCCTTAATCATTGATGTGTCACGATGACCTCTCATTACCATCTGCTGGTCCTTCAGTTGCTTAGCAACCTTAAATGTGCAAATAAAATAGGTTTTAATGCAATTTATATGAAATATCATGACCTTAACAACAATTAACCAGGTTATTTTACTTCATTCTATTAAGAAATGACACTAAAACTTTATAATAACTTAATTGATATGAAAAGTTCAGAATAACAACTATTAATTTGCGACATATTTTAATACATGTATATTAATATCACTTATCCATTCTCTATTCAGAATTAAAAAATGTTATATAAAATTTTATATTAAACAATAATAATCTTGCTAAAATTCCATCTGATTAAATCTTTTTTCTATGCTTTATAATTAACTCTGACCATTAATTTAGTTGCATTTCAGTATCAAAAATATTCCATTAAATGCTTTTCATTCATTTTTTATACTTACATCCTTGGCACTTGATCCTGAAACTTCGATCCAGGTCTTTGAGAAAAATGCACAAGATCCCAACATAAATATTATGTAGAGGACTGCATGTATAGGATCCTCAACCACGTGTCCTAACGTCTCTGGTGGTGATAAATAGTAACAAAGACCTCCAACAGGATAGGATCTAGCTGGACCACCTCCGCTTACATCCTACAAGCAAAATAAATGTTTTAAGAAAACTAAACAAAGCAAGTATAAATCAAATTTTTCTGTATTAGTTTTGAGCTTCTACGAGTCTAGAGTCCAATATTAAAATAATGCTGTTAGCTTTCTCCCAATCCTATGCATATTTTGTCCTTTAAACCTTATTTGACAATAAAATAAAAGATTCATGCTGATCTTCAATTCTCTTGTTCTGGGTTCTCATTTCGAAATTAAGCTACCAATAAATTCTATAATTCTGGAAAAATTCCAAATCTGGACTTTCCAACACTGCACGAAATAAATTATAAAGGTGCATTAGATACTTACAGCCCAAACACCTAATAAATTGATGATGAAATTTCCATGGAACTTTGTTGCCAACATCTGCAAGAGAAAATAGCATCATAAAAGTGTTTCATAATATAGATATATATATATATATATTTAATAATATGAAATTATATATAAAAACATAAAAAACCTTTATACATACTCATTTTCAAGTTTTGGAATTCACGTCTTAAAAGATACACCAAAAACCAAACATACTTATAAAACTTGCATCACCCAATATTGGCTATGCTCTTTTCCATAAACTGCAAGTACATGTATCGTCCATAGCTGGAGTACAGCCATCTAATGACCAATAACCTCTCACTGCCAAGGTCACAAGTTCGATCCACAACTCAAGTGTATAAACTTCTTGTGAGAAACAATGCCAGTGACTTGCAAAAGGAAAGGTTCTACTCAGTCGTTCTGAGGTGTTCCAACATCAAGAGTACGCCATATTTACAGTCATGTGATAAAAATTGGGTTAACCCTGACCCCCAATTATCTGACCTATGAACAATTATGTGGCTGGTTACTTGCTGTTGCCATTGCCTGACATATAAACAATCACCTCACTGGTTACTGTATCTCATTTTTTAGTTAATGCACTTTTTTTGCATAAAACACAAAGGCAACCATTGCTCAACAGAATCGATAATTACAAAATTATGTGAAACCAGTACACAATACTATAAAAGTAATACAACAGGATATACTTTATTTTCATTTCGACTGGTTGATTGGTTACTTTATATGGCATTTAATCTTCACCTTTAGAACTAGAAATGTGTCTGCAGAAAAGGAAACCCTTTTTATAAACTAAAATCGGGTCAAAAGGGGCCAAGCTCCTGCAGAATTTGAGAGACGACAAAAATTTACAAATATAGAGCTTGCCCTGTATTTTATAATTATACACACAATATAAGAATTTAATTCATTTTTACACGACACAAGGACAACAAGGGTCCCTTGACCATTCTCCGAATAGCGGGCCTTCAGAATTCATTAATCCGAAAAAGATTTTTACTGGGCGCACCAATAAACATGAGCAACACTTAATGCCACCTCACCATTCTTCTAACGGCAGGGACATAAAAAGAATGGAAATAAACACTGACCTGTGATATAACGTATAAGTTTGAGACAAGAGCACTCTGCAGGATAATTGGGATGTTTGAGGTATAGAACAGTTTAATTGGGTAAGAGCTGTACTGGCCACGGTATCTTGCGGACTTGATTGGCAGATCTACACGGAATCCCTGAAATGTACATGCATGTAATGAATAAGCAAGTGCATAGCAACCGCACAATTAAAAAAAAAATTTCTATGTAAAAAATGCAATTTTTATATCAATTCAATTCACACTTTCCAACTTAATTTCATTTTTTAAAGTGTGTTAGCCAAAGGTGAAATGTAAATTGACATGCGTTAAATTGTTGGAAGAAGATTCAAGATGTGTTTCACACCACCAAGTGTTAATAAGAAATGCTTTGAGGTCTTTCAACTGCATTTACATGTAATTTTGCTTCATTTCATTTTCCTGTTATAAACTTAAATAATAATAATGTACCTGGAAGTATATAACCACACCGAACACAAATATGGTTGCCATCAAGTTCATCAAATTGGGAAGATTTTGTCTGTAAAATGCTTCTCTCAGACCTCGAACCTTATCAGTCTTTGTTGCCAGCAGGTGGAATAATGCAATAATTGCTCCTTCAAACTCGGTACCTAGTGATAAGAAGTATATGATCAGT